>JAOXYM010000013.1:15724114-15751662 GCA_028567055.1 Leptatherina wallacei
GAAGAAGAAGAAGAAGAAGAAGAAGAAGAAGAAGAAGAAGAAGAAGAAGAAGAAGAAGAAGCTTTATTGTCATTGTACAAGAATACAACAAAATTATGTTTGGCAGCATCTTTATCTCTATAGCAGCTACAATATCACAATATTAAAAATGAATAAATAAAATGAAAGAGTAGATGAAGAGCTGTTACACATGTCAGTGATGAGGTTATTGCTTGCTATTTTTACAAGTTCAGGCCAGATAATGTAACATATAAACAAAATAAAGACCCAAAAAGAAACAAACAGTGTGAAATTCTTTGAGAAAAAGAGAGCATCGACACCACCATAATAATTGATTATAAAACTAAATAAATTCAGAAACCTGTTATTTAAGCTCATGATAAAGAAAACAATAGATATAAATCCTGGTTTTGTCTGAAATCTTAAAAGACCTGTTCTGACTGTATCACGGACAAGTTGATTATTACTATACTATACAGTCATTTAGCAGACGCTTTTATCCAAAGTGACTTACAATTGAGTACACCAGTGATGCCAACACTGGAGGCAAGGAGGGTAAAGTGTCTTGCACAAGGCCACAATGACAGCTGACTGGGCAAGAGCAGGATTCGAACCTACGGGTCATTAGACGAGCTGCTCTATCACCTGAGCCACTGCCGCTTATTATGAATAAGAATAATATGTGTATGTGTATGAGCAGCTGTGGAAACATCTACAGCCATGCAAATATCTTTGAAAATTTTTTGGGATTCTATTCTATAATAAAGTAGAACAGAATATTTTGTTTTGATGAAATAAGAGTCAAAGTAGTGAGCCTCTACAATTCAGTATTACTTGATAAAACATGTAGAGTCCCATGCATCTGTTGGGAACTGCTTCATTGGCTAAAGTTGAGCCTGGACACTGAGCTAGCTAATTAGCGAGCTAACAAAAACCTGCTGCAGGCTACATTGTATGCAGACTTTAGTGTGTTATCACTCTTCTGATCGAAATCTAAGAAAATTTCACAAAATGTTTCCTTTAAAATACCATTTTACAAAATATTTTTTTGGCGTCCAATAAACATGTCTAAATCTAACAATAATGAACAAAAATACCCCACAAGAAATACTAAGGCAGGCAAAATTATCGTGGTGGGATCTACGCCATTTGTCATCCCACTCCTCCCCTCTAATTGACTACAGCTGAGGTGACACAGGTGTACCACAGAGTCAGACACAACCTCAGCTACAACAGTACTGACTGTGCTCATAAACTGACTAATTCCTTTCTTGATCTCCCCTTCACTAAAAACACTGGTGCAAAATAAAGCATACCACTGCTGCGGGCGCCCCACCCCATGTGAGTCTGGCCTGTGGTGGTCATGGCTAGGGCTGGGCAGTTAATCCAAAATTAATTGAATCTGACATTCAAAACCAATAATTGTGTAATCTTGTTCATGTCAATTATTTAAACAATTCTTTATCATATGGTCATTTAATCACTATTTGACCATGTTGTGCATGCAAATGTTGACTGTGTCATGTATTGACCACAGATTGATGACAACATGAGCTTTTAGACTGGTTCCTGATTACAAAGCACAATGTCAGATTTGGGGCAACCAAACATGGTAACACAATTTCAGTATATTTTCATATGTTTCATATGTATTTTCACAGTTTTAAAAATGAAAAGGATTTCTAAAAGAAAGAAAATCCAGTTTGCTTTGATCAAATCCTACTAAATTGGCTTTCATGTCTCCATTGTAGACTAAATGAATTAATAAACTCATGCTGTCTAATGTTTTCCTCTTTTTTTACGCCCTCTACTACAATGCAAACCCCCGCAGTAGTTAATTGTTTGCGCAATAAAATATTCAAACTAATCTACTGCTCCATATGAAATTATAATCTAGCTTTTCCTCATAAGTGAACATAATTTTCTTTTCTCTCTAAAGTGGTGTTTATCATTTCAAACCCTCTATTGTAAGTAATTTCAATACTCTGAGGGAACTGAATGGGATCCAGTTGTGATATCTGCAGCCAGTTTCACCACCTAAATGTTATCAATTGTTTCTTCTTGGTATACAGTATCTATATTTTTATAAGTATATACATTTAATATATTTCCACTAAGCACATACTAGCAAAAACTTGCATATTTTAACCGTCCTCTTTCCAACCCAAGCTGATAACACAAATGTGAGCTGTTGTTATTCTATTAAACGGAGTAAAAAGCAGCATATACGATGAGATTCAAACCAACTTAACGGGTTCCCTTCTACTGATCTTGGTTCTCCTCCAGGAAATGAATGAATCTTTGGCAGCTTAAAGTTGTTTGCTCTGATTGTTTAAAACATGTGTACTGAAAACTGAATTATTCATTCCACCACAGACAGCGGAATCTTATCAAACATAATGAGCTCTGTGATAATGTGGTTATTCAAGCATAAGACAGTCATCTGAGCTCACCACCATTGCTCACCCCGGATTTCAAGATTCACAGGTTACAAAATCCCTGACACTTTTTACACAGAATCATCTATATTTAATGCCCGAAAACGTTTCATCTTCTTCGCCTCTGTTTCGGGTGAGACAGGACATTTCTTCATCATCTCCTTCAACCTCTGCGTCTCTACCTTGACTAAATCTGCATTTGCTCCTTCCATCTTAACACTACTTTGTACTCACTTTGAACAGACCTCATCACATCTCAATCCTATACATCAAAGAGCACGGTTCCCCTCCACCCCTTCAATCTTTCCTTGATGTTATTCAAACCAGCATAGGTTTACTAAAGTCACACTTTGTAAATGCCCAGAAAGTTCCTGTCAGTTCAGAGATATTAGCTAACTTTTACCATGAATCTTATCTAACCATGCCTTGGAGGTGCTAACTGTCCACTCTGAATCATTATTACAAGTGAGTATTTGAAGATATTTGGGGGAATCTCAAGTTCTGGGGAAAATAGCTGTGGGAGAAAAAAAAAAAAAAGTAGGAATATTTCTCCTGGGGAAAAAAGTTAGCTTGGTTTGGTATAACCAAAACCATTTCTTTTTCCTCATTGAGATTGATTGCAAGACATGCTGAGACTTAGCTTTTTAAGACACAAAGGTGAAAATAAAATATTTTCACTTAACATCTTAAAGATCTGCATTGCTAATGATGTAAAAATTGGGTTTGATGAGCAATTGCCTTATTTCCTTCAAAGAGCTCAAAAACAAGTAATTAATCCTTATGTCCTTGAATAGTTTAAAATAAAACAAAATCATATTGTATACTATCCTGCTCAGTCTAATTGTATTTTCATCTATCCATGGCACTTAATCTTAACAGAAAATCCAGGAATCTAAAAAAAGAAAAGAAAAGAAAGATCAATAACTCTACCTTCATTCTCGTATAATAACAATATCTGAGTCCTCCTTCAGACTCAACCAATTTTTATCTCTTTTATGTTCACAGTCTACTTTAATCTTCAGTACGGTCTAAAGAACTGGCTTAACTCTCACTTGCTGCAAACAACTTGCTGTTATGACAACTGTCACTTGTAAGTTTATGCCACTACACGTAACATTTATTCTTTCAGAGGCCAAACGGTCAAAGGTTCATCTTTGCTGCTGCCAGATTAACATGCACTCTGCAAGATGGCGTTTGTAAACATTAGTTTAAATGACTTTGTGAATTAAATAAAATCACTTCATACCATGCTTGGGAATATTATTGCTGTAGAACAGAATATGTCTATTTGTTGGTCAATTCATCTACAACTGCCTCAGGGACTATCAGAGGTTTAGATATTTATGTTTAGGTCTTTATTAATTGCAACTGCCTCAATGATCCTTTTATCCCTTGGCTAGAGAAACCATAATCATGTAAATATCAATTAAAAAGACATCATCTTAAGCTCATCATATGGTATCTTCAAAGGAGAACTTGCAAATTATGTTATGTTTTCAGCACTGTTGATCTGTTAACATAATTAATTCAAATAAGTTTACTTAAAGAAACTTAGTGGTAAGATGATATATGGGAAAAAGAAAAACCCATCAAATTTTAGTGTGAGTGGCTCGAGCACTGTAGCGCCATCATAGGCCAGAGTTAGATATGCCTTTTATCGTTTTAAACCATGGGGTGAATTCAAACTCAAAGGTATTTTTCAAATCTCACTCAGATTTTTATAACACTGGCTTTAATTCTGGTTTCACAAAATCTATCAGATATTTTGGCCAAGCATAACTGGTTTCAAAGCTGCTGAGTGGGAAGTGACATCATGTCCCAGCAATACTTGGATGTATCAAAACCCAACTCACATGGACTTGAGACTCTGTTTTCTGAAAGCTTAGATTTTGTTGCATTTGACTGCTGGGGGCACCATAATAAGCAGTACTGTGATTTGTCTGGTAACTGTCGCTGTTTCTGCTTTAAACAAATGATTCTTGCATCCAGTTGTACTGTGGGAGGTCCAATAGTCTTGTCAGGAGTGGGCTTGATGTTTCTCCACCTTTAATACAATGACATTTTATATGTTTCTATGATTGTCCAAACAAGATTTGCAACCAAGATTACATGCAGAATTTAAGGAAAACAATTCTAATTCATATCCCAACTGCAGAATATTCTAAGAAAAACAGATATTTTCTAAAAATCTCTCAGCTGTTGGATCTCCTTCTGCAGATCTGTTAAGAAGTTCAGCCTCTCAATTTATCCATTCTGACCTGGAGCGATGAGAGCGTGCAACAGATCAGAGGATGGGTCATTCCCATTTCTGGCCTCCCATTTCTGTGCCTCTATTTGGGAAATCACTGTCATTTGATCCAGGCCAGCCCCAGAGGAATGCTGCTCCTGCAGATATATTACAGGCAGGGAGACTGCCAAACTGCCCTCTGGCATGGGAGCAAAGCTTGGACATTGGCAGGCAAAGTGGGGAAGGGGTCAGACAGTGGCTCACATCAGGGGTTTGCTAAACGTTTGT
This sequence comes from Leptatherina wallacei, assembly GCA_028567055.1. NCBI lineage: Eukaryota > Metazoa > Chordata > Actinopteri > Atheriniformes > Atherinidae > Leptatherina > Leptatherina wallacei. The sequence goes on from JAOXYM010000013.1 coordinate 15,729,068, forward strand.
GGGCAACGTTTGCTGTTTGGGGTGGGGAGGAATAATAGTCAACTGGGAATACAGAAGCAGCGCATTTCATGCAATATTGATTCCTTCCTATCAAAAGAAAGCCAAGCAGAGTTTGCTCTTCACAGTGAGAGACTTACATATTGTACATGTTTGCTTCGCAAGATAAAAAAAGGGCTAAGATTATTTTTATGATAGGTGCCTCTTTCATTTTCAAAGAGTAGCAGATCAGTCGTGTTACATCTCTAAATACCATTTTGAAATCTCTTGAAAACCAGCATGCTCCTCAGAAACATAAAAGAGTGGCTAAAAGGGATTTTTAGTGGAATAAATTAGAGATGTATTGATTTACTTCCAAAAAGCACGTGTTGCAATCACCTGACTACTCCCAGACCACGGAGAACCACTTGGGCTTTGTTTATTCAGATGGAGGGAGCCTAGGCACCAAAAGGCATGGATTATAAGGAAAAATCATCAGCAGGAGCCTTTGATGTCTAAATGAAGCATGTGCAACCCAGACCCCTCTCTTTACCTCACAACAGTCTCTTCTCACACACATGCACGCACACATGAACCCAGATGCATGCAAACATCTGCATGCACAAATAGATATCTGAAGCCAGAGAGGATTTCCAGAACTTTTCAAGGAAGGTTTTGTCATTTTGGACATAATTCTTACATGGCAAATAGTGTGTTTTAAATTAGAGGACAAACTGATCAAATCTCACAGATAATGCTGAAAGAGGGCAGTTCCTGCATCTGTTTTCACTAATGCAAGCAGAGGATGTTGTTACTTACAAGCAATTTTTCACACTGAAATCAATCATTTCCCCTGACAGCGATTTTGGAACTTTGACTCCAGAAGAAATGTTTGTGAGGGTGAGAAATCTCTGAACTCTGTTGAAGTCAATCATTTGTCAGAACTTTTAACAGATGTCATTTTTAACTGTGACACAGCAGGACGACGAAAGAGTGAGTCATCGGGAGGGAGGCAAGAAAGAGCAAGAAAAGCAACCATAAACAGTTTAAAAATGCAAAATGAAATCTTTTCGGCTTTTTCTCTCCTGATCATTTTAGCAAATGAAATAACCTTTCATCAGCAACAATAACAAACTAATGAGTTTTTGTGTTTGGAAAAAACTTTGTCAAAAGTACATTAAGTAACTCAATTTACATGAGCAAAAAATGTAGAGAACTCTGAGTATCATTTTCCACCTTGATTTTATGTCTGTGGAGATTATTCTGTTGAAATAGTGATGATGAGTAGTTTGGAAGTACATCCTGTTAACTACTCCCACTGACATTAAGAGGATTACGTAGGTAGCGTCAGACAGAGGCAACTCCTTCCGTTAAGTTGAGTCTTTCCTATCCCTTCCAAATCTCTGCTGCCGCTATGTCGAGCCTGTAATTTGCCTAAAACTGAAGGCATCCGGTTGAGAAGCGGCGAAATGTGGAGACAGACGGATAAATCAAAAGCCTGAGAGACAGCGAGAGGGTGGGAGAGTATTTGTCTAGAGAACATGGAGAGGGTGGATCATTTGTCTGGCAGATGCATGTTGATACAGTGATGCTGCTGCTTTGGTTGAGCTGGTGGTGGTGGTGGTGGAGAGTTGTGGAGCAGCACCTGGTACATGTAAACCTTGTGGGAGGACATGTGGGGAGATGTTTAAAGGCTGAAGGCGGGAGTCAGAGGAAAGGAAAGTGAGATGTACTCGCAAATGTGGGATGACCTCAATGTGGCTCTCCATCTCCAATGAGCTCTCAGAGCTGCAGCTGTAAAGCCAAGAAAAAGCTTGTAGCGACAAGCAAAATCGATTACTATTGACTGTACCATGTTATGCTCTGATGGGACATAACTAGACCCATTAAGTCAACAATACCTCAACTTATCTTTGTCTTTCTTCTTCTCATTTCATCCTGTCAAACAACCAGGTTAACTACCTTCTAAAGCACAGAGGTAATTGGGTTCAGTGTTGTGGCTCCACTTTATCACTGTCTCCACTCTTGACATGTATGTTTACCACAACTATAATCTTCAGAAAGCCTGTTAACATAAGTAGCTCAGCTTTCATAAACCATAAAGTCAGCTCTGACTGATCCTCGGCACCATCCTGTTTACTACGCTGAGGAGCATAAGCAGCACTCTGATCATATCAGCTACTTGCTAGCAAAGGCTTTCTTTCTGCACACGCCTCTCATTTTCAAACATGTATTAATATTCAGGCTTGGGAGACAGGTGACGAGAGGTGACATCCTCTTGCATGTGCAGCTTACATGACTACACAGTGTTTGTTAACTTTTTTTTTTACTGACAAAACATGGGAAATCAAAGGTTGGTGTTGCAGACAGCTGAGAATGCCTGGAGTACAAAGTACTTTAATGCACTCTTTATCATAAAATGCAGCACTGTGGGTATTTGCCTCAAGAGTGAGAACAATCGATTAGCCTGGTGTCATATTTACAGAGAAACAGATCTATCCAGGCTTTGATAAATCTTGTAGAAAAGACCCAACATCCGTCAGGTTACACACCCCTGTGTTTTAGCATCATGGGAGCAGTGTGCAGAGCGCATGTGTGAGTGTGTGTGTGTGCATGTGTCTGGAGGGGTGGAGTAATTTGATTTCCATGGCTAATTTTCTGTTTTTCTCCAGTGGTGTCCTGAAACAGTCCAGGTCGAGCTCCAGCCCAAGTGAACCGATGCGATCACCAGAGGCGACAGCAGGATGAGACACAGGAAGGAGCCTGGTCTCCAAACATCTGGCAGGGCAAGGCTTCCATGACTCGCTCAACCTCAGGATGAAAAAAAGACCCTCAGATCTGCAGGGATCAAAGTGTGCCCTGGGTGCCTGAGCCACCGTGGCCTCCCTCAACATATTCAAATGGGGTTTCCTGAAGACGCCACAAGCAGACCTTGCAACATAAACGAGCCTGGAAAAAGGGTGACGATGAGGACCTGAAAATCTGTGCACTCTCCACACAAAATGTTCGAGTGAAGCCAATTCTTTTTGTCAGGAAATGCAAATATAGTTGAACTGGCTAAAATGTTTTTCTAGAGCTCAAACATGATTTATAAAACTTATCAGATTAGCTGAAAACAAAATGCAATAAATGATGAGAGAAAAGTTCATAAATTGAGAATTAAGACCTTGGGTCCCCAAGATAAATCTGATGAGGTCACAAGTATAACCATGAAAATCTCATTTATCACTCGGTCTTTGTAACATGAATCCTAACAATGTTTCATCCTCATGCTTTCAAGTTGCTTTAGTCTTTTTTCAAATGCTTGGAAAACGAGAATTTCTTTTAATGGCAAATTCAAACTTTAAATGATCTTAAAGAGAAATTACTTCAAGATTGAGACAATTATTGCTCATGATCAGAGGATGACTGATGAAAGATAAAATCATCAAATTATGTTTTTTTTTGTTTTTTTCAGACTTTTTCAACTCTTTGGTTTAATCTTAAGTGGCTATTTCCTCTCCATGTCTCTAAAAATCCTTTAAACTAAGTAACCAATGAAAGAAAGCAACTCACTGTTCATATGTACATTAAGGTTATTTAAATCTGTAAAGGCAAGGTTGAAACAAATCCAAACCAGCTGGGATTGTGTGCATTAGATGACGCAATATGAAGAAGGGCACCCTACCAAATTTAATGGCTCAATAATCAATAAAAAAAAAAATATATATCACTGTGAAAATAATTAAGTCATTCTATGTTTCAACAAACCATAAACTCAGTGCCAAGAAGTGACATATACATATGAGCTAAAAACATCCTCATAACAAGTGATCCTGCTGTTAAAACAAAACTTCATGTCTATTGAATGAAGGCTTCAGTGATACAAAACTAAATGCTTATTTGAGCAAAATGCAAGGTTTCCTCCATAATCATGCTGACATTATAAATTCATCAAACATCGCCTCCCCTCAGCAGCCGTGATGCCTGGGAGCGAGGGTCACCTGTATGCAGCATTACCGAATTAGCCGCTATCTAACCCAGACCTGCTGTGGTGTGCTGACACTAATCCCAGGCCCGCTGGAGAGCCCTGTCTGTGTTATATTATCATGTCTAATCCCCGTAATCTCTCAGCCGCACCGCTAAACGCTATCCCACCTCGGCCTCTTACCTCATACCCCTCTAATAACATTAATGAAGGGCCGGGCTCCCATTACAGACGCTGCCCTAGTGTTGGGCTGGGTGACGGACGTAATCGGAGGCCCCCTGCAAAGCCACCCACTCAGCCTTCCAGGCAGCAGGAATTAATGTAATTCATCGCCTGGGGCAAAAAGCAAACCAAACATATGTTCAACAAATCAGGGTTTGTGTATTTTCTTGTCACCGTTGCTGCGCAGGTCTATTAGAGTCACTGATGAGATCCTTAGTGAAGGGCCCGCCATGTGGGAGAATGAGAGCTTTGAAGTGCTCATGCCACTTTGAAAGCCCCCCCACTTGCCATGAGACGTTCACGATGAGCTGACCTGGGTTATTAAAATACCACAGAAATGATCACCCATAATGCTGCTCTCTTTTGCTGTCAACAAAGAATGGCAGCAGAGGATTGGCTGGGATGAAAAGGTTGAAAGGGGTCCTGTATTAAAAATGGCACTTTATCCATTAAAGCGGGATTTCTGCTGTCTCTTTGTGTAATTACCTGCACCCGCCAGCTCTGTGCTTGGGCTTACCTTGTTTACACTGCATGTCTTGCCGTCTAGCTGTCTCCCTGCAAGGCTTCGTTACACTGTCTTCTGCTCTGCCTTTGTCTCTCTTGATGTCTTTCACTTGTCTGTCTCGGCTGTCAGGGCCAACCTTGAAAGGAGGAGGCGTAAACACACCCAGCAGAGTGATCTCAATGAAAGCACTGGATGAATAGATGCAAGTTAAAGCAAACCTTGTAATATGTTTTTTTCAATTTAGCCATGTAGATGTTGCATTCATTTATTTACAATTTGGCACTCATATAACTCAAACCCATTAATGTGCTTTGCAATGTTAATCAAATGCTAATGCAATTGCATATCCCCCTTTTAGTGGCCCTACCTCCTAACAAAAGCAGCACCACACTGACTTAATTGTAAGGGTAAAAACAGCACATACAGACTTCCTCTCATATTTAATTTTATCTTTGAATAAAAGAGCTATAGGAAAGTATTAATCTGCTTAACATTTCTAAGTACATCCTCCAAAGGATTTTGCTTTTTTAATCTTACATATGCTCAGCAGAGTTACTGGCAAAAACTGTACATTTTCCTCATTTCATCCTTTCAACATCAAATGGTGAGCAGCAAAAATTGGATCAGACTTCAAAGACTGTGATGTGCTCCAAGTCACGGAGTGGCTCTTCTATTTCACATATTGAATCCGAGCAGGATATCAAAGTGCTACCAAAGAACCTCAGGTCTTTACTAAAAAAGGGGTCTAACATCTGTAGAAAGAGGAGCGCAAAGACAAATCACCTCAGGGAAGAGCGAGCATTTATTCTCAGCCGTGAATTTCCAGCCTTTTGATTCTCTCGTTCCTGTACCACCCTGTCTTCTCCGCTGAGATGGAGGTTGGAGCAAGAGAACTCTTTTGTCTCAAGGACTCAAAAAATTCCCAAAGAATAATCTGGGTTAAAGCTGCTTTGTAGATGAGCAGCATTTTACACACACAGCTAAAGTAAGGCATAAGGAAATTCTTATTGATATTCTGCAACTTACGTTTCTCTCATGCGCGTCATCTGTATGTGCCTCTTTGCTCATTGGGTTGTACCTGTGGAAATAAGAAGCATTTTGATTATATCAAACACAGTCATCATAAAAAAAACACACACAACATATCTGTCTAATACATGAAGATTTGCCTTTTAGTCTATCGCAGTAATAACCCTTGTTCATGATTATGCAATTTGCAGAGCACAACGTGGTGATATGTTTCTGTGCATGATCACTTCTGTTGCATTATTTAAAAAAACACCAAAGAGACAACATCTGCACACACAAAGCTGCATGCCAGTCGCAGTAATGCTCCGAGTCTAGAGAAATAAAACCTCATCCAGTTTGGAAACAGTGATGCAACTGGAGGCTCTGCTGTTTGGATGCAAACGCCAAATTCATGCGTGGCAGGCGGGAGGGGTATCAAAAGGGAAAAGAACAGCATGTAGGTGAGAATATAGATCTTACGGGAGGAAAATGGGCCAGATCATGTCAAAATAAATATATATGGAGAGATTCCAACACTGATTAAACAGAATTGTTAAGTGGAGGTTTGAAGTTTTTCTCACCAAGGAATATGATTGTAAACATGGAGAGAAAAATCCCCAATGAGGCTCAGCTCAGTTTGAGTGTACAACAAGCATAACATTTTCAGATGTGTAAATCTAGTATTTTGGAGCTCAAATCTAGAGAGGAATGTTGACCAAAAAAAAAAATAAATAAATAAAATCACCAAAGATTTGAACAAGACTTTTTGCTCATGCAAACTGGTTTAAGGTTCACTGATGTGCTGTGAAGCTCCACACAGTAATTTCCATGTTTATTTATTTATTTAGCTACTGTAAAGCTCTTTTATCCAAAATCACCCAAGATAAATTTCAAGGGGATTTGCAATAACTGATAAAACACAGCTCAAAGCTGCCATCAACGCCTCATGTGCTGCTGTTCAGTCAGTGGCTGTTCTCCTGCCTAGCACATACTTTCTTAATGACTGGCCTGCCTATATGCTGAATAAACACAAAGCCCTCCGCTCGTACATCTGGAAACCAGTGCAGCGCCCAACCCCTTCTGTGGTCAGACAAGTGTGCTATCTCGGTGGAAAGTTATTTATTACATTTATAAAACCGAGAGAGGCGGTGCACAAGGAGGAGCTTTCTCCTCCGGGGTGAAACAACACAGCATTAAAGGGTAAAAGTAGCCCATCAAGAAGTGTTTCAGATGAATGAATGACAGGTACAGTATGTGAGATTTCTTGCTTCAACATCCATCTCAATGATGGTCTTATTTTCACTCCATTTTCATGACTGCTGTCTGTACAATAAAGAACAAAGAAATTACAACAAGATTGCAGGAAAATATGCCGTCAGAGACAACAGATCCTGTAGGAGGAAGGACCCCAAAGCTCACCCCGTATGTTCCTCCTTGGTGGTCTTTCTTCCAGCTTCAGGGTGACATCTGTGTTTTTGGGGTCTATGGTCCTGACGCACCCGATGGCCCCTGTAAACTGCACAGGATTCGAGTGTGAGACATGCTCTCACATGGGCAGAAAACCATTTCCTCACCAGTCATCCTTCTAAACTACATGTGTGCTATTGAATGTAATTAAAGGGAATTAACACAATTGATCAAATGCAATTTTTTTGTGTCAAACGCTGCAATGATTTAAGGAAGTGAAATGAATTTAGCATGCATTAAAGCACTGCAGTGCAGCAGTATGAAAACACTGTCTGATTATTGAGATATATTGTGCTCAGATGCATGGTAAACAGAGCCTGCTGAGTTACTCTGTCAAGCCGCTTTGTGTTTTTCTGGTAAAATTATATGCACAGGAAAAGAAAGCTCAAGTACATTGTTGAGCAACGGTTGTATTTTGCATGGTCTAATCTGATCGATGGTGAGCATGTCCCAGAGGCCCCGCAGAGATCTGAGAAGCCACCAGGCTCATACATTTGAAAGGCATCTGTTTATTTTCAAAATGCAAATGCAGCCCACCTCAAAGGCTATAAGCTGCAAAGAACACACAATGTGAATGTGCTGGAGTGCTCCGCCGGGGGGCTGAGGCCCCCACTTATGTCAGGTTCAGGTTCTCCCCCCGTGAACCCCGGCGGCCACACACAAACATGCTTCTCTGAAAAGTAAGACGTCGGCGACAGAGAGGCTTTCCTCACACCAAAACCATGTTTACCCATTCTGCAGCTTTATTTACAAGGGTTTAATGGAGCACATTTACACAAGGTGTGCAGGCGACTGAGATGCTCCATGTGCCAGATGAGGGCAGCCCTTAAGAGAGCCAGGGGAAACAATGCCAAATCTCCTCCCCCAGCCCTCCTCTCTCCTGCCCCTTTTGGCACCCTCTCTTGTCCTCCAGTGAGAGGCTCCAAGGATTGAGGGGGGGGAGGCTGGGAAGGTTAATGTGCCCACTTTGATCTTCGTCAAGGCACACTGAGTAAGAATTAATTTACATTTCAGATGAAAAGGTTGACAGTATAAAAAGGCATCTTGTTTCTGGTATGTGAGAGCTGTGTAATAGGCCAGGAATTTGAGAGAGGAAGTGGTGAGGAAACAGAAGGGATAAGCCCCTCTCTTGCCTTTACTGGGAAAGAGATGAAAGGAAAAAAGGGATCTCAGTATGCACTGTTCTTCTGAAACATGGGGACCAAATGCTGCCCAAACTTTCAAAAGCTTTTCTGTATGCATTATTAATTAATTATTACTATTTCGTAGGCCACTCAAGGAGATCAAAAAGGTGTTTCACAAAGATGTAAGGTTTTCGGGTCTTTATCCTTCATCCTTTTGAAACTGAAAAAAATAATGCAGCAACTATCCACTGGACATGAGGCTACAATCCATATTGGCCTTAATTTCACCATTTTGACGAGCTTTGGAGGAAAACAAAAACACTTATTTTACCTGACTGTATGCGGATTGCAGCTTCTTCCCGCTCCTTTTTTATTTTCTTGAGATTCTGCCGTGCAATGTAGCCCCTCCAGGCTAGAAAAAGAAACAGAAACAATTTGCAAGTGTGTGTGTGCAAGAGATTGCTGACCCACCTCTGTGAAACAAAATAGACTCCACAAACTACACAAGATCCCACTTCAAAACACTGCTAAACCAGGTGGCAGAGCGATGGATCCCTTTGAACTCACTGAGGTCTTATTGTTTGCTCCGAAGCATTGCTTTTAACCCTCATAGGTCAAGCTGTGGTTATCAAACTATCTCTTTTATGAAGACACACACTCACAAATACACACAACAGGCTGCAGGTCTCTAAGAAGCCAGTAATCAGATTAATTAAGAAAAAAAAAAACCCTTCTACTTTATCATTATACAATATAAGGAAACATCTGAACTCATCTCTCGTTTGCATATACATTTACTTATGTTTGAATTATTCCTGTTTGATTTTAATTAAAGACGAAAACTTTACCTGACTGAATGATTAGGGCCCCGTGGTTTCTCTTCTCTTTCGCTTTTTGGTAACGTCGGGCACCAAGCCAGCCTTTAGTGTAAGCTTGTATCACCACCACCCGAGCTATCACCTCTCGCAGCAGCAGGTTCAGCTGCTCCACATGGTAGTACTTCAGAAAAACCTGAGAGGACATTCAGCCCTGGTTACAACCTCCACATGCTTCAAGTCCTTACTTAACCTCAGATTTCCCTTTTGTTAGAATTTATATAGTTCTCTCGTTACAACCAAACATGTCATACTCAAACTACGCTACCTTTGTCTGCCCCAGCACCCAGTCCTCAAGTTTGGCGCGTTCTAGTATTGCGACAGCGTTCTCTCCGCTGGTCTCGGGCATCTGATGAGCCCGAAATGCAAGGTAGTAGTATCTGTGAGAGGAGTTACTTATTAATTTGATATAATGCAGTGGTGATATTTCTACAGAGTTGTCATATGGTGTAATTGAGAGTTTGTGCTCACAGAATAGATGTTTTGATGTACATTTCAAGTTGTGTTATAGACAAAATAGAAAAATGAAACTTAAAAAGAAACATTGCAAAACAAGTTTGAGAAACAAACAAACAACAGAAAAACGATAAAAATAAAATTTGTGACCGAAATTTGATTCTGCTTCACTGAAAGTATTCAGGAAAACATAATAGACATATTAACACCTTATTTCAAAGACAACCACTTGAAGTATAATTTTGAGTGTCACAGTATGAAATCAGCTGCTCAGAAAAAGAAGGGTGAATGGGACACGAGTATTCAACAGAGGACCATTGTTGTAGCTCTTTTCACTGAATCTTTGGGTCATATTTCAACAGCGACAGAAGATGCCCATCAGGTCTATCAGTGTGCATCAGCTCCAGTGTTGTTTATTGCTCACATTGTCTGGATCCATCTACTGATTCTCTTGTTATAGTTTACAAAATACCAGCATGGGACAGGGTGGCTCTACGTGTTTGCTCAGGGACATCAAGGCTCCAGAACTACTGGTTCATCTCTCGGTTTCTGCTGTTGGTCAAAAAGAAGAACAACAACAAGAAGAAAAACTTCTTTGAACTCCCCTCCCCTCCCCGCCCCAGTCTAAAGCCTTTCATACTAATTCCTGTTGATACCTGTTATTTCTTTGATGGTAAATACAAAGCACTGCAACATCAGACGAGCCTTTGATATGAAAGCACAAATTTAAATCAGTTTTCACTAAAGGTGCAGTTTAGCCATTCGGGTCCGTCTGTACGATGTCTACAAGGCTCAGGTAGGATGATCGAGATTCAAAAGCAAGGTTAAAAATGTAGCAACAGATTCTGCAGTTCACACAGTCACGCATCACGTACAAGCGATGCCGAGACAACAGAAAAAAGTTGCGTACGGTCCTCTAGTTATCACTCTAACACTGGCAGCAGAAGTAGAACATGTAGGAAAACATCATGTGGTCATTCAAAGTTTTAGTTAGCCAAAATTAAAAGCTTCCCTTAAGCAGTGAAACTAACCAGCTGTCTCAAAGTTGCATCCCACAGGCCAGAAGTCCAAGTTAATTAAATTTGATATCATCTGAAAGTCTCAACATTAGAGGTGGCAGAGCATTTTTCAAAGGAATATTGATCAAACATAAGTTTTCTGACATTTTCTTAAAGCCTCATCTAAACACGAGTTATTTTTTAAAGATGTGTGTGTGTGTGTGTAGTGCTTAGTTAGAGTAATCAAATCCTGTCCCATATTTTTAAAACAAAACAAAACCCCTTTAATGATTCTCGTTTTAATTGTGTTCTAACGTAGTACCAATGGGACAAGGAGACTATATTTAAGCTTTTTCAGGTCACACAGTGCAAGAACAAACTCTTTATGAATAGTAAAGGGAAACCTATTAAAATGCATCTCCCCTTATAATCACAGTTCCTCCCTGTTTGAATTTTATCCAACACAAGTATCCACCCAGTTAAAAGAGCTGTAGGAATAAGTCTTACTCTGTCACTAATGACTGCCAATTAGTCAGCCTCTTGCTCTATTCAACTTGAACTTCTATCTAATTAAAGAACCCATGTTTTTGTGTGATGTAGCACATGGCTCACTTGTTCTGCAAGATCTCTGGGGCTGTGTCAGCACTCTGTATGTGGGTGTGTTGCACAGTGGAGGTGCAGCATCATTACCTGTTGACAAACTCCTCAAACAGGATGCGGTGGGAGTAGCCTTGTCTGCGGATGTTCACTGTCTCCAGAATCCCTGTGTAGCGCAGCTGCACCATTACCCTTTCCTTGGAGAAGCGTAACGCCTGCCTGTCATCATTGGGTTTGATGCAGCGCACAAAGTGTGGCTGGCCCACCACCATTTTAGACAGCAAGTCCATCAGGGAGTACTTTATAAACACATGAGGCAGCAATAAACAGTACGAAGAGGAAGGGCAGGAACACCATAAAACAATAATCATATAAATTTATATCACAGGTGTAAGTAATGACATTATGATTTTGCACTTCATGGAGAATCCCTCTTTTCTGACATCAGGCTGAACTGACAGTATTAATTAATTAGTATTACAGAGACAAATAATTGACAGGATGAAATTGTCTGAGGGTTTCTTTCTAATGCAGTATTAGAACACTGGATTGTGAAATGTGTGCACACTATTTTTGCAATAAGGATGGTGATAATGTTTACAAAAATGATCAAGTTTTATAGCCACTAGGTCTAAAAAGGAAGCCAATGCTGGCTTCAATTGTATTCAAAAAGCAGCAACTTCTCCCAATGAGTCAAATATTTTCCCCCCTGCCATTACAATGTCATTAGATGAATTTACACTTTTTTTTTTTTAAGTACTGTATAATCACTTCTGGTCCCTCCAAAAGCCCAGATGCCAACAGACAAATGCCAAAGTCAGGGTTTTAAAATGGTCCAAACCAATATGTAACATTCATTGAGATGTTCATTCTGGGAGGCAGCTAAACCATCTGGTACTAAAACCTTATTTGTTAACAATAATCACCTTTTTTTTTTTTTACAATGGCCATACAGAGTAACCTACCCAATATTCAACCTAGTTCTTTGGGTCCATTACGCTTTACAACAACACCTCAGAATAACATAAGGCAAGACACACATTTTGGGTGATCCACTACGAGTGGCGAGCTTACACTGACCTTCAGTGGTGTTCACTTTTTTACTTTTCCTTAATAGAAATGTAAAATTCAGGCTTTCTAGTCAGCAACAAATGTAATATAAGAATATAGATGTAAATGCATTAATCATGCATTGAGAATGCCTTGATAGTGGAGTAAGTAAAGGCTTCATATTGATGCAGTACTTTAGCAGTGAGTCAGCAACTGTGTCATGGGTCACACTAAAGGAGCTTAGTCTACCGACATACCACACAATAGTGAAAAACGGAAACGGATTTGGCTTTGTCCTGCTCTGGGTAAGGTAATGTTTCTATTGTTTCAATCTTTTCATGTTTTCTTTTATTGATCCTTACATTTCTTTCATTTTCCATCCTTGTTTTATCTCAATTCTGTGTAAAACAGTTTGGGTTGCACTTGTGTTTGAAAAGTGCTGTATAAACAAATCTGATATGAGTTCTGCATTAGACTGCTGGCCAGTTGTGTAGCAAAAAAGCCAAAGCACTTTAAAAAGAGTGACTTTTAAGTGTAGCCTTTGTGGTTAATTACAAGTCAGGCCTCAAGACTTTCTCAACAAGCTGAGGCAGGTCATTTGACTTCAGTTTCATCATGTTAAATTAATACGGAAAAACTGAGCAAACTTATACAGCAGACAATTACAGAGTTGTGTAGTTTAATGTTTATTGTAATTGAGGAATTACTGTTGTAAAAGAATGGTATGCTCATCTATCATCCATAATACTGTATGATACATATTAGAAATAACAATGTAAGAAATTTCTGGTTGGAATTATTTCCATGATACATTCTCCTGTTTACACTGGTTGAAAGCCAATGTGACTTTTATGAGGCTTTCAAACTGTCACTGGTCCAGCTTTGATCAGGCTATCAGGGGCCATTTGACCCAGTTGAATGTAACTGAGGATGTCTGAAATACAATGAATAGTTTGCAGCTTGGGCTTTTTTAAGAAGGTCAGTGGAGGCTGAGCCAAAAGAAGCTGTCAAAAGTTACAACCTGCCACTGTTGTGACTTAGCATTGAGTAGCAAAGTATTAGCAATTCATTCAGTAAAAAATATAAGCAGAGTTTAAAAACTTACAAAAACACAAAATGAGTCCAGATTGTAGTTTTATAACAATATGGGGCACAAAAAGCTTGACTTAATACACATGACAGTTAGATAAAGCAAAACAAAAAGACCTACACGGAAATAGGAGGCCACAGTCTGTCTCCTCATGTTGGTGGTTTCTCCTGGGTGACGCATCATCTCCATAGTGTCCACCTGAACACAAACATCCACAGTGAACACACAGCATTGACAAAACAGGTCAGATTTGTGCCAAGAGACTAAAGCGAGACGCTGTTTATTTGCAACATGGCGTCCTTGGTGGGCTCTGCAGAGATAAAGGTATTATTACAGCAGGTGTCCTCCTTCTAAATGGGGCAGTTGGGAATACACAGCTGTACTAACAGTGCTGTCGATACAACATAGCCTCATAAACACTTAAAGCTAACAATCTAGAGAATAATTCGGCACTGCTGTGGGGCATAGGAAAATTGCAAAGCACTCTGAGTAATGAGAGTAGCTGTCACTGAGCAGACAGTCATCCCAATGACGACGGATTAACGAGGACACAATATAAGCTTTCTAATGGCCTCCGCTGTTCATGGCTTCATCAAAATTAATGATGCAATAGATATTTTATGGTTAGTCGATGTAGCAAAGTGCATATCTTAATACTTTATTTCATCCTTGCACAGAGGAAGAAAGGTACAAGAACAGAAGAACGAGATCTTCTGACACTTTGCGTTCTGAACGCAGATCATACTCAAGTACAAACAGTTATCTGGGACCCACTTCTGCTATCCTAACAAACGTCTCACTACTTTAATCTGGCAACTTTTTATTAGTGTCAGTTTCAGTCACCCCCCCCACCCCCCAACTCTGATTGAGAACATGACGGCATGCATATTACATCAGTCACACACTGTTATTAAGAAGTCTTTTCTTGTTCAAGAATAACTGAGTAGGTGGAAGTTCATTAAATAACAGCTAAAATGTTGGTCCTGTGTTTCTTTCTTTTATTTAATATTTCTTCAACATAAACACATCATTGACTATTTGTTTACATTGCAACACAGAATAGTTCAAAAGAGATCATTAACATTTTCCCACAGACTGACTGATGTTAAGAGAGTTCAAAGTTGGTAAAAGGAGTTATGGATGATAATAATCAGTTGATTTCAATTAATTATGTTTAAGATTGCTTGCAATTTGGAGTGGAGTTGCTCTGTGATTTAAGAGGGACACATTTACTGTAGATTTAGAGGGTTTCACTATTTTCAACAAAAGTCTTACCTTCAAAAGGTATTTGGGCGACTTTGAGTACAGCACATGTTGGCCAATGACATGGAAATAAAGGGAAGAAAAGTGGACAGACAAGAAGTAAAGAAGCAGAAATTCCCCTTCAAGGGAGTTTCCACTGTAAATCATCATTTGATTTCATAATTCCTACACAAAAATTCAACAGCAGATGAGTATTTGCATTTCCAAAGAAATCACAAGAAGTCTCTCAAACAAAACACATTAGAAATCACACTTGCATTTTTTGTGTGGAGGGAAAAAACAATATTGCCACTACATAAAAGAACCATTTCGGACATTTTTCAATGCTGTAGATGTGTATGGCACAAAAGAACAGAGGGGGAAAAAAAAGCATACTTGAACTAACAAGAATCTCACAGGGATGATGATTAATTAACTTTTTGTTTGGTATTAGAGAAATACAGGATGATTATACTTGAATATTAGCTGATAAAATAGTCACAACCTTTCCCCGAACACATCTCATAACTTATAAAATACTTCACTGCCTGATAACTATAGTCAGTAAATCTGAGAAACTACTTTCATTCTGTAGACACCAAATGCCAGATGGCGATGCAGCCTCACCACAAGCAAGACAGCAAACATAACAGGGTAGTCAATTAATGTGGCTATGCTTCACAGCGCAGGTTTTTACTGGCTTTCTTATGGTGCACTGCCTGTGAGCAACAAATAAAAAGTGTTATGGTCTCACATGATGATGATTTGTACCACAGGAGCCTCACCTTGCTGCGTCCTGAGCCGAGCTGTGGCGGCAGTGATCTGGAGGCTGCAGTGACCCGAGCCCTGGATGTTGCCAGATTTCCTGTTGAACATTAAACTGTTTTTAATCATAAACATCAGGACTCACTTACGCTTCAATGAAGATTAAACTACATTAGATGTGATCAAGAAAAGAACTAAGTATTGAGTGTTAACTATCAAATACTGAATCGCAGGAAATACTTTGGGAGTGATGTGCTTTTTCAACATACAAGTGAATAACTGCACTTCTCTGGGTTTTAGTGCTCGTACAGCAGTTGCAGCATAAAAGACGGTTCAGAAGGAACCTAAATCTGAGCTCAATCCCATGGACTCAGGAGTGCAGCTGCATGCACAGCAGTCCAACAGCCCCACACACAGCGGAAAGGATATGAGCATAGCATATGCAAGACAGTCTGAACATTTCAAAGTTTTCTGCACAAGATGTCCAAATGTTTTCTCTGGCTATATCTTCAGAGGCTAAACTGTGATTAATAGCAGTGAAAGAAGCCTTTGAAGCAGGATTGGTGACATCAAAGTCCTAATCCATGGGTGGCAGGATTTTTATAATGAGTGGGAAGTATCTTAACACATTTCAAAGGGTTTACTCCATGAATAAACAATAGCTGCACAGATGTGCCACACACACCTTTAGAAAAATACGTCTGCAGACACAGGAGGCAGCATTACCCAGGCAGCCGTGTACGGCAAGGAGGAAAACCTTTGTACGTTTTTTTAAGATAAAGCTAAAGTGACAGGCCAACAATTGTTCTAGCTTTTCTACCACACACAGCCCAACTTCTAAAATGCAAATACTATGCTTCTGCAATATGATTTCAAGTCTCACGTCAGTCATTGAGGGCGCCGTCTGACAGCGAGCCAAAAACTTAAACACTGCATCAGCGCCTGACTTTCCTCAGAGGCCTCTGCACTGTCAAATTTATATTAGAAGTTTCAAACGCCAAGACACATCAAAATCAATTTATGACGGATTAATAAACAGCCAGACCACTTCTAACTTTAGACAAAGGACGCACTATTTGTGCTAAAGGTTTCTCCAAGAGCCAAAGCAGTGTGGTGTCTTGTGGGATAAAAATACACTTGCAAAGATATGTGCACAAACACTCTGCTGTAGTCAAAACAAGCCAAAACATATGATGAGAGAGCACTTCAAACGAGTCTTTTAAGTTCATACTGATGTTGCTTTTAGGGCTTACCAGATATTGGCTAAATTGAATTTATATATTTGCTCAATTATTCTGTTATTATTATTATCATCATTATTATTATTTTGCATTTGGCAAACACACTTTCATGTCAACATGTGCACTTTTATATGTTGATAATGTGTTTTGAAACGCACCCACAGGTTCAGAACAAGAAACTAAAAATAGAAGAAAGGAAAGTGTAAAATATGATAAGATGGAAATATAAGCAGTTAATTGCTCATTATGAACACATGTTTGTGAGAGGGCCTTGTGTTTAAGGATACCAGGAGCAGATTTTACAACCTCAAACAGCCCTTCAGCACAATCTACACACACAACAAAAGTATGATCTTTGAGAACAGGGGCTGTTAAACTGTGTCGGGTATATTACCGACACACAGGCAGGGAGGGCCCTGCTCCAATTAGCCCAGAGTAAAGCTGGATGGATTAATTGGAGTGGGTCTTGTGCAAATGAAGTGCGCTCTCACCGCTCCCCATTAGTGCTGCTGGGCCAGATCATCTGAGCACATTTGTCATGATGAATTAGCGGCTGCGAGTGGAACGGGCTCGTGGAGTGTCACTGTGCTTTCACGCCTCTCACTTCCATGACACCATCAAGAGGAGATGAAGGGGCTGCGCCACGATGAGAGAAACTATGACAGTTGTACCTAAGCCTCGCAAATGGACACTCGCTGCTTTCTTCATGTATTCCTTGGCGGGTCGTATTAATTCATTCTTCTGGCGGGTTTCATATCCCCTTCTGACTACATGATTAGAGCATGGGTTAATAGTCAGTATCCTCAAAGATTTCTGCCTCCTGAGACATGAAACCATGGGAACACCTGTGATGTCCGGCCTGAAAGAACACCCTCTAATTTAGATCCAGTGGGGGTCTGGTCTAATGATGTGGATCATAATTATTCAAACACAGAGACAGACGAGGAAAAGAAAAAGGAAGATTTGTTCTTTGGCAGTGTTGAAGAAAAGAGCGCACATGTTTTCAGTTAGAGCTGGAGACATTTCTTACTTTTGTCTAAGCTCTCAAATGATTAAGTCAAACAAAAGAGACAAGTTTTAATATCAGAGGGTGATGATTAAAAGAGGGGAGCAGAGGAGGGAAATATTTCCCATCAGGTCATTCTGTCTTGAGAAACAGGTGGACGAGCGTCCCATTGTTCATTTCTGCATCACGCATGTTGCTCTTGGCATGGACGTCTAGGATAAACACAGAGAGGGGCATAGTGGTGTGTAGTGAGGGTGGGGGCAGACCAAGAAGAGAGGAAAAAAAAAAAAAAAAAAAAAAACTTCCCTGGCATCTGTGCGTTCACTTTGAAAATTAAGCCCAGCAAGAATCCTGCAGAAAAAAAAAAAAAGCTCAAGCTGGCAGTTGTATTGGGGCTCTATTGACAAGAATAGTCAATGTGCCTGGGATTAAAAAGCAATCCCGCGTTCAATATGACACCTCCCTACACGCCTTTTATGAGTGCCAGTGTGCGCCTTGTACTTCAGAAGCTGTGGATCGAGCTGTCGACACGGGGGACAATCAAAGTTGTAAGAGAGAGCAGCCTTCCCGAGCTGAGTGAGCAGAGGCTTGCTGGATATCTCCGTCGCTCTCCCGCTCTCTTTTTGAAAACATGTGATCTAGAAACTCAACTCAGCAACCAAGTAAATTAGATTAAAGCACCCATAACCCCCCGCAACCCTCCCCACCCCCCAAAACCACCACCGTTTATGCCTGGAGATGGCTCCGGGGGCTGTTGATTTAAATGCCATCCACTACTGTCAAAGCAGATCAATCATAAATAGCATGGTGTAATTGGCTTTTAGTGACACAACACAGTGTTGCATTTATCAAAGGATGTTGTACCATGTGACTTCAGAGAGCCGGCTTCCTGCTACTGATGCGTAGGGTCGTCATAAATCCCACTGCTGACTCAAAACATTCTCCAATACCACGATTTGGAGAGAAACCGAACAAAAGTATTACTTGGGTGAGTGTCCTTTTTGGGAGTGAGAAAGTGTGGAAGTCAAGTGGAAGATCTGCCAGCTGGGATGAAAAAGGCCTCTGCTGGGGAAGAACAAAGGGCCAAATGTGTCACATAGCTGGGAGAAGCCTGTCAGGAGGATCTCCTTACATGAAGGGAGACAGAGAAAGATGCAGAGGATGGGAGAACAGCATCAGTGGCTTCATGTGAAGATGTTAAAAAGCAATGCTTTGAGTTAAAAAGCAATTATTTGACAAAGATTATGGCCTTTCAGTTACAACATTTAAAATCTAACACATGAATAATGTGGCATGAGCTTGTCTTATTAACTGACATTATTGAAGCTGCAAAATATTAACCAATGTTCTTTGCTGACAAAGAACAAGGTCATAGTGAGACCGGTGAATCACATCTTAAACTCTCTCTATATACAACATGGTTTAAAATCTTAAATCTGCAAAATTGTAAAGCAAAACTGACAAGTAGTGAAGTAAAAAGTGCTCTCTTTCCCTGTGAAATGGCAATATTCAAGTGAAAGATAAGCCACATGAATTTATACTGAAGTAGTACATTTCCCATCTCCTGACAAACTGACATAAAAGCCATAAGTTGTCTGTTTTTAAGACTTTAAGAAGATTTTCAAAGACACTTAAAGAGTAAAACATAGACAAGTATATACAATTTCAGGGAGAGTGGTATATTCTTTTTTTCTAGAACTGGTGGCAAGATGCAAAAATACTCCCACCATAGACACATGAATGAACAAATAGGATTTTACAGCCACAAGTTGTGCCACTGCTTTGATTTAATCACAGGATTTTCAAATGTTGCCTTCCTTCCTTAGATTTCAACTGGCAACAAATTACATCAGTCACACTAGCTGTTTTTATCAACATGTTCAAACCTTAAAAGAGCACATCAATAATAATCAAAATAATAATAAATATAGGAGTGTGTACACATTTGCAGTCACTTTATTTTCATTGTGCTCCAACAAAGTCCTGGCAGTGTAGAGCTGCACTGTGTCTGTGCAGATGTGCTACGCTTACAATCAGTAGGGCCAGGCAGCCTTGAGGCTACACGCGCGCACACACACACACACACACACACACACAAAGTAACACAGTAACACACATGCACACAGAGCCATGCTGTGACCACAGGCTGCCCAGGCCCTGGTAGACCCTTCTGAGCCCAGCCAATTCAAACACTGTGATCCCTCCTGATCTGGGAAAGGCCCTGGCTCTTAGGAATTTGTCCATGCAAATACAACCCATTTCCTCTGACAAAACACCACCACATGTCCAAACCTCAAGGACCCACATTCTGCAGGGCTCAAGTGGCCTCACTATTCACCGCCCGGGAGCTTTTTACTTTGCAGGGCCTTCCTACTTCCTTGCCGCTCTCCAAACATGAGCTGCATCCATATTTAGACCATTTCATTCTCGAAGTGGGGGCATAAAAATTACATAAACTTATCTTACTCTTTATACAAAAGAATGAGGGAATATTAGCTGGTTTAGAGGAATCAAAATGATCTGTCTTTGCAGCTTGATATGTGGGTCAGGAGAATACATGTGTGTTTGTTTGTGTGTGTTTAGTTGGACATCTCAGAGCCATTATTTCACCTCCACCAGTGTCAGGCTGCAGGTCTACAAGAGTGTCCCCTAGTGGTTACACTGTGAGGAGCCTGAGTGTGGAACCACCCTGGTGTATAACAGATTCCCATCAGATCACCCCAGATAATGGTAATTTCACAGATAACACTGAATCTATAATGAAAAGGAAAATGCAAATTAAATCCCCCTCGCAAATTTTACCCTGAAGAATAGATTTCTAATTTACTTAGGCTATACTGTATCTCACTTTAAACACTGCTTCATCTTTTCCAGAGTGATAAGCCACAGCAGTGTTTCATATCTTTTATCGAAGAGATGATCTGCAGTTCCACAAACTGCAATAAAAAGAGTGGACCTCCAGCTTCAGAGGGATGAGTTGACTGTCGGCACGTTACAGCACTCAGCCTCTAAATGAATAAGCAAAAGCATCCATTCGCTCACTGAGCTTTGTTAAAACCTTTAGGATTAAAAGGTCTAGAAAGCTTATTTCTTTGATAAATCATCACACTGACTTGATTCTCTAGTCTGAATGGGGGGCAGACAAAAGAACAGTGAAACAAAAAGATAATAAAAAAGCTTTTAGACCTAAATGACACCATGTCAACAACAGTAAACATTACAGCACATCTTAGCATCTATTCAGTGCTTTTGTGCACTAAAAAGAAGTGTTCAATGAACTTGTTTTTGTAGAGCAAGCTCCTCTGGAGCTGTTAATTGCAGGAAGAAGTCGCTGACGACTCCCCAGTGAACAACCTGCAATTGAAGTTTACAGACACATCACAGATTTCTACAGAAGTCTCAGCGAGGGGCGTCTTTTGTGAATCGAAGCTCCTTTTAATGCCACTGGAAGTGAAAGCAGGCATTTACAGGCCCCTAAAAAGGAAGTGAATAACATAATGTGGCTTAGCTGAAATAAAGAAGGAAGTGGGAATTTTATAATTTAAGACATCTATTAGCATTTCAGCTAAGCCAAGTGACCAGGAGGCCTCAGCCAGGGCTAATGACAAGCACATTACTCTACCTTCATTTAACCAACAGAAGAGAGGTGGGACGAGTTGCTTTTGTGTTCTCTAAATACTGTTTCTTCATCCCCTGGGCTTTTAGAACCCTTATCATAAAAATATCCCACTGAACCCACAATCTGTAGATAGCATTCACCAGTACGAAACCAAGAGGGACAGCTTAGTGAAAATAAAAACAGAGCGCCGTGCAGAGAGCTGAGCCTCTCAAGAGATAATGGAGACTGCAGATTTATCCGAGCGCGGCACAGAAGCTTGAAATGAAGGGGGGACCAGTGGATGCCTGGGAGCCGCGTCTTTAAGAAACCCATTTACCTGAACATTTATGAAAGCAGTAGACAGCAGCACAATTCACAGACTAATGCAGTCCTGCAATCACAGTTAACAATAGTTTGCCTGAAAAGAAAGTTTATATTGTTATCATAGTGAGTGCTAGAGCATTTTTGCTGTTAGTGGTGGAGATTTTGGAAATAGCTGATTTTTATTTAGGGCTGTATCATAGTGTACCTGTTTTAGTTAAAGGGCTGGAAAACAGCTGCTGCAGAAGTTTGTTCTCTGATGTTCTCAACACCACAACAATGTCTGCAGGAAGAGTGTCTCTGTTCTTCTCCAGAAATCCATTCACATTGTACATTACCTGTCAAGTAGGACACAGGAAATACAAATAGACCATCTGAATTATTAATACTAGTCTAGTCACCATACTGCTTATATGCCTGAAACTAAAATGATATTTATCTGATATTAATGCATTTCACATAAAAGCAAACTAAACCAAATAATAGAAATTATGTTAATATCATGTGGCCTCTCACAAAAAAAACTTTTAACAGGTCAAAGCAGGAAAAAATTTAAATATTGACGACTAAATAAGTTTAGTTGTTTTAGTTCCAGGTCCTGTATTGTGCATACTGTCATATTGTCAAAACTTTCTGTGGCACGGAACAAAATCCTTGATATCACAATGTTATTAGACACATCAGGGCTGAACGACACTGGATTTCTGCCAATATCCAAAACAATGATATTTTTCTGGACTAATTTTGACCAATTGCTGATGCCAATACAGATATATGATCATCAAGCCTCTTCTGTTATTTTGAATGTTATCATGATGGTCTTAATTCAGTCAGAAAGAAAAAAAACAACACATTTATAGACGTTATACATTTTAAAACAAAACTGTAGACTTTATCCTACGATAGCAAGTGTGATTATCATTTTCCAGCGACAATCCTAGACTAATTCAACTTAATCTGTGTGCCATTGGTCAATGCAATATCATTTTAGAGCCTTCATTGGCATACACCAATGACTGTAAATGAATGGACAGACCATCCGGGAGGTTTGTGAAGAGCTGAAAAGAAGCTCATTGGGAGGTTCCAA
>JAOXYM010000013.1:15751762-15762703 GCA_028567055.1 Leptatherina wallacei
GGCGGAGGAGGGGGGAACTGCAATTTTTGGCACTTCCGCATAGGCTTCCTTTTTTCGAACGGGAGGTTGCCCCTTGGCATACACCCATTACATGCTAATATCATTGTTTTTCTTGAAAAATTTAATTTAATTTAATTTATTCATTCATCCATATTAATGTCTAACCCTCCATAGTCTTACATCAAGTTGAATGGATGAAGGGGAGCATGACTAAGACAATGTCTTATGTTACACGCCCCTTTAAAAATAGTTTTTCTTCCAAGACAAGTGAAGTTGGGAGTGCAGTTAAAATGGCCTACAAACCCAAACTTTCGTAAAAAATCTTGTCATTACATTTCCTATTCTAAGTTAAAGTCATAATTGTCCCTAAAACAGTGGCTCTTGCTCCCCTTTTAACACGGTTATTGTGTATAAATGTTAGTACATTATAACTGGATATTTTTCTATTGACTAAGTGACAAGTGTTGTAAAAATATGACATCCTGTTAATACATTGTGAATCTATGTTATGCTCAGGCAAATAAACAAGACAGAAGGTTATATGACGGAAAACTCAGTAAGTCGTTTGATACCTTTCCGGCATAATGCTGAATCCCGAAACAAAGCTCCACACGTTTAGGTATCCAGAAGTATTTGCAATGCAAATTGTCTTCAAATTTATCTATTAACAAGATATGAAAAAAAGAGAAAAAAACAAAAACAAGGTATAACAGGATATCTTACATATTGCATAACGTACAGACACAATCACTGACCTCTGGCCTCTGATATGATTCAGTTATTTTGAGTTATATTTAATGTCGGCTCAAGGTGAGGATGTATATGCATCCTTACCCACAAGGGTCTGGTCAGTGGCCTGAGGAAAGCGGCTCTCCTCATCCAGCAGGGACAGCAGACCCATGGGTTTCTGCAGGAACATATCCAGGATGGGCCTGTTGTCCTCATACTCCACCAGGCCGGCATCCACTCCTTCACTCTGGTATTCCATCTAATTAGACCCACAGAATGTAGAATAAACCAGTTAATGTTTCTCTAAATGACCCAATTAAACTATCTGGGCTGAATATGATTTGTGCATGTGTGTGGGGGGAAAATGAGCTCCTAATCAACTGAACCAAACAACAGCGGCTGGCTGTGTGTCTATGCCTGAAGTTTGCAGCATAACAGAATGAATGAAGAAAACAGAACAGCACCACACTAACAAATAGAGCCACTTACTTATTCATAATTTATTTCAATGTGCAAATAACCCACACTCACATAATATTATTGCATCTATTTAATTTCAGATCAAAAAGTGGTTTTAAATATATATTTTACTAATAAAGTGGAACCAATGGATCTAAACCGTCCTCATGTTTAAGTCATCAATTCAGAATAATCAGTGTGTGCAGCAGCACTCAAGACATCTACACTAAATAAAAAGCCTCTCCACTGAGCATCGGCTTACACCAGGGGAGAAAGTTTTCCCCAAGCTTAAAGCCAAATTTTCAATCATCACCGCTGCAATTACAGAGAAAAGAGTAAATAAAGCTCCTGATAACAGCTCTGGTCCTTTAGAGTGCTGAAGATGTAAATGTGAATGTAAATGACCGAGCAGAAGATATTGTTATTTCTTTTAAGTAAAATTTTGCATTGATAACTGATCAAGTTTGTATTTGTTAAGTTAAAACTGAGATTACTTGTAACACAATGTGCTATTTAAATGATAAAATTGCCAAATTTTGACTTGTAATCCCCTCTGAAAAGGAATGTTACTACTAAAACTAAAAGGCATCATGGCAAAATGGTTCTTTCTTGATTTTATTTCTATTAAGCAAAAATAAAGACAAAATCCAGGGTGAACAGCTTCATTAAATCAATTAAGAGGGTAATTTGGTGGTACACAACAGTATAAACAATCCTTTACTCATCATAGACGAGCAAACAAACAAAATGATCATGCTAAGAGCATCTCTAACCTGATGGATCAGGAAACAAACAAATAGTATTAAAATGACTTATTTCCATTATAGTGTTTTTCAAGGACTTTGTTTTGCTTAATTTAAAACACATTAGCATGGTATATCAAGTTTGTGCATAAACACAGATCATTAATAACCTCTTCCTGTGAGGGAAAAACTCACCTGTTCGAGGGCAAATATGTGTTGGTTGAAATAAAACTGTATCTGCTCATTTGCAATGTTGATGCACAATTGTTCAAAGGAGTTTTTCTTGAAGTTTTCAAATCCAAAGATGTCCAGGATTCCCACATTCATGCAGTTCTCTGTAGCACTTCAAAGGAGAAAAGGGGGACAAACAAACTTATTCTTCTATGTAGTGGAGCTAGCAAATCCCCGGCAGCCGTATTAATTGATAAAACTTTAATGATAATCCGAGTTCAACCTAAATACAAATTCTGGTGTGGAAGGCCTAGTCTTGTGAGAAATCATAAGCATCGGCTTTAAAAAAAGTCAGGGCTTCATAAATGGTTTTTATTTCAGTGTCTATTGATTTAACCTCAAGATGTTTCAATATCTGCACAAACAATACATAGTTCAACAGCAGAGTGTGAAGATTTTACAACCTGCATTTTATATTCAGCGCTTGGAGCTGGTTCTGTCATGATCAGTCATTACCCACTGGATGTAGAGGTCACCTTAAGCCTGTGGTACCCGGTTATTAATGGCAATAAAAAATTAGTACAGATGACTGAAATTCAGACAGGAACTCTGGCTTCTGTTCATTTCTGCGAGACAACTCCTTGACAGTCAACGCTCATATTTATGAAGGAATTTTTTGGGATCAATGAAAAGCCTTTTTGCAGTCTCTCTGAAGTCTTTTTAATCATCTGAACATTATTTTCTCAGCACGCAACTCTGTATCAAAAATTTATTAAAACTTTTTTTGCTCTCCTTTTGCTTGTCTTGGGCTTGCCCATTGATATTCTCCTCTGCATGTTTGCATCTACCTCTGCAGACTTCCACAGAGGTCATCTGAGCTTTGCAGAGAGTCAGTGTTAAGCGTTCAAGTAAATCAAGAAAGAAACTGTGGACATCCCCACAAATCTTCATAACCAGCAAACACTCACCAGATGTTCATGTCAGGCTGCAGCAGCGAGTTAATGCGGTTGACTATCCAGCTGAAGAGGCGTCCGTACAAGGCCTTAGACATGGCGTCTCGGACATCAACAGCTTTGTCTACGGTGTTGGTGCGGATGATGGTTTCACCCCGGGTGACCACACACTGAGAGGTCAGCGCCTCCTGGAGCTCCTCGGGGCCGATGCTGAGGAGAGACGCAGCTGAGAAAAAAGCCAAGACAGACAATCAAGAACAAAACACCAAACATTTCTATGTTGTGTGCATGGAAAACATTTTATTATTTTGGTGGTTGTTGGGTTGTTTGTCATGTAACAACATAGGATTGTTCCTTTCATATCATACACAAAAAAATGTTTCATACAAAAGATCCAACATACAAACGTTTCTCTCAACAGATTGCACGCAACAGACAACACCCATGAACATATTTTGCTGCAGCTGAACTTGAAACTACTGTGTCCCTCTGGTGGAAAACACAAACGACAGAATACATCAACAACCCAAAACAACAACAACAAAAAACACACAGACAAAACCGAACACAACAGACACAACAGTATTATTTATACAAAAGAAAATATTACAAAATATTTCCGGTTTTATTACAGTTATCAATATTGTGCCATATTTTTTCTTTTGGTCTTTTGTTTATTGAAATTTTCTTGTTTTCTGTTTTGTTGATTTTCTGAAAAGTTGTCATATTGCCTTTTTTGTTACTTGAAATGTTGTCATTTTTATTTTTTAGTTGTGTTTTCCATTTTCTTTTGTTGTGTGTGTGTTTTTTTTTTAACACTTTACAGATAAAATGTGCCACAAATGATCGTCTTGACTGGAAAAAGAAAAAGATGACTACACAGACGGCACACTAATCTACAGTATCTCACCATTCTCTAAGGCCTCTGAGTTAGGCACTTCACTCTTATCGGTCTGATGTTGGGATGTGATGGCAGTAAATTCAATATTTCCTGTGTTCAAAATGGCTGAAAGAATTCTGTAAACAGAAATGACCTCCTGAAAAAGATTAAAAGCACAATTATAAAGGCAAAGGATCGGAATATTTTAACTGAGTGTTTCATACCTCTTCTGTAAAGCCAATATTTCGAAAGCACTCCTGAATTGCATCAAACTGCTCCTTGTACAGGTTCCTTGAGACAATATCTTGCATCACTTTGCATTGCTGGCTGTCGACGTACCTGCAGGAGTACATAATAAGTGTCAGTGTCATATTTAAATAAAGCGAAGTGAGAAACTACAAGGTAAATATGGTCATGTTCACACTTGGCATTAACATGGGTATTTGGTGATCCAGTCACAAGTTTAAGTGTAAAATTCATGCAGGATGCATTGAGTGCCAATCACTTAAGCCACATTTGGCGGTGCTCTATGCTACATATGACAACTTTATTCAAATAGTGTAAATACGAGTGGGACCCTCCTGTGTCTTATTTGTGTTCATTACTGCAGCAAAAACAAACACAACAGCTATCAAGGTTTAGGTCAATCCGGGGAGGCCTGGATGTTGCCTTTTATTCCTCAACCTGAATGATTCTGGTCCTCAAAACTAATTTCTTAAAGTAACATGGCATAATTTTACATGGAGCATTGAAAAGACAATGCATTGTTTGGCATTATAAAACATACACATCACATGGATTTATTAATGGTAGTAAAGTTTACTCCAGTCAAAAGGGGTCTTTAAAAAAGCACAGCTAATGTCAGGTATGACAAGAATCTATGAGCACATCAGAGTCCAGTTACAAGACGAACCTTGGAGGGTTCCTGTCTGGCAGTCTGTAAGTTTTCAGCTTGTCTTGGTGGTAAAGCCCAGCATATATGTAATAAAATATGTGGAAGTTTTTTTCCCCACTGCAGGAAAACAAACAATCATGAGAAAAATTGCAGAAATGCAACTCCAGTGTGGACAAATGAGAAAGTGTCGCTCACGTTGCCTGTTTGATGACCCTTGATTTCTCCAGAAGGTATTCTGATATCTTGGCCCCAATGACTGCTCCAGTTGGTGTAAATTTCATCTCCAGGTACTTGCCGAAGCGGCTGGAGTTGTCATTGATAGCTGTGCAAGCATTTCCAAAGGCTTCAACAAGAGGGTTGACCTGAAGGATTTTCTCCCGGAGAGAGCGATTGTTTGCCTGAGAACAACAGCATGTCTCTTTGATGAACTCTGGTATAGTTTCAGATTTGGGAGCCGATTCTTTATAGGTCAGCTCTAGTATTTATAAATGAATCAATCTGCAACGGACCATAATGTGAGTATACCTTTCCCAGGAAGGTAAGATGCTGAACAATCAAATGAGCACTTTCAGTTTTTCCTGCTCCACTCTCTCCACTGATGATGATACACTAAAATAAAACGGAAACAAATCATCAAGCAAGAAAGACATTCATTTTCAGTTATTTAATCAGAAGGCCAGAGACCTGCTGCTTTGATTTTGGCCAAAGTGCACAAAGCAACTACAAAATTCAGGCTCCACAAGAGCAAAAAGCTGTGAACAAACAGTTCAATTCGTCTTAACCTGGTCTTTGCAGAACGTCACCATTCCTTGGTAGGCTGCATCTGCAGTAGCAAAGATGTGTGGAGGGTTGTCAGCTCTCTTCACACCATGGTACAGCTTAGAGAACTAAGAAACAAAAGCATTCATGAGACAGTTTTATTGATCTTTTCTTGTTTTCCAATTACTGACAGTAGCATGAGTGATAAACAGTGATTCATTACTTCCACTGGAATTGGGAAAGCTATGAAAATAGTTGCATGACTGGTTTGTTACCAACCTGCGGAGAGTAGATACTCAGATTCTGGAAAGGATTTAGGGCAATGAGGATGTCACCAACATAGGTGTATACCTGCAGCTCATCGTACCTCCTGTGAAGATGGCTGATAATTGTCTCCTGTAGAAAAAAAAAAAGACAGAAACAAGACACGTGCAAACACATGGATATAGAATCAGAAACATTGTGCCTTTGGACGATCAATGCATGATTACATAAAGACATAAAATCTTACCTCGTCTAGAAACTCCAGATTTACCAGATCATCATCAGGACAGCTCTCTATTATGAGTGTTTTACGAGTATTGATCCGCTCATGCCTGTGTGAAGTCAAGGACATAATAATGCCTCTGAAAGCTGTAACATGACACCAAATCAAACAGTAGTTTGATGGCTGAATGTTAGACCCAGTCACTTCCGAGGTCTGAGTGAAGCCCTTTAAAGATCTCCCAGGGGATGCATCTTCCATTATTATAGGCTGTGATTGCACTTCATCTGTGTTTTGACCTATTACTCTCCAATGAGTCCCATGTGGCCAGAGGTCAACACAGCCAGCTGGCTCCATTAAAACCTCAAGGGAACAGCACAGAGTGTGAGAAAGAGTAAAACAGAGCTGCAACTCTGAGTGCCTCTTTCTTATATACATAAATATGACTGGAATTTACAATAAACAGCCAGCCTTTTTTTTTTTTTAAATCAAATTCAAATAAGTTTTTCTCATTTTCATCAGCTCCCAGGAAAAATCTAAAACCAACAATTAATTCATCATACTGACAAGTCTGTACATCTGACTCTCATAGTTTATTCCCCTATCTGACGTTGTTGTATAACAAACAAATAAACTAATAAGCTACGCTGACTGCAAGTCTGACGAACACACGCCCGCTATTCTCAACCATCACCTTACACTGTCCTGCTGCCACAAATGCTCACCAAATTCTAAACCATTAAGTTTGATTATATAAGAGTTAGCACCGATAAACTATTTAAACTGTCCTTCAATAAATAAAGTCACACCATCATTCTTAATCTCTTTTTAAAAGGAAAAGTCTTGCTCTGATCAAAAGTCTCCAACATATTTTTTTGGCCAAGATGGCAACAGTTACTATCACTGTTGATGATCATGTAGAAGCAATGGAAATTAATTAAAACATCTTAATGTGTTTTCCTCCAAGTATTATAAAATGTCTTTAATTAATTTAGTGAGATCAGTTTTTGCAGCAGATTTAAATCAAAGGAAGCAGCATAATTAAATGCTGTTTCTCAGTAAAAGCTATGGGGACAGAAAACAGAAAGCCATGAGAGCAAAGCCAATAAGTTCCAATAGTTTTCTAAAGATATACTTTACAGTAGGTCTGTTTTAATTAAGAAAGCTGCCAAGAAGAGCTTTGTAAAATGAGAATATGCCTCTGACTGGGTCTGTGGAAGAAAACGAACTCTAGCATCTGTTAATAGTCTGCATAATAAATCTCTACCTACTATAGAATACTGCAACCACTGAATGGATATCACATTGCCATGAATACAACACAGTCATAAAAGTGTTGTCAAACCTTTTAATAAAAAAATAGTATTTCTATATTTTTACTGTTTGATGTGAGCAAAAAAAGAAGAAAAAAAATCATTGGCTGCAAATCTATGATAGGAGGACCAAAAATCGCAGATCTGTGATAAAATCAAAATTTGGTGATTTTGATTTTGTTTTTAACTTTAAAAAGAATAGTTTTGTTTTTATTATTAATCAGCTGAAGAACTCATGTCCCAGCTATTTATGTAATGAACCAGAAGTCACTAAAGCAACATGAATAAAGCATAACTGCCTAAGAGAGGGTATTTTCATACATTCAACTAGCAATATTTTCTAAATGTTGGTACTTCTTAGTTTTATCAATGATTATTCAGGTTATGCTAAGCTAACGCTATTAGCATGAACTTTGGTATTTGAGAAATAATGTGTTTTTTATGAGTACAATTAACAATAAACTGCATTCAAGCATCACGGCATATGTGGACCATATTTCAGATTATCTATTTGATAACTCACGTTAAACAACAAATGTATTAAGTTTAATTGTATGATTAACAAGCTCGACTAGCTAACAGTACTTCCCAACCAGAGACATTTTTGCCTGATCTTTGCTGGTAATGGGAGGCTGAAAGGCTCAGCATAACCACATTGCCTTTCTGTTATTTCTATTCATGTAAACCAACTTGAAATTATATCAAATTGAATTTTTATTGGATTTAATAATTTTTTTATATGTTCCACCACAGCTACACAGCCAGCCCAGTTTTGAATCTCAGCCTGGTGATCTTTGCCGCATGTCATACCCGTCTATCACTCTGACCTTCTACCTGTCTAGCTAGTGTCAAAAGGGCTACTACAACTCCTACAGCAGAGTAAATTGTTCACTAAAACTCATAAATATCTATAGGCCTATTCATTTGTGAGTTTTCAGCCCATTCATCTGATGCTATTATCTGTAGATAAATGGACAGAATATGTAGCAAAATGTTAGACAGTTTTTTAGTCAAAACTGGAAAAAATTGTATCTCAAGAAGTAATAGAGAATATTGAAATAGTGACCTAGGATGACAGATAGATTTTGGTGCAATGGTTTAGGTTAAAAAAAAAGTTTGATGATATGAATCAGCCATGAAGATGCATAGCAAACATTACTAAATTGACTAATAGTGCTATTCTGTGAAGCAAACAAAAAGCAACAGTTGTATCAGTTGATGGTGGCTTGTGTGGTCATCTGTGAGTAAAAACAAAAAACACTGAGCTTTTGAACAACTCAACCTGACATTTAATGGGTCTAAATACTTACAACTAGTCATCTCTTTGTAGGACCTAGCTCTTCAACCCTCAAAACAATATAGCTGATAATATCCTATTCATCAGATGTATCTATATTCCATAATGATAAATTATCAATCATAAGACTAAAAATATTCAAGCTTCAGGTTAGGAATTGTTTCCACCTCTGCCTCTGTTATAATTTTGTATTCTGAATATAGTGAAAATAAAGCAGAGAAATATGCCCCATATGTGGTCCCTATGAAGTGAATCCTCATCCTCATGTCCCTTTAGAGGAGGACTTGAGACCTCTAGCGTCTTACTCTCTCCTGCTTTGAAGTAAATCACGCTATTCCACCTACGGCAGCTACTTTTAAGTTCTCTATGTCTTTCTTATTCCTATCTGCAGTCATTGTTTGCTGATCTGTGGCATGAGAGACTAAACCATGCGAGCCCAGTTCTCGCCCTACAAGCTCCTAATCCCATTATCCACTTTCACTGTGGACAGGAATTCGGGATCAGGCTCAGGCACCGACTCTGCACGCTCTCGGGAGTAAACAGAGCTGGCAAGACATCAAGACTCTCAGTCAAGGGCAGCTTCAGCAAACTCCTTTATAATGAAGATTAAGCATAGCCAAAGTCAGTATTTCTCCAGTAAACAGGAAACCTTTCACTCTGTCATTTGCTGCCATGTGAGTGTCTGGGTAAAGAAATCACTGGACAGATTTAACCTCCTGAAAAGTCTCTCTGTAGCCATATTTTGTATAATGGTTGCTTGGACGAGGGAAAATAAATGTAACTAGTTGATTTTAAAACTAAACATGAAAGAAACTATTGATGCTATGTCACTGTATTTTTTCAGGAGTAAATCCAGATAATTATCTAAACAATAACTGGTTTAATTAGAAGTCAGATGGACTAAATTGGATTTATTAATCTAAGGTTAGTCAGCACAATTACTCTTTCTGAATTAGTCACACTCCCCAAGCTTCTCTTTAATCATACTGTACAGTCCATTACTGTGTCTTGTCTTCATGTCTGCGCTTGAGTCTAAGAAGATAAGACACTGCCCCCTACTGGACAAAAAGAAAACCAGCACTTAATCAGTCCTTTCCAGCAGAAAAAAAGATCTCAGCCCCAAAAAAGAGCAAAACAATTCATCGTCACAGTTGTGCCATGTCAAAACACTTACTTGGTTTTGGTTTTGCAGCCTATTTCTTGCTGCTCTTGAATAAGAGCTGCTAACTGCTGACGGAGAGCCACATCTTTGCCATGGACCTGCTTGATGAAGGGATGCTCCAGCAGGTGGGTCACAGACGGGCGTGCCTCAAAATCCTTTATAAGACACCTTACAAGCAGAAGACATCATATTTATATTGTCTAACCTCATTATGAATAAGAGAAGAAACATTCAGACAGATGAATGATCAGGTCAATCACCTGAACATTGTAGCTGGCTGATTCGTCTGGACCAGCTCTGAGTGACACTGACCCCAGCAGAGAGCGGCTTGCAAGTGTTTTTAAGTTGAGGTCACTATCTCTGTCTGAGAGCCACATCGTCACTATCACCATGGCCTCAAGTCTAAACAAGCACTGCTACAGCACAGCACTAAGTCCTATCTGTGATGTGCAGTGTTTGCCAGCAGGTAAGGTTGCTTTGTGAGATTAGCCTGTGGCTACACTTCAGTCACAGCTTCTCATGTAAATACTCACCTAAAAACAACTCAATGTCACACACTGAAAAAAAACAGAAGAATATGCCGGCTTTCTTTTCTGACAGTCCTGACATAGTATAAGACAACACGTACATTATCAAAAGACTTGGACTTGCTAATTGAGTTCAATGATGCATCTGTCAAGAACCCGCACATGTACTGTTCATTTACCTCCTCAGTTAAGGCTTACAGCCCAGGATGTGTCTTAGGGTTACAACACTGACAACTGTAGGCAAAGGTAAGATAGGAGAAACACAAATCCAGTTCCTACCAGCTAATCTGCACTGAAATTCTGTTTCTTTTATCAGTTTGTTCAGCTCTGAAAGTTAATGCCATGAATTCATTATCATCAGGACATTAAGCAGAGGTTGCTGCTATTAGCTGGGCTGTGCTGCCGGGATCCCACACGGCAGACCACTCTGTCACTGAAGTCAGCTCTTTGGCTGCTCAAGTGCAGACACCGGTGATGGATTTATTATTCCCAATCCCCCCTTCTCTCCCCCAGTTCCACCTCCACACACACACACACACACACACACACACACACACACACACACACAC
>JAOXYM010000013.1:15762803-15791853 GCA_028567055.1 Leptatherina wallacei
CACACACACACACACACACACACACACACACACACACACACACACACACACACACACACACACACACACACACAGGACAGGCCTGAATAGGCTTCACAAACAGCCTGCAAAGCTTGATAACATTGTCCAGCCTCCCCACACTGAACTCTGGTGGGCTTTGTTTGAGGAGATTTATGCTGATATAATATCACACAATCCATTAACACAGATTACAAAGCTGCAATCCAAAAAGTACCCAATAAAGAAACACTGCTACCGTGTTGTAAAAAGTATAAACACTAATATCACTACTATTGCTTTGTGTCTTTTCTATCCTGATCAATCAATAACTAAAATGACACAAAAAAGCCAACAGTCTAACAGCAGCTGGTATGTTGCTGTTTTTTACTTTTTCAAATTCTCCATTAATACAAACATGAATTTAGCCAGAAAACATGTCGACACAAATAATTCCCCAAACCAATCGAATTTTATTTTCCCATTACATCTCCGGCTCACACGCCTCTCTGCAGGAGATATTAAGGTTGTATATTCCAAACAGCCATTACAAGCCACCCCTGACATTATTAGCTTTGCACAGTGGAGCAAATGATAAGTGATCTGAGCCTCAGATAGAACTGATAACTCAGGTGAATTAGTTTGTTCCTCTATGGCAGATTTACACAGATGAAAGTCAATGAACAGAAAGACAAGCGGGTTGATAGAATCTGGTCATAAAATATCCGTTTCAGTCCTCACCATGTTTACATGCGCACTCCTGCCTGATGCAAAGTATCCCTGATCCCTGATCGAGTTTCATCAAAATAGTTCTAACTGCATACATACACGTCTTATCGTTTCATACTGTACAAGGGTAACGTGACAATGTGATTTTCGTATCTTTATTCTCGGATGGTCCTCACAGAAATAAGACGCATTACCCTCATGGTAGATAGATAGCAGCCATTTCTCCCATACATCTTTTTTAATGTAGATAAGACCTCTTTTTACATTAAAATAATCATAAAATCACTGAATTTAAAACTCTTTTTCAAGTGGTTTGGTTCGTTTAAATAGCAGGCATGTAATCACAATACAGGATATTTCGTTATATTCAGATATCACGGTTTCTTAGCAAAATACTTCATGTTTTAATTAAGCCACCCACTGTTTTATGCCATTTCTAAGTCTGGTTTCTACCCATGTATATGTAAAAACCCCAGAGCTAGGTTAAAGCAGCACGCAAGCACCCAGAGATAAGGTGCTATCATTTATAATACATATTTTCTTAGTATTTTTTAGTATAAAACTTGGATCGGCCCTAGAGACTGTTAATGTTCTACAGAATAATGTTTCCTATGCACCAGGACTTGATATATGTAATTTGACGATCCCCAGAGCTGTGATGGCAGTATGTTTTCAACTGTTTCTGTCTAGGTGTGCTTTAAAGCCTTTTCTGGAAACAATCTGCTTTTCTACTCAGCTAGAAGTCTCACAGAGGGAAAAGGTTGACAGGCTGAAGTTAGAGGACACTTACTGACTGATGAAATAGTTGAAACTTCTGCACCACTGATCTGGACTTCGTAATGTGGGCGAGGGATTTCTGAAACAAAACCATAACAAAAATATGAGAAACAGAGACTTTAAAACATTAAGATTACATGATCATTGTTGTAACTTGGAAAGACTTTGACCATGTCTCCCGAGTTATTTAACAAATGATAGCGAGCAGACGAAGTGTGACCATCAGATTCCTGTAAGAGTTTCTTGCTCCGAGGACAGGTTGGTGTGGGTCCAGGCCTGTGGCAGCTACAGAAAACGTGACAAATGATAACTGCTCCTCTCCTGTCTGGCAGCAAGCATCTGCCATTGGGAGCCAAAAGTTATGGGAGCTAGTTATACCTCTGTCAGCAGCATTTACGGAGGCCATCTGTAATGAGGCCAACACTTTTCAAGAGTGCACGATGACAGGAGGCAGGGCTATATGAGGAGCCAAGGCTGGACAGTGCCTGGCTACAGCCATCTTTACAAGGAGCTGTCAGTCTGACAGCTGTAGGCTGAGCTTTTTGTTACTGTCAGACTAAGAGTAGTGCATCTTATTAACTGCTTTAATTAGTTCACAAAGCTGACATGCAGGTAGAATAAGAAAAACCGAGTAGCATAAGGGTAGAGCATATTCATAGCATTTCATTTTGTTCATGACAAACAAACATTGACATATTAAACAGCTACAGTATATAACATTACATTTTCCCCCCTCATACAAGTGGGGGATGTTAGGGTACAAAATCTGTCATTTTCCACAGCACCAAGTTAGCAGAGTCTTTGATAAGAATTCACACAGGCAATCCTTTCCAAAGTGCAGATCAAAGCCAGCAACTGACTGTCTCAATGCAACCTCTAATATGAGCCTGAAGACACGTTCTCGCCTTGATGTTGTATCATACTGCTAATACATTACAAAGTCAGTATAGCAGCACACTGCTGATAACACTGTCGTGTGTGTGTTCATTGTGCTTAGAAAATTCAGGCCGTTATTTACTTATTTATTTATTCACTTTCTTTCAGCATCTGTGTGAGTGCTGGCTCATATTGTAAACACACATGGCTTATTCAAATGTAGGTCCAGGCAGCACTTGTTCTGTCAGGCATTCCTCGGTGTGGATTGAGGCTAAATCAGAAAGGTGTCAACAGCTCATGACAGCTGTAACTAAACCATGAAAAATGACAAAAATCTGGCTATTGCAACATTTGAATATGATCATTTGAATGTGCATAATTTAACATTTTTGCATTACCCACTTTTGATTCCCAAAGAAATTATTTAGATTAAGCTGTACTTAATTCAGGGCTGTCAGTGCTTACTTAGGATATGCAAAAGACCTCTAAACAGAGTGCTGGATAGAACAAAGCATATCTAATTATTTTTAATTACAGAAATATACATCAAGAACTGGTTAAGTTCTGTTTTGTAGAAAATTATAATAAATTTAGGATAGAATTGTACATTTTCTAAATTTGACGTTTCATTTGATTTATAGTTATTTTTGAACATATCTTAACATGTACTGCAATGTTTGTATTATACCTTCTTTTGTATTCATGTTTGTATTGTTCTGTCCAAGCAAATGTTAATATGCTGTACTCTTCTGTTTGACTGTCTGTTTACAAAAAGAGATTTACAAATATTCCTTTCTCAAAATATTTTGTTTGATCAATAAACACAGGAAAACGTGGCGTCGTCATTTTTTTTATGAAGTCAATGACTAATAGTAGTAATAACAATAATAATAATAATAGTTTACTTGTGTATGATGTTGAAAAGGCTTTTCTTCCATTTACAGTTCTATAAAATGATATGGAACACAATAAGTTTAAATCCTACAAAAAAAACAAAACAACACACTATCTCTCCTCATACTGTGCATTGTCCTACTACTGTGTTGTTGTTGTTTTTTTAAAGTTTTTGTGACATTATCTGCAAGGTTATGAATTGAACATGGAAACACACAATGCAATCTCAACTTGTGACCTCTAAGATTGAAGCCCCACAGAGGAGGAAAAGCCTGCAAAACAATAACTGGCTTTTGATTGGCAAAGCAAATCTGAAGCAATCTTTTCAAAAGCATGTGAATCAGACATTTCCCTTGACTGATTTAAAGCTAGTAAATGTTGCCAAAGGGTGGCAGTAAAGGTTATGATGCATGTGGTTGTAATAAAATAAGAAAAGTACCTGTCCTACCCAGAAACTAGAGTCCTTACTTCAAATACAAATACTGTGGTGGACATCAAGGGGTAAGAAAAGCAGCTTCTTTTTCAGGAATTACTTTTCCAGCATTTCTGGAAAGATGCCAGGTAAGATGTGATCAGTAAAGTCAGGCTAAAGTTAAAAACAGACACAGAACAAGAGATATTCCTTAATTAATTAATTAGTTTATTTATTTATTAATGGCATAGTAAAAAGAAACACTGCAGCTGGTACTGGTTTCTTAAAAAAGAAAGCCAGTGGCCTTTACATAAGCTTAGACTAAAACGGAGTACAAGCGTGCAAAATAAAGACTTATTCAGTGAATGGACCACACACTTTAAATTTCAGCTCATCCATCACCCCAGCTACAGCACCTTCACTTCTTTGAGCATACATGCATGAACAACCAAGCGCTTCTGCAACATTTATCATGTCCTCGGCGGATACCTCACTAATGCTGCACTCCAGGACACCACTGAGAGCTGTACGATAACTGCATCAAACGTGGAGATATTAAAGTCTTCACTCATGATTGTAAAGTCATCCAACCAGCCAATGTCAGACTGAATCAGCGTATGATGATAAGAAGTCTGGGACTATTAGGTATATGCTTACTTTATTCTATCCAAACAGCTTTCTTTATACATAAGACGCCAATCCGGCTGGTTTCTACAGAAACAATCAGCAAGCAAAAGAAACATTGACTGGGCACAGTTTCTGTATCATTATACTTCTGTGGTGGAAAAATCAGACAGCATTTCTATTGTTATCATCCAAATGTGAAATGTTTATCTTTTTTTTTCTTCTTCTTTTTTTGGATGTAAGGGGGTCTGGGTTTGGCAATAACAATGTTTAACAATTTGTTGGTTGACCCCAAACTTTTTTCAACTTAAATATTTGTTATGCTTCTGGGTATTTTCCCATGACCTTTAGTGCCAATATCCACAGTACAGTACAGTACTGTGCGTCTCCTGACTTTTTTGCCAGGTTGACTGCGTTTTTCTGTAATACTGTCTGGGCAAGTATTGGTTAGAGATTTACATCTCCCTCAAAAGTGTTACATCATAGATGAGCCGCATATTTTTGATAAAGCACCTTAATAAAAGATCAGATTTTTATTGTACTGAAGTGCACACCCACAAGAATAAATTCAGTTTTAGAGTTCATAACTTTTACTATGTCCATGCTTAATTTCCATACCAGTGCAGTGTTTCAAAGACCCATTCCTTAACTTTTCAACCTTAAAAGTCCACGTTCCCTACACGTTTGATGGCACAGTGACATCTATTATGTGCATTTCCAGAGCCGTTGTCATCCAGCAGCATCCCGCGGCTGAGAAACCGCCCTATAGGCTACAACTTTTTAATCCGGGACACATGGGCTACGTTACAGTTGAGTTTTGCTCTGTGCATGCGTCACATGCTAGCTGTAAACAAACCGGCTATTTTGAACGCATACTGTGGCGGATTCAGCAAAGAAATGTTAGAAGACATTATCGGAGGAAGAGAGGAAACAAAAGAGAGCCAGAGACAGAGCAAGATATAAGATAAGACTGGAGAGAGCTTACAGTACAGATAGGATGCAAGATAGATGCCGAGTTAGCCGTCGATAGGGGGCTCATCACTGAGAAAATGACAAAACTTAAGTAGTGTGTCTTTAAGGTCCATAAATTAATCCTGCATTATATCGTGCTTCACTAGTCCTGAATACACAGAAAGCAAATAAGTAATAGGAATGTTTATTCCTCCAAAGGGGGGGCATGGTAGAAAAAGTTTGAGAACCATTGCTTCGATTCAGGTTTTTCCATGAATGCAGTCCCTCAGCAGCAGTCCAGTATGGATCTCTCTCCTTATGCCTCATGATTTCATTAGCTCTCGTTTCCTCTGACAAGATATCATTTATTCCATCTTCTAACTTGCTTGTTCTGGCCTATGCTCAAACAGATACACACACTGTTTAATATGTGAATAATGTCAACAGGGATCTGGATGAATGAACACAACCTTGACAGCCATTGTCAGTTGTCTCTAACCTTTACAACATATTTTACAGACATTGCTTCGACTTTACACGGACACTGTGAGGCTGTACAGCATGGAGAACACTGGCTCAAGCAATTAACCTCTCTGCATATTAAATATCAGAGAACATCTTTGTCTTGAGTGTCTGTAATTAATTTTGCAGTTGATGATTTTACAACTTTGCCCTCTGACATGCTCCATTACCTTCATTCATGGTCACCATGAACATCACATATCTGTCATGCACACTGTAACACAATCAATTACGCTTAATAGATAGATAGATACATAGATAAATACTTTATTGATCCCAAGAGAAATTGAAAAATGAATTATACCAAATTATACAAATTAATACCAATACCAATTAATTATACCAAAGAGAAGATTATGATGAAAAAAAACAAAATCACAAACACTTCGCATGCAATTTGAAAATTAATACAAGTGTTCTACATGAGATTTCAACACGTGCATGACAGGGCGGTATCTCACGTCTCATTGAGCATGGGATATTTCTGAACCACAAACAGACAATGCACCAAGGTGACCCTAATTTATTGAGCTCATCAACGTCCCTTCCGACAGGCATCCAAGCTTGTCTGATCATTTATAGCCTGCTGTGACAAAAATCATTTCCAGCTGTGATGATCTCCCACGACACAACTAAAACAGCGACATAACAACCATTTACTGCCAGCTTCAGGAGTCAAAGTGGTGATGGCGCTGTGTTTATTTGACCCTTTCCAAAAAAGCCATTACATCTTTACTTAGACAAGAGAGACTGTCCAACAACACATACAAGAAAAAGTAGGACATGACACTCATGTGCGTTTATCTATCTTTTCTTTTTTTTACTCTCGTTTCGTTTTAGAGAAGAAGACGATAAAGACAAGATTAACTGCATGACAGTGAAACCTTTAGCGTGGAAACACATTACTCTGTGTGACTGTAAAATATCAGAATGATGAAAATGCTTATTGCATGTTTTAGTGCAAACATGGCTTTCATAAAACATGTACAACCCAAGGACAGACCTCAAAAAAGGCTCCTCCGGTAATGGTTTGTGACGTATTAACATGGATAAAATAAATCTAAAACTCTGCAATCACCAAAACCTGCAAGATGAATCCCTTTGATTTAAACATGAATCACTCGAGCCGCCATCAAAGTCCCAAAGGTGAAATACATTTCCTTATTTAGAAAGTAATTCATTCAGGAGTCATGCAAGCGTTACCTCCTGATTTTGTCTGATGTGCTGTAGAAATGGGGGAGAAATATTTGAGATAAATTACATGTTAACAGAGTCGTTCTGTGGCTCTATACATTTCCTGTGATTTATATCACAACTGCAAAACCTTTCGGGTCCCATTTCAAGGCAAAAGGGCAAAATATATATTTTGATTTGGAACAGAGAGGTAGCCATTTAATTTAAAACAAGTCGAAGATTCAAGATAAATTTGATGCTATCAAGGAATATGCACAGACCCCCTCCTATTAAGATCCCATGCTGGAGAAGGAAACAGGCCAGAACGTGACAGAAACCACTCAGAACTTTCAATTTCTTTTTAAAATAATCTCCCTCAAAACACAACCCTGCAGCAGCATCTAATCATTTAAAAAGGTAATGTAAATGTTTGAAATAATTTCCCAAATACATAGTGCCATCAGCCAGCCCCTCTCTCCTAATCATTCTACATTCTGGGTGAAATTTGGTGCTGATAAAATGGTGCAGTAGCTTGTGTGATTTCTGCCACACAAGGCATACTCCTCCATCTTGGCAGGGAGGGGACAACATTGTGTTGGGGAGGAGGTGACAGCCTCATCTCTAAATGTGAATGGAGCTAATCACTAATGCAAATTGCAATCAGAAGGGCATATCTCTAGCTAACTGAGAGATAATTGCAAGATTGTGGTGATAACAGAAGGTCAATCGCATGTAGCCACTATGATCATCAGACACACACGGTTTCCAGCAGTGCATATTTTTACAGGCTAAATCACAGTGTTTATTCCAAATGTTTCTTTCTTATATATC
Source organism: Leptatherina wallacei (assembly GCA_028567055.1). NCBI lineage: Eukaryota > Metazoa > Chordata > Actinopteri > Atheriniformes > Atherinidae > Leptatherina > Leptatherina wallacei. The sequence continues at coordinate 15,770,590 of JAOXYM010000013.1, forward strand.
CTTTTTTATGATAAAAATGTTAATAATATTCAGCTGATAATAATGTACCAGTGACAAAAAGAACAAATCTACCAACATATTTGTTTGCTTTCTTTGTTTCTCAAATTTTTTGTCACAGTAAAAATAAAGCCAGCAATCATTTTCCTTTTATCAACTCTGCCTTTTCATTGTCCTCCTGACAATTGGAAGAATTTCAATTGCATGTTAATCCAATTGATGCTTAAATATCAGCCTGAGAAGCAGGCTGATATTTAACCATCTTTGTGTGCCTCCAGCTGTGTGGTAGGAGCGCCCTCTACTGGACTCACCGAGGGATCTTGAAGAGAGCTTTCACTGGATGCATCTCAGCCAGTGGGGGATCTCCATCTGCCAGCTCGATGGCCGTGATGCCAAGTGACCACACATCACAGCGGGCGTCATATGAGTAGTCATACTGCTGTTCACAGGCTATGACCTGGCAACGTCACACAACAAAAACCTAATTTAGATAGTCACAAAGTCCAGAAATCTGTGTTTCTCCAAAGCATGTGAGAATATTTTAACAGTGAGGTGAGACTGACTTACTTTTTAGCAGCCCAAAAAAGCAGAATTAATCCAAGCACATGTAAAATTCTTCAAAAGAAACAGTTGCTTGAAATCATATTAAAAAGCATCACAAAGCTGACTGTTCATTTTTTATTATTCCACTCAATTACTCACCGCTAAAAATCCTGCAGAGTTAATTTAAAGCCCATTTAAGCTTTGAGAGTTCAGAAGCTGTTGGTGTGAGCTCCTCTTTTCCACAGTCAATAATTATAAGTGACATTACATTTTACAGCTGAGTTTATTCTAATTGCCCCTGAGGTCCCTCCCGACCAACCCAATCACCACACCTCATTTCTGCCAAACAGTAAGCCGAGGGGCCTCAGGCTCCCAGCTATTAACCTTGAGGCAACCTCAAGAGCTGTTCCCGTGGAGGAGAATAGGAGGGGAATACACAATGACTCGGAGGACAGAGTCACACTGAAATAATTGAGGTGCTCTTTTGCTTTCTCTTTGTGTAACACTTAAAGACTGCTCTCTTTTTTTTTCTCTTTTTTTTCTCTATTAGGCACTAAAGCTCGTGTGTATGTTTTAGTACTAGTGTGTGTAATCTCTGACCTCAGGAGCCATCCAAAATGGTGTGCCAACTGATGTGTTCCTCCGCAATCGTGCACTGGTCAGTTGAGCTGAAACACCTGGAAAAAAATTCAAGTAAAATTCAGTTTATTCTGACTAATTTTTATTGGAATCTTACTATAAGGTGCTTCTCAGTGCCAATTTGCTTAAACTAAAAGTCATATTTATAGCAGAAACTAAATGTTTGAATTAATCAATAAATTCTGGCATCCAATTTGGTGTGGCAACCTGCCAAGCAGTAATAATAATGGGCTATAATCATTTCAAATTATGTAGGACAGATTTTTATCAGCATGAGTCCACTTCATTTCCATGACACAGAGGACATAAACATGCCTGAGGGTGATTCAAAGTCATTTGCCATAGCAGCTTTCTTTTAATATGCAAAGGATCAAATAAAGCAATTTAAATGAGGAATAATAGCCTTGGGTTAAGTCTACGGTCCATGAAATAAAAAGATGTTATGGTGAGTGGGGGACTAAAGAGTATACAACACTTAAAATGATTTATCCTGCACGTGTGTTGGTAATCACAATCAGTCTATCAGAGATGTGCTGTTGACACAAATGAGAAAAATAACTAATCTACTTCATCAAAAGAACCTGGTTTGGCTAAATTTAGTCTTTTAAAAGGCAATTACCAAAGTCAACCAGTTTGACTCCTCCATCAGCTGTCAGGAGGATGTTGTTGCCTTTGACGTCACGATGAATAATCCGGTTGTTGTGCAAATGCTGGAGACCCTTTTAAGTTAAAGGACATACAACACAAGGTGCTATGCATTAATCAGTCATAGCATTAGTCATTTATAAAAGATTTGAGATACAGTCATTCAAATTTGAGCAATACAAACTACAAAGTAGAGCCCCCACAGCTCATCACATGTGCTCCTTTCATGTTTGCAACCCACTTCCTCCCTAAAATGAGCTGCTTTGCAGAGGGCTGCCTTACCAAGAGAGCGCTGCATAAGATGTATGAGATAACGGGCTCCTGCAGACGCTGGCCGCGCATGAGCAGGCTCTTGACGAGTTCTGTGACAGAGCCACCGTTGCACAGCTGGGAGGGAGACAGAGAAACACCGGTGACTCTTCCATCACTCACCACGCTAGATTATGATTCATGGGGAGGGCTAGCCCACCGTACAAGTTAGAGAAAGAAACGCAGTATCATCTGTCAGCATGATAGCATCAAAGTACTTAGAGGAGGGTTGCTATGACAAACAGAGCTATATTTCATTATGACTTGTATATATAGATTTAAAAAATGTGTGGCTCACATAGTCAAAAAGAATAATTTTCCCTAGGCCAAATAACATGCTTAACCTTTCACCTCCTCATTTTAAAATCTTTATTGTTTACGGGCACAGACAATTAGCGGTCATATTTTTCCTCGATTTTTTTTATCACACTGCTCTTCTTAAAACATGACAAGCTCTGACATAAATAAGAGGGTTATTTACTCTTGTCTTGAGTAAACTGAGGTGCAGGCCTAGCAACAAATCATAAAAGGTTTCAAGCTAATACTACAGGTTAAATAAGGTGTAGGCCTAAATGTGTGGAAAAAAATAATTCAGGAATTCAGTCCACTGACAGTGCAGTGGAGAAGACACATTTTGACCAAGTGTCTTGCTGTTTGGTGTTTGTCCCTTTATGGAGTAATTAACATAATAAACATATATAAACACACAAAAAGAAAAAAGAAACTTATGTCTTTATGCAGAACTGATGTGAGCTTCCAGCACCCTGCTTTGCATGTCATGCACTAAGCTTCCCACCAAGATAAAAATTGATTTTTTTTCTGGAGTTCATCTGTGAATTTACATTTGTGTTTCTGCATGTTCAGTTTGCCTTATTAAGGTGTTTGTGCAAAACTGCGGAGAAAGTGAGGAGAGTTGAAACCACCACCAATGGGTGCAAAAGCCACCCGAGACTATGTGAGGAAGGAGAGTCACGCACACTTTCTCCACAGTTTTGCACAAAGTTACTCTGGCCTCTCTCCGCTGCGGCTCCTTCCCCTCTCCCCTCTCCAGTTGCTAGTTTTCTGAGAGGGTGGATAACAATAATAAGTGAGTGTGGGGAGTGAAACACAAATCCCATGTAAACATATTTGTGGCAAAATCCTGCACGATTTTGAAAATCAGCCCAGATGCATTTTTTAGTTCTCAAAAAGAGGACATGTCCAGGTAAAAGAGGACGTCTGGTCACCCTAGTTTTAGCTTACGCTACAGCTGTGGTAACTGTTTGTGGAAGAAATGATCTTTTGGCATACTAATAAAAGAAATTATAAGAGGATTAATAATTCAGAGTGGAACCAATAGGCCTGTCCTTATTTCCTGTCATATCAATGTGGCTCCAGTGTCTGGTGTTCATACAATGTGTGACCAAACTTTTAAACGCGGAACCCTTTTATCTCAAAACAAAGCAACTCTATATACGTCTCCAACTTTAAAACTCTGTGTTTCTGATTCATTTAGATGACACAGTGACATTTATTATGAACCTTCCTGGAGCTATCGTTCCCTGCAGTGTCCCAAAGCTGAGAACTGCACTTCACAACTTTGTGTTCCAGTCTGGAGCATCACAAGACAGATGTGTTTTGCTTTACGGCACCGCATCACACACCAGTAACTGGATGTCAACACACTGGTCATTTTGGACACACACCATGGCTGATTCAGCAAAGAAACCCCCGTGGACATTATCAGAGAAAGTGAGGAAAAGAAAGAGTGAAAGTGACAGAGCAATATCGGACTGGCTTTCACTCACTGGAGAGAGCTCAAAAAAGACTCAGGATGTAAGACGGATGTTGAATTAGCCTTCATTACGGAAGTCAAAATGCATTTATATGCCATATTTTAGGCAAGGCAAGTTTATTTGTATATCACATTTCCTGTTCAAGACAATTCAAAGTGCTTTACATAGGGGTGCCGCTTTAATGGTTACATTTGTGAAGGTTGGGTTCCAATTAGGTTCCAGTAACTATACTAAAATATGTAAATATGTATAGGAATACGTGTAATAAAGGAATGTGTTATGTTGTAAAGTGGGTGTGTGTTGCAGTGAAGTTGCACGACTGCACTTTGATCCTCCCAAAACACTGTGTGCTGTCCCTTTGAATGCTTCCAGAAGTTATCCAATCAGAAAAAGCAGTTTCTTTCAGTGGAAGAATTAAGGCCTACATGACATAGGGTTTTTTTCCAACCAGAAAACAAATATAGAGTTGAAAATAGTTGCTTTAAAACTGCAACATTTCAGTCTTTTCAGATGTTTTCCACTGTCCTGTTGCTGCATTTCATAGATGCAGCTGCCTAAACAGATCAGTTCGATTAGATAAACATGTTAAATGCCACAATATGCTTCTTAAGAAACAATCAAATAGTTTCTGAAGCTGAATAATTGGTATTATTGCTCTTGTCAGTTTGAAGAGAAAAAAGAAATAATATCATTAATAGTACAGTGAATATTAGACTCACAGGAAATGGATAGCTTAGCATAAAGGCTGATGAAACGGTTAGCTAAAAGATACCAAATGGTGTCCTAATACCAGGAGCGAGACCACAGAATATTATTTTTTCTTTTAAGAAAGATGCTGTTTTTATTAATATTTAAATAAAAGTGATTTTTAAATTTAAAAAGCGATTATATACTTTTATGTATGAAACTTAATACAAGCCAGTTAGGGCTGAAGACACCTTTGAATCAGAGGTGCAACCTGTTCTGAAACCAAGAATTGAAACCCAGTAGCACCATAATTTAGCATTTAGAATTCCAGCATCTAAAAAAGTGTGTAGATGTGTCATGAAGAGCTCACCTCAAGTACTAACCAGAGCTGTCCTCCAGATAACTTGTCTGACTTGTAAAACATGCCATAAAACTTCACCACATTAGGGTGGTTGGACAGGGACCTCAAGATGTTGTATTCTGCCTCGATCTCCTCATCCACATCCTTTAAAGAGCATGAACAAACAAGCAGAGTTTAAACACAGCCTTGTAAGAGATGCAGTAATGCAGTGACAAAAAATTTAATTACATGAGTGCTTTAAGATATCAGATGTTTATTTTCAGTGAAAATAGAAAGCCAGGCAATATGTTAACTAAATTAAAAACCTAAAGATAGGGGTTATAAACCAGGAACAAAATGAAAGGATGGGGTGATGTGCTGGACTATTTCTAAAGGTACTTTTCCATCAAAGTAAATCTCAGAGGGGTGGAAGATCAACAGTCAGAGAGGCAGAATTTCTCTTCCTGGATGCCTGAGTGATAGTGTCAGCAGTCTAATCAGGGAGAGGGATGGGAGAGGAGGCAGCTTCATCTTTGTGCCCATCAAGGGAGGAGTGTGGTGGATACTGTTGCCTGAATGGGAATTGTTCCACTGACACAATCACAGGCCAAGTCTTGCTGCCACTGCAGGATTAACAGTGTTCTTATCACACAGACAAATGAACAAATATAGAGGAGGGATACAACCAACACAGGAGCAACGCTTTCTACTAAACTTGACATGTCAGGAAAAAAATGAAAAGGGAACTCGTTGATAAATATATCACAGGGACACATACAAATGCATCAAAATAGAAAAGAGAAAAAAACCTACTCTGTTTGAATGGCTCAAATGCTGAGGCAAATTGAAGTTATAAAGGAGAAACAACAGCTTTAGTATTTGCTTTTTTTTTTCTTTCACAAGAACTTCTTGATGTCATGAAAAATATAACAAACATAAATGGTTGTAGGTACACCTGACTAACTCCAACACAAAAAAAGTTACAAAGAGTCCATAATATAAGAAATATAGAAGTTAAGAACAGGCTTGAGAAAAGAAATGAAAGAGAATGGCTTTGAAATACCAAAGGAAAGAAGGCTTGATTTTCAGGTGTTGTAATGTGATTATGTATATATATATATATATAGTTAAAAAATCTCTTGATTTCAAATTATTGATATTCACATCTTCAATTGTAGCTGATTTTACAAAACAGCAACAAACTACTTATGCTGCTAAATGATGGATAAGTTCATCCATCCATGCATCCAAAAATCAGTTGTTCTCAATCTATAGTTCAGGAACCTTCAGAGTCACAAGATTAATCCAATAAACTTTTCAATAAATTATAAAAAAGTAAGCACAGCAGTTAAGCAAGACCAGAAGTCTTAAGCCTTGCAGGCAGCTCTTTAAGGCTAAATTTTGGCACAAATGGTTTTTGGATGAGTACTTATCCGCACTGCATCAATCTGGTTTTGTGATATTCAGGTTTTCAGGCCTCTTAACAATAAATCTTATAACATTGAAAAGCTTGTTTATTTCCCTTTTAAATGGTGTCACGATTGGATGAGCTGGACAGGATGGGATGAGCAGGTTATGCTCATCAAAAACAAAAACTGATTGGCACCTAAGTGACGCAGTGTGATGGTGTAGGGCAGTATCTTCCTCATTGGCAAAACAAGGCTTGTCATCATTGTAAGCAAACTCAATGCAGAGAGATAGCAAGATGAGACGCTACAAAAACTGGCAATCCCATATCGCCAGTCTACGACCGATATCTGTCCTCCAAAATGACAACACTCTCTCTCACAGAGCGAGGTTTATCAGAGACTACCTCCAGAATTTGGGAGTGAAAATGATGGAAAGACCTACACGCAGACCTGATCTTAGCCCCACTGAACAGTTATGGGATGACCTTGGGTGTGCTGTTCATGTTCAAGTGACCGACACAACCACATTGGCTGACTTGCATCAAATGCCGGTCGAAGAACGGGATGCCATCCCACAGCAGTGTGTGACCAAGCTGGTGACCAGCATGAGGAGGAGGTGCCAAGCTGTTGGGGCTGTGTTTGAGGTTCCTGTTTGTTAAATGAATAAATTGTTAACTTGCCAGTATGTCTTGTTTCTTTAGACTTCAATCATCCAATCCAATAAACCACAACAATCAAGAGTCAATAGCAGAATAAGCTGTTTGGCGTTGGCAGAGAAGATTTAGTGAGCTTCCATCAACTCTCCTGCTCATCCCATGTATTTTCCTTACAAATGTAGCAGCATTCAAAAAGGGAAATAAACAGGCCTTCCAAAAGTATAGTATATATAGCAAAGAAGCATTGATACAACAAAGAAATAATCCATCAAACACAAATTTCCTCACTTTTTGTTCTAAGTTTATTTAAAAACGTTCACCAATCAGTTTAGGATGGCAGCAAACTAACATTTGCTAAACCACACGGACGTCTGATTCAAATGAATACATTGATTGGACTGACAAAAATTTACATTCTCATCTGATTGTGGCAATGATATATTTTGTTCTGGACCAAAAATCTATAATTAGTACCTTATGTCTTATAAAACACAGGATATCGTTCGAGTTTTTTCCCCCCTCAAAAAACTGATCAAAAGAAACAAATGAAAAACATATTTAGTTTGTTTTGGTCTGGTGATGACTGGAATATGTCACAGCATATGCCAAGTAAGCCAGGAACCACTGAGTTAAAGAGTGTCTTTATAGATTATACTCTGTAAACAACAAAGCAGCAATTGATGAAATCAAGCCAAAGCTGGCTCTACACCACGTGTGGCTCTTATTCCTCTATCATTGTGTTTGTCCAAACATCTTTAGATGACCATCATTATCCTGTCAAACAAAGAATACGATAAAACATATTCATATCAAAGTATTTGGACTTTGACTAATGATACTAAACATTAATCAGGACATTAATCAGTCTGCCTGAACAAATACTATATCCACATCCTGACCTAATGGTATGTACGACAGACCAGCTTAAACCAGACAACATAAAGTAGCTACAGGCATTCTGAATTCTGCAAATGGTTAAACAGTAAACATACTTTTTATGTGACTTACATTGATCGGGTCCAGCACTTTTACTGCAGCCTGACTCCCGTCCTTTTTGTTGGTCACTTTGTAGACTTTTCCATATGTTCCTTTACCGATGGTTTCCACGATATCCCAGTTACCCGAAGGATCGCCAAGGTTCTCAAGGCCAATCATGCTGGACTTGTAGGGGTACAGTCCATACAGCGACCTCCTGAAGAACAAACACAATCTATAACTGACAATGATTTCTTACACCGTGTTAAAATGCTGTGATTGTATATGTAAAGCAAAAGGAAATGTTAATCCCCTTCTAATGCCTACACTAATTCTGTGTACTGCAAACAGACAGCTTGTTGTGAATTAACAGTTGAGCCACACAATACTGGACTTCTATACTGTCAAACCAAAACCACACCATCTGCCCTCAAGATATAATGTATAAACTGCACAAACCACTGTGCAGGGAAAGTGCACACACAGAACAGCACATATCTACCCCCAGACCTCCTTGTTCAGCCTAGTGTAATGACCATATCCACCTGGAGCAACCCTACTATTCTAAAGCAAAAAAAAAAAGAAGAAGCAGAAGCACATTCAACAGTTGCTGGTGGAGGCTATTGTACTTACATGGCAAATGTTATTTTCTTCTGACTCATCAGGGCTGAGAAAAGTAACAAGTGAAGAGTCTCTAGAGTTCATAATAGAATAACACCGATGGAAACAGCAAATGCTTCCTCAAGAGGACAGGCAACAAGTAGCGTTTCACACAGACACTGAATTAGTCGCCTCCGCAGGGGCATTGTCACTGCCGTGTCCACTAAGAAGCTCAATCTCCTAAAGATCAATTGGATTGGTCAGAGATTACCTGAACTGAAAGGGTGAACTGGAGACACACCTCCAAACAAGCAGCTTTATGAAATGATTATCATCTAATTTGCTTTACAAAGCCATTTACATGATCAGCTATGCAGAGTTATTATGACCAAGAGGAATGGAAAAAGATGCATAAATTGTCTTCATATTAAACGAGATGTTTTTGTGACTAAAGACAACACACAAGACTAACGATGCAAAGCATCAAACACCTGAAGCCAAATAACGTGATGGATTAGGAATTCATGATGCCATGTTGGAATACATGTTTGCCATTTTTATGACGAGGGATGTTTGTTTTCAATCTTGTGGCTGCTTCTTTTATCATGAACATGTTAATACGTCACAAAGGTTGTGTGACCCTGAGAGACCGACAGGTTTTTTGATGATCGGCAATTTGACGTGAAAAATGATGTTTAACCCTCACACATGAGGACAGATTTATGAACCGCTGTGCATGCAGTGTGAGCGACGACATGCGGGTGGATATTAGATGGATAATCTGCGGAGACTCTCAAATAAACAGCAGAGATAGAGCCGATATCCTTTTCTGTGTCCTTCAAGGTGAAGCAAGTGAAGGCAGCAGCCCAAATCACTAGTATGTTATTCAAGTTTCATCTGCAGACTAACAACCCATCACTGATTGTTTTAAAGTTAATCACTCATATTACATCAGCTGTGAATAATGCATCATACATGCCTTATTACACAACACGCAACATTTATGACTGCCATTCTGTTTTGTAACATACACCTCAGGTGGAATATATAACCAGGCACCTGCTGCCAAAAGACCTTAATAAACCTCATCTCTGATGACATTTGAAGTTTCTGTCATAAATAAAGCTGCAGAGCACACAGATAACTGTTACTGCTGTACAATCTTTTTTTTAGCGGCTAATGTGTATTTCTGTAACATCTATTATTGAACTGTCTGTGAGAAACCTTTAAAAAAAAAAAAAAAGCACAACTAAAACCCAACAATGTTTTACATTTCCAAAACACAAGGAATCTCTTTTCCTTTGGCTGATAGTCATAAAAACATCTACTTCTGACTGAATAACAATCTACAAACTGCAGCCATCACATAAATACCAACTGTTGTAATTTACTCACATGTTTCTATTCATTATTCAATCGAGACAAAAACAAAAAACAACAATTAGAACTTTAGAAGCTGCAGGTGATACATACCTCTGTGAAAGTGTCTGTTGCTCCTTCACATTAAACTGCTCCGGGCTAATTTAGCCAATCTACTGGGATTAATAATTTACTAGTAATCTGCAACCTGATCCACAGTTGTGTTAAATATTCAAGTGGCAGATGTGGCCACTCATAATGGTGGCTGATATGAAGCATCTCGGGTTGCAGGCAGGTAACCAGGAAGTTCATGATCGTTACTAGGTCATGTGACCTGTGCTTTTTCTCCCTTCAGGACATAATGTTATTTATACACTCAGCTGCCACATCTTCACACATTACAACATTTGGCACTTTGGCCACATGATTAGTATAAGAGCATCTGTAGAGCTCCAAAAGTCTTGTTATGATGATGATGCTCTGGCTAAAGAATGTCCCCCCACCCCACCCACCAACTATAACTGAGGCCGGCTCAGTTTTTTCTGTAACTTTTCTACCTGAGAAACTGCTGCAATTGCATGTTGCTGTTGCACAGAGTTCAAAGCCTCAGGCATCTTATAAAGAGGAGAAAAGTTGCATCAGTTGAGAAAAGCTTAAATATATCTGATCTTTTTTCCAACAAGAGTACATTTTTAACACATTCTTCAATGGATTTGATTTCTGTCTTGCCATGCTTTAAAAACAACAAATAATAGTGGAACAAAATTGAAATAAATAAAGTCCAAGTTGAATACCATAACATGATCAAAAGTTGGGACTGTTTCTTTGTGCACATTTTTTATGTAATAGAATAATGATTCTACAAGTGTGGGTCACGATTCAACGAAAGGGTCAAAATAACTAGCTACATGAAAGAGGAAAAACAAATCTAACATGAATTTTATTTTTAGACTTTTCTCTATTCATCTTCTTGGTTGCTTGCTAATTCTTGCACAACTATAAAAAGTATGAAAACAGTCTGAAAAGGGCTGACCTAGTATTAATTTGTGGGCATCTACATTTGAAAAGGGGTCACAAAAAGACTTGTGCTGAGAATCTCCTTTTTTTTCCTGTTGGAGTTTTCATGGAGATTAATAAGAATGAAAAAACCGTAGACGGAAATTTTACATGTCAGAAACTATCCATTAATAAAGATTCCCATTTGTTGTGTTACTGCCAAAAAAGCGTAAAAAAAACAACCTAAACACTGTTCTTTAGATAGACAGTCAACTGAAGTGCGGCTTAAGAACAGGACACCACTGGTCCTCTATGGCAGGGCTCAGGTTACCCTTTGTTTCCCGTACTCTGTGTCAGCATGACTGAAGGATAGAGGAAGTATCTGGCTGTTCCAAAGGCTGGTCAGTGATCTGTAAAATAACTATAATCCAGATCAATGCATTGTGAAAACTACAAAGAATATCTTAAAAATGTGTTTTTATTATAAAGGTTTTATATCATAAACACCCTTTATGCCCTTCATTTGCTTACGAGGCATCTGGATTTTATGTGTATCCACATAAGTAAAGGTTTGAGCTGTTTGGTGACAGCTGCAGACAATGTGACAAGCTGCTGAGGATCTTTGTCACAAGAAACTGTGCACAGTGAAAGTGAGTAATCTTATTTTCTGCTTCTATCAAACTCGTGCAATTCTACTCTCTCTGATAAAGCCTCATGGGAACTCCACTTGGTAAACCTTTGGTAAGTCTGCAGAGAGAGAGAGAGAAAAAAAACTATAATCCTTTTTAAGGGGATATAAAGAGGCTTTGCAGTAAACCTCCATCAGCCACAAGCCAGGCCTGAAGCACGGTACCCTTGTTCTTGTTCTCACTCTAGATGACCTCACATAACCACGGTCAGATGGGTTTTTTTTTCTCTTAAGAATCCCTTAATAGTTTATCAGCCTGACAACTTGAACAAAGAAAGGCAAACATCATCATGATCAATTTAAAAACCATGATCAATAATTAATCTTGTCATTAGTTTAATAAATAAAAAAAAGTTGTGCCACTGTGATGTTATGCAGGACAATAACGCCACATGACAATCGCTGATTCTGTAAATGCATCAAAACTGTGTGAGAGGCAATATTCCCACTCCATTCTTCGGTATATTAGTGTCCAAAAGTCTCAAAGCAAAGGCATTTCTAATTGTAGGAATAAAGCATTTTTCCTGCCTTGCACCACATAACTATGTTACACTCCATATTAAATATTAACAGACTATTGAACTTTCAAGACAATGAAAAATATGTACCATCGGAGATCCTTAACAATTGTATTTTTCAAACTACAGAGCAGAAAGGTTTATGTGCACGTAGAATTTACTGAGGACTGAAGTAAAAAAAAAAAACCAGCACATTTAATAATTATAACTTTTAAAGAATTGTTTTCCCCATTCTATATGATTAGAAATACTGACCTTTTCATATTTTTCTACAGTCAGGTGAAGGGACAACTAATTCAGTGGTGAGGGGGTTTAGCAGTCATTCACCAATTGGAAGATCAGGGATTCAACATCTCCCCATGACCACATGCTACTGCAAATTGTGTGGCTGTGATCAGTTTTCATTTTGTGTTACCTGATTTGAAAGATGCTGGTGCACTTTTGAGTTGAATAATAAGAAAAAATGAGAAGTGTTGGGAATGACATTTTGTTCCCTTGCAGGCCAAAGGCACTCATCTTCACTGCCTCACTAAACATGTCCTCTAACTTGGGTTTTGGAAGAAACATGGCTCTCATTATTACATCGTTTCTCAGCAGGTAAGAGATTTCTTACCTTGACATAGCTGCCTTCGTACTGCCATCTCTAACATCTGCAACACAGAGGAGGATGTCAGTCATCAGAGGGCTTTTGCACTTTTCCACTCATTTGATATCTGGCTCAACGCTTAATCAGATTTCATATCGTATTGGTTGGATTAACAGCATCAAAAAGCTTGAATTGCAGCTTACCGTCCATAGCAACATATCCAAAGTAGTTTCCCTGTTTGCTTGGTAAAGGGGTTAAATTATTAACAGACACCTGAGTATGTTGTCCTACAGACCGGAAGCGGTTAACTGACTGACCACTATGACCTCATATAGTCTTTAATAGTCTGTTGGTGTTGCAGCAGTATAACCTACCTTCACAGGGAGAAGTGGAGGAAACTTTCCTTGATGCCTGCCGGAGGATCGCATGCAACACCAACATCGTCCAGCTTGAAACTTGTTGCCGAGCCCCGGTAGTTTCCATTCCGTTAAAATTTCCCCACCGGTCCGCACGCCACACCATATTATTTCTTCTTTTTGCCTAATTGGCAGAAAACAGAGGCTTTGTGCTGCAACTGGTCATTATCCAAAGGGCCTCCCTGTTTATGAAGTCCAAACCAATTATCCTGCAAATGCTCAGTCACATGGCAGTGAAACTTCTCTCAGATGAACTTCACGTAGAAAAATGAAGATTAAAAACTTACATTACTGCACCTTCGTTACAGTTTCTTCGGTTTTTTTAAAAACACACTTTGCATCAGTTTGTTGAATTTGTCAAACAGGTGGCAGGACTTGTCTGAAGGCCATCTAATGAATTCTTTGGTCCCAGATTTGAGCTCCAATGAACTGGGACCCCTGGTGGTCAGTTAGATGTATTACATCTGCCACATAACAGCCAAACTGCCTCAGCATCTGCAGAATAGTCTTAACTACCATGAAGACTTTATGGAGTTTAATCAACACTAGCATGACTTTTTTTTTTTTTTTTACTTTATCTCTTACTAGCATTCATGTCATATTTCCTTTAGATAAATTCAATTACAATTTTCAAAAATAATGACTGTGTTAAGACAAAATTATAGCCCTTTTTTTGTAAAAGAAAGTTCAGTAATTTTCTGAGCAGTACTTGTGCATTAAACAACAATAAACAAAAAACATAGGAGACAAGTCAGTGTGCTTATATTTTATTCACATATTTTACATTTTGCATTAAATGTCCAAGTCATACTTCCTGGTCAAACTCAGAAAGTTTGATTCAGCACCTACAGTAATGTACTGTATTCTCTTCTCATTCATACAGGAGAACACACAGAAGCTTTCAGTTACAATTTACACCCATTACTCATTGGCTATTTAGTTGCGGTCATTTACAAAGTGGGATCTGCGAAACTGAAGAAAAGGAGTAACCTGGTAAACAGAAAAGCAGCATGCATGAAGTCAAAAAGAAGTTTTCTCAAGTGCTGGCTTAGTCTTTGAGGATTCCACAATGCAGCACGATGTGGCCCAGCATTTCAAACCAGACAGCAGGGATATATCAGCTGTACGGCATTTTATTACTCTGAGAAGTTAATCTTTGCAGGCACGACTGAATGAAATTTCCCCTCTTCCAGAAAGAAAGACGATAATCAGAAAATCATATAGCTAAGACACTTAAATAATAGTTGCTTAAAGGATGTCATGCACAGTGTATAACGGATACTCAAGTCTGATAATCCTGAAACGTCGGAATGCAACTATAAATCACAACTAGATGATGCACGACGAGTAAGAGATATTCGTAATAAATTAATCTGTACTGGTTATGACTTGATAAAACCATGAAGGGAAAAAAAAATACTTTACTGACAGCACAGAGAAATCAATGATTGGTTCTGGCATCTCATAACCAACTTGTTTCACAGAGTTTCATATCTGAGAGAATACTCTGACCAACCTGATGTAATGTGTTTGCTCTCACTAGCACTCATTCACTTTGTCAATGCAGCAGGACACCCAGTCTGCGCAGTGACAGTACATTTTTTTTAAATTAAATAAAAAAAGGTATTTGTGGACCAGGGACAATGACGCCGAGTCTATTCAAGGACAGCATGTAGCCATCTTAAAGATGCCATTTGAGTTTCTTCTTCATAACCAACCAAAAGCAAAAACCTCAGAAAACACAGGACTATGAAACCTGCAGTGGGTGCAATGTAGCTACCACACACCTTCTAGTATATTAAAGTGAGTCTGAGTCAACATTCCCAGCCATCCACTGTAAACTCAAAGCACAACCTTAGAAAAAAAAAAAACAAACAGAAAAAATCCCCACAAAAGTTAAAATTACTTGGAACTATGAGCAGCAGCATTTATTTAAATATCTAAAATGTATTTTAAACAGCAAAAACAAAAGAAAATAATTCCTGAGGATGGATTGCAACTAGACCCAAAAAGAGATATTTTACTTGGCAAAAGAAAAAAAAATCTCTAGTGTGTTAATGGGTGGATATGTCCTGCCTACCATCACATGTCAGCAGACAATGAGTGCAAATTGCAAAAACATTGCTACACTCATCAGGAGCTTCAAACTCATGCCAGCACAGAAGAGCACGTTTTGATAAATAAAAAGGGATATGCATTAACATCATAATTGTTGCAAAAAGTCATCAAACTCTGCAAGGATCTTCAGCGCTTCATATTAAATTTATGTTTTGTTTTTTTTTGTTTTGTTTTTTTTGTTGTTTTTTTCAAACCCAATAAATAAAAAAGACAGGCTTTCCCAGCCTGCTCCAAGCCAACTGAATCTCTGGGAGGAGGAGTTCTTTTTTTTCACTTTAACCTCTTCAAATTCTGTTTTTTCCTGTTGAAAACCACACAATTAATCACTTGAACACACACACACACATCTGTTAATCTTTTAAGCATGACTGTACACCAAACTTCACATTAACCAAAGCTATGGCAACGAAATCCTCACCAGATGTTTGTGCTTATCATGTTAAAAGTTCCCAAATATTTTGATAAAGGCAGACACAAGCCAGAAAATAAAAAAGGAAAAAAGAAAAATCTCCTTCTTGGATTGTGTGATTTTTTTGTATTTGTTGGTTTTTTTTTAGTGGACTTTGGAAGATCTTAGAGTCCATTATAGTGAGGCCCCCAACGTTTGTTGATGTGATCAAAGGTGTGAGAGACCCACTGTTGCTCCAACACTCGATACCTCTCTTCACACAAGAAGAGAGGCTTGCCACGGCTGGAGAAAAGTCAGAGGAAAACAATGGTGAGAGGGGTTTATTCACAGCAGCTCCCAACTTTAAGAGCACATTCATACTTTAAACACTTTATTAAAATGCAAGTTTTTCATGAAAATACACAATTAGTTTTTTTTTCTCTTTGGGAATGATGAGGATGAATAGGATCAGGATGTTGGGTCATTTGGAGAGAGGACAGACTAAAATCGTATGGGATAGTGAATATATCAGAAGAAAGGTGCTGGGGTTGGAACCACCAGGCAAGAGGCCTAGAGGCAGACCAAGGAAGAGATTTATGGATGTAGAGTAAGATTTTTTTTTTAGTCTTCTCCTCTTAAACCAACTGAAATGGAGTCAATTAGTTTAAGATGAGAGGATCGAGTTAGATGGAGGCAGATGATTCGCTGTGGCAACCCCTGAAGGGAACAGCCGAAAAACTGTTTTGCAATATCAGAAAATTTTAAACAAATATTGACTTTAAAATGGCATATCATACAAACAGAAATTTTTGGTTAACATTATAAAGTGTAAACTGTCTATATTCTTATAACGAATAAAAAAACGATTGAACGAAAAGTGGTGGATGCGCCTACTATAGTAGCACAACAAAAGAATAAACACTATGTTTAAAATATATAAATATGTTAATATACAGCTCACTCTGTAATGTGCATGATTCATGATTGTTTTATGCGACATACCGTAAATCACGATCCTCTTCTCCGTGAGCATCGAGGTAAACAGAGCCCCACAGACAGAAACGATGTCCACGAATGATGATGATGACGGAGGCATTTATCAGTAGAAAAATGCCTGTAGCTGCGCCACAATGTTGGGAGTGCTACAAAGAGACATGCAACAAATAAGCTTTGAAAAAAATAACACTGACTCGCAGCTTTGTAAAAGCAACTTGAATTTAAATGTCATTTTGTCAAGATTTTAAAAAACAAACAAACAAAAAAGATGACATTGGCCCTGACATAGCAGGCTTTAAAATTACAATGAAACAGCAAGCTGAGCACTACTTGTTTCTGCGTAAGCGTTTCTTTTAAAAACCAAGGCTACAGAGACTGCTGGCTACTTAGCTCTGATTAAACTGGCCTGAACATGGCACCACCCACCATTTATTATCAGAACAGAGAATCAGATTTCAAGAACACTTTAAAGATTATTAAAAATATGGCAACGCTTTAGTGACTTTGAGAAACTTACCAAAACACATTCACAGACACCCTGCTGCTTGCAGCATACACCTTTGAGACACACGAAAGCGCCACAAACGAGGCAGAGTGCAGGGTCTTTTGGCACCTTTTTGCAGGCTGTGCAGGCCTTTCTGTGATAGTACTGGAAGATGATATTGTAATTGTCAGGTAGCTGAAGAAGGCGAGGGGCTGCCCACTGAGGATCTTGGACCAGCAAGGTCTACAGAGGATAGGAGACAGAAAAATGTAAAAGAATGGCTTTTCAGTGACCGCACAATTACTGGGTACTAGCAAAGAATCAATTTTATTCTGTCCTCTTTAAATGCAGGCACTGGCAAGATGACATGGTTGATCAGCTATAGTTTTGTATGAATTTTTAGGAACTTATTCAGCTTTCACAGAGTAAATCCAGCCAGTATCTTCACCTTAGTTTTTATAGTGTCCTTCACTGGGATAATAATAAAAAATCTCCTGTGTTAAAGATTCTGTCAGTTCAATATAAAGTGATATACAAGATACCTCATGTTTTCACCAAATGATGTACAACATCCAAAGATTACTGCAGTACTAAACAATGAGGGCATAAGATATGTGGGGAGCTGTGCAGTTACTTTCTTAAAAAGACAGCAGGAGAACAACAGTAGCTACGGACCTCATCAACCAGGCTGAACTAAATTCAGTTTGTCAAAAGCACTTTACTTGCTGGAGTCACGCTTGTGCATTAAAATATGCAGTTCGAATTTGTTAGTATTTTCTTTTTTTTATTTGATAACAAACTTGCATGCTTCATATTAAGCAGAATGTTTGTAAACTAACTAAAATTCCTAAACATACCAGTGATTGCTCAGCATGCATCTGAGAAAGCTCTGTGACCTCAGTGCACCACTGTGTCACCAAGTCAAAGGCTCTGACGGGCCACTCCAGACATGAGGCACTGTGCACGGTGTTGGAAGGCTGCAGGGCTGAGGGCAGTAGCCCTAAGCACACAGACAAGGATGAAAACTCTTCTTCCTCCTGTGAGAAGACAAAAAAAACAAAAAAAAAACTAATTGAGCTCACTCTTTGAAGTCACCAACAGCTGGAATTGACTAGCTGAGTAATGTCTGGGTCATCTCAGATGATTAGCAGAAGCATCAATTTCTCCAAAGAAAATGTCATGTTTTTATGAGAAATCAAATAATCAAAAAAAAGATGTGGACATTCTTGTTGCAAGGGAACAGATAGTAGAGATACTCATGATAAAACATACCATGCAGCCAGTTAGGTTTTCTCCATACAGGTGATGTTGCAGAAGGCAGGAGAGGCGAAGGAAGGGCAGGCAGAACTGCTGGAGGCTGAACTCGATGGACTGTGGGGACCACACACTAGAGCTGAGCTGGAGAGGGAAACAGCAGTAACACCTGATCAATAACCAACTAGCAGCTCACTGATAATACAGTGATGTATATCTTCTCTGGAGATTAGTAGAGATATTAGATCATTGTCTTTCGGGGTAATGACCAATTTATAGTTAAAGAGAAAATGAACAAGAGTCAAGCAGAAAAGGAGGCTGGAGGGAGAGAGCATGTGATGCTCACAGCAGTTAAACTCTGAAGGGCTAACGGTCATCCGAGTGGCTCACCATTGTCGTTTCTTCAGCATTCACCTTGTAAACGCTCTTGTCCTTTGAGATTTCACTGATTACATGACTGAGCAGAGCTTCAAAACACCTCTCTGAATTTGCAGCGTTCTGTGGCAAAAAAAAAAAAAAAAAAAAGAAACAAACTTTAATAAGTTAAGACAACACTGAAAATTTTTGCTTCATCTCTGGCAGTTTAAGGACGACTACCAGACACAGCAGAACATGATCCATTCACTTTTCAGCATAGATTTTCCATGTTCATACAGTTCTTCCACAACTGATATAGAGAAGGGAAACTGTGGTACATCTGCAAAAGTAAACAGTAAACATAAACTCAGCCAATAAAGACATTGATCATTAAATGTTATTCTGTATTTTTCAAATGTCTGTATTAGGGCTGGGAGAAAAAAAATAATAAATTCACATAAATATTCAGATTTTTTTCTTTTACGATTTTTAAATCTTTTCTTTTTCGTTGTTCAAAAATCTATTTTTGTATTTTTTTTTTTTTCAAATTTAAAAGCTTCATTTTTAGCTGGTTCAAATATATTGCTGCTGAATAAATCTTAAAAACTGACTCACATGTGATGTGCATTTTTATTGGAAATATTGCTCCTGATATAGTCTGTATGTAGACTTCATCATAATGCAGCTTTTTCACATGGTCTGGTGTTAAAAAAGCAAACTAAAAATCACAAAAATCGGAAATATCGAAGAATCGCAATTTAAATCAAATCGGCACCGAAAAAAATCGTAAAAGAATCGAATCGGGAAAAAAGCATATTATCCCAGCCCTAGAATGAATATTGAAAATGCTCCACTCGAATTACAACAGTCTTCCCAGGTATAACAAGGTCTGCACTACAGAATTACTTATGCAGAATAAAAACACAGCAGTTCTTTTGTTAGTGTAATTTCGGATAACCAAAAGAGACATTACTGTGTGTTCTGGAAGAAATTTTACAGATTTGTGCAGTATTTTATACAGAGAAAAAGCTGAAAGCATTTATCAAGCTGAGGGGAGTAGAATATAAAACAGCAACCTTATCTTGTCTGGTGTCTTTTGTCATAGATGTATAGGGGGAATTTAAAGTCTACAGATTTCCTTCCTCTGGGCTCTCATCTTTCTTCAGACTGCGTCGTTTTCAGTTTAATTACAACAGCATTCGACCAGATATGGATGCTGTTCATAATGTGGCTTTAAAATCCATATTAAGGGCAGCTTGTGAGCACTTCTGTATGTGATGGTGCAGCACAAAGCTACTATTTCACACTTCCATTACTGATGTGAACGTCTTAAACAGGAAGCTTTTAGCAGTTTGTCATTTGCCATTAAAGCAAGACACTCACTAATACAGCCGCAGCAGTTTGTGACAGGTAGCCAATTAATGCAACACTCCAACAATAACACATTTCCAGATAATGAAGATTGATACGGTCGATTGTGGAAGTTGCACAAATGTTCTACTGTGCTGTAAACTGTTTGTTTGGGGGGAACAAAAAACTGACAATAAATGTTAAAAACCCACTTCAAAAATACGCTGTAGATACAATGACAACAAATACATCAGTGTATAAGTTCTGCAGCTTATGTTATGTGATTTTACTTTACCTTCTTAAGTGCTCCAGAGGTGACCCAGGCCTGCCTTTCCTCTGAGCTGAACTTGATTGACAGCGTGGCCAAAGCCTGAGTGAACTGCAGGTTATACAACATCTTGACCACACAGGTAAAGTGCTCTGAGTGGAGACAGAAGGTTACACCATGAGTATGAGCCATTGTGAATTCATAATATTCTGGTATAAAAAACATTTATCTGTGAACCATTTTACCCTTTTAGATCACAGATTAAGACTGGTTTACAAAGGCCAAAGGAATAGCAACTAACAGGACTTTCCTGGGGGGGTCAAAGTCAAAAATCCTAAATGTGCCTGCCAACAATCCATCTTCAATTGAATGATCTTCCAGCCAGGTCTTCAGGAGAGATAATACGCACACAAAGGAGGTCCAGCCTTCCCATCATCAGGGTTGTGTCTTCCTGATTCTCACAGCCAAAATAGCAACAGGAGCAAAGATAAGAGAAGTGGAATATATCTTCCCAGCATTCAACCTGGATTACAACAGATAACGTGGCTGCACTTTATGAAGCAGCCACTGAGAAGGCCCTTGCTCTGTGGTGGGGTCATGACCAGGCCTGGATTTTTGTCATTTTAGGGGCAAGGCCACTTGGCCTTTGGTATTGTCAACTTTTTGAGGGCACAAAGGTCAAATATCAGGGCAGGACGAACATCAAATGGAACAATGATTTTAAGTCTACTGTCATAATTAATTTAGCTTAAGATCGACACTGTGTACAGTGGAGATGGGGGGCTGCTGACCTCAACTCGGGACGTTTTGGGTCAGTGGAAGGAATACTTCGAAGACCTCCTCAATCCCACCGACACGCCTCCAGAGGAACGAGCGGAGCCGGGGGACCTGGGGGCGGACTCTCCAGTCTC
>JAOXYM010000013.1:15791953-15820740 GCA_028567055.1 Leptatherina wallacei
GGGAGAGGGAAGTCTGGGCTTCCCTGCTCAAGCTGCTGCCCCCGCGACCCGACCCCGGATAAGCGGAAGAGGACGGTTACGGTTACGGTTAAGAGCGATTACATTTTCAATGTATAGAATGTCTTTCAAGAAGCTGTTTATTTTACAGAATTGTTTTAATCTATATCCCAGAGTCAACTATCTTGTTTTTTCTCTATTTCTCTGAAGCATCTGTTGGACAGCAAATAAAACAAACAGTAGATTTTAAATAGCTAAACAGTGAAACAACAGATAAAGTAATGTGTGCTTCAAGAGGTCTTTACCTATTTATGCAATGACAAACAAAGTTTAATCAGCATTTTTTTCAAAGTCACTCTGAGCCTGTCACACAAAAAAAACAGCCCTGGTCAAGTCCTGGTTTAGAGAACCCACAAATGTACTGCACCAGTAACGTTAAACCAGCACGCATCGTCACGTTGCATCACTAAATATGAACAATGTGTTACATATTAAATCATATATTGAGAGTTTACTGTTATATGCTTTCACACACGTATCAAACTTTCTGTCCTCAGCTCAGTTCAACTCTCGGTTCAGTAACTTCTTCACAGAAGTTCACGAACGGGCTGCTGTGTGCTTTTGATTTAACTCCCGTTTGGCCCTGTGACACTCTGTGTTGTATAGCACTGTGCGGCGTGCGGTGCTGCGTTCGGGACTCCCGCGGATCATACGAGGCAGAATCAAACCTACCACTGGTCATAAAACCGTAAATGACAGGAAAATCTCGAAGAAGAAAAAGGACGCCCGTGGGGGCATTACGGCCACTTTGGCGGTGAGGCATATAATTTTTCGAAGTGCACACGGCCAAAGAGAGGGGCATCGACATCGTGAAATTCCTGTCCTGGTCATGACACTGTGAGAGTAACTGTACCTTTACGCAGAGGTTGTGGCATAGTTAGCACAAAGATAATGAGGAGGGAAGGGACATCTCGAAACAGCATGGGGACCTCAGGTCTCTCTTCATCAAAGTCACTGTAAAAAAACAAAAAAAAAAAACACAACACAGATCTTTGAAATATAGAATGTACTATATATACTCAGTGCAATGTCAGCATAGGCTGTGCAAAACCTTTGGAAAAACTAATCCATTTATACAGTAATCTCTTTTTATTCTAATATATTATAATATAATATTTCATTATTTGTGTATTCAGAGTATTCCATCCTTTTAGGTTTGCTTTAGGATCACTTATTATTTTTGTTGGGGTTTTTTTTCTTTTTTTTATCCTGTTTTTTTCCTGAATAATTGATCAATGTTCCTACTTTAAATCTAAATGAGGAAAACACAACACAGCAGCCAGACCATCATTCTGCTGCTATAATGCCCAACAGGACAAGTAAAACAATTTGAAAAAAATTTGAAAATTGTGAGAGAAAAAAATTGAAAAAAATAATAAAATAAAAAAAATCGCAAGACAAAAAAAATTGCGATATACATGTTAATCGATTTTTTTTCTCCCGCCCCTAGTTCCTACATGTGCATCTTCTAGTGGTTTCAATATATACCTTTAAATATGTTCACAAATGTCCAAAACTGATATTCTGAGACCAGGGTAATGGAGAAAGGAACATTTGTAACATCAAGGAGAGCCATAATATGCATTGGAATCTGAGACCCTTCCAAACCTGCAAAACTGTGCCTGCTCACAATTGGCTGAAGGCATGGGACCGCGCCTGGATGGAGGCGTGGTTTACCGAGTTCAAACCTTTCTTTACAGTCAATGGTTCAAACACGTAGAGAACTCCAAACAGTGTAAGTTTAGTTTGAACTTGTCTTCACGGGAGAGTGATGTGAGAGAATGAAGGACAAGACGATGGATTGAGGGAAATATGAAACGTTTGTGTTTTTGTCTCCGTCTTCGTCTTTTTGTTTTGTGCGTGTTCATTCGTTTTCGTTTTCTTTTTCTTTTTATCATTATCATTATCATTTTGCAACCAGTTATGTAACGCGCCTGCGCTGCACATTACTGTAATCTCCCTCTATAAAATCAGAGGGTGGTGCCCTTGGATTTTGTTTATATTCAGTATTTAAAGGTGTAACGCTACACATCTGTTCTTGCTTTTGAGAATAATTGACAATGAAAAACTATTCAATTGATCAGATTTATTCATATTTTACTGCAAATGGACTGTAGCTTAGTATATCTACTAAGATGTTTCTTATATTCCATTTGACAAGAAATGTCAACATGCCCTTTGCACAAAAACATAAATTTTTTAGCCCTTATGGTGTGTATGGGGCAAGGTAAAAGGAAAAAAATTTACTAGCACAACAAAAGGGTGGTTCAACACTCCCCCCACTAATTTAAATTTTTCATTCATGCCAATTGCCCAAGAATAAATAATCATCCAGAAATGCACTTTAAAAACATGTTTACTGTTAACTACACAGTACACACACTAACTAATTTCAATTATGAACCTGACAAGAATATTGAAAACAGCTATCATGAGAAGCAGAGATAACCACGACTTATTTAAACACTTATTACCAAGACACCAAAGAACGTCTGGCCTAAATGTGGAACATAACTAGGCCATAACTGCCAAAATCCCAGCCCATCCCAGCGGCTACCCAGAGGTCGCCAGTCCATAACAACACAAAGAGACAAATAACCACTCATGCTCACACCAACTCCAAGGGAGAATTTAGAGACAATAATCAACATAACAAGCATGTTTATGGCAGCAGGAGGATGCCAGAGTACCCACGCATGCATGGAAAGAACAAGCAAATTCCACACAAAGCGAACAGCAAAGAGTTCAACATACTGTAAATATAAATCAACCGTGTTACGTATAGCACATATAAATAGGGCTTTCAAATGAAGGATAGCAAAGGTTTTTTGTTATTACAAATTTACTCAATACCCAAGTATGGTCAACTCCTTCTATCCTCTAACATCTTTTATGCATCCCTGGTTACATATTCGTATTTTTTGCTATCCCCATTTACATGTCCTTTGTTCTGTTGATGTCCTCGTCTCCACTTTACACTCGAGAGGCTTCAGGGGTTTTGAACAAGAGGAACTGCTCTTAAAGAATAATACCTTCCATTACGAAACCACTCACCACTTAATTCTTCTGTGCACTGGAAAGAAACCTTAGAGGATAGAGCTTTCAACCCTGTGTGGTGTTTATAGTTGTACACTATAAAATGCTGATAGATTCATCTGTAAAATCTCAGATAAGATATAAGCTGAGGGATTTTTTTCATCTATGCAAAAACACCGCTCTGTCCTATTAAATTAGACTAGATCAGGTCGACTGCCTGAAGGTGTCAATGACAGCGCTCCCTCCTGAAAACCTTGCAAAGTATTTTTAAACAGCAAATAGGCCCCGTGAAAATACTGTGTGCCTGCAAGCACTTTAATAGTAACAGGTGTAAAAGCTGTCTAATACAACACTAACAGGGAGGAAAGGTTGTTTAAGCTCATGATGCTTGTTAGGTTATAAAAGTACAGTATTTTTGGGGAATGGGGGTTGTTTACTATATTATTCATGTTATTTTAGGTCATCATTCAGGAAATCCAAACATGGTGTATAAATCGGGTGTTCTGAGGTATATAGTAGTTCTTCAAAAAGAAATACCAGTGTTAGTATGAAAGCTCCTTTTCTGTATCTTGTTAAATACAGGTTTCTTTTGAAGCTAAGGGGGCAGTTGGGAGCTGAGACATTGTGCTGGTGTGGTATTGTTTTCCTCAGTACAGTGAATATGACAGGGTCGTTTCACTCTCTGCGGAGTGCCCGGTAATTTGCCAGATGCAGCAATTATTAGTATCTATGGAAACCACGAACGGTTCCTCTTTCTGTTTTTAGCTCCTCTTTGTGTGGAGGAAAAACCATTGGGGGCAGGAGGAAATGGTGGCGTTTAGAGGCAGGACAAAGTGGCACTCTGGCTGTTAATGTGAGGGGAAAATAGCACGAGACACAGTAGAGACAGGAAAATATGAGAGATGTATGAACGTACAGATTTATAGATTTATTGGTAGAGAAGGTACTTAAAGCAGAAAGTCACTCACTCCGTCTCTTTATTTTCTGCAACCTGAGTCAACTTCGTCCACGGGTTGTAGGCTGAATCAATGCTGTAAAGACGCATGTGCATGGCCAACACATGGAATAGCTGATCTGAAAAAGGTAACAACAAAACATCTCATTATTGCCCTCTAAAAGGCTGTAAAAGGAACAAAACAAGTGTTAAATGGAGCATCTTCTGTCACAGCAGCAAACAATGTAGATCAAATGATGAAAGCCCTTGAAGTGACTGCAGGCTAATGCTTGGCTCAGATAAAACCAGGCCAGGCCAGATGGATTCATGGCTGAGCCTGATAGCCTTGAGCAACTCTTTGGTAAGGCTACACCTGTTCGTTGTGAAACTAATGGAACATGAAGAGAGCCCTCTGTGCACACACAATCTCCCGTTAACATACGATCTTCTAACAAAAGGACACATTGAAACGTAAATTATTTTCTCTGGAACAAACCTGTTTCAAGTGTAAAATTGATCACATTCTTGTTTGGCAAAAAAGGCAGGAAATTAGACTCTTTTTTTTCCCCCTTTCTTTTTTTTAAGATGGTAAGTAACAATAAGTAGTCCCATTTAAGTTAGAAATGAAAAACTGTATAAAAGCTTTAAACGTTAAAAAACACAGATGAATCTCATTTGAAATCTATGTCATTTTATTTTAGTTTCTTGTTATGTAAATGCAGCACCTTTTGTACAACTTTTCTAGTTAAGAAAATGAATCCTGTTTGATTTAGCATTGTAGTGACTTATGCTGCTGTAATGCGACGAAGTGCTTCAGATAATCAGCTCTTCAATTTGACCCGTTTGTGAGTTATCAATACTTGGAGCAACATTGCCCTCCAGTGTTAAACAAACGTAGAGCAAAGAGAAAGTGACGTGTCTGTCAGTCTCTCGTTGCATCCCATTTGTCTTCACAACAGCTTGTTTCCTTTCTGCCGTCATCCCCCTCCCTTTACTAGTGAGTAACATGAGATGTGCATATAAAAAGGCAGGGAGAAAGTATTTGAGAAATAGGGGGGGAAGTGAATCAAATCATGGTTGTCATTCCCAATGTGTTCAAAATATAAATATATGAACGCACATTCCAAGTTTCATGCCAAGACATATTTAAATTTATTTGTCCAGTCTAGTCAATTGGAAATAAAACGGCCTGTTTTCTTGCATGATGAAAACATATGAATGAGAGGAGATTCTTCTGGGTGGTAAATGTTGAGGCAGGTGAACACATTTTCTAAAAGGGTACCATTCGTTTTCTCTGACAAAGTTGCTACACATCAGTAAATCAGTAATAAGGTGTGTTACTCTGCTCTAAGAAAAAGAGGAGGAATTTGAGATGTTAATAGCTTATAAGAAAGACCAGGATATTTTCTCATTTGGAAATGTATTACCATCTAAAATTGCCAGAGGGTATACTCTGGCATGATGAGCCAACAAATCACTGAACTCAGAACTACTTATTGGATTTGTAAAAGACATCACCAGCAGTCCAATGACCTGTCCAGGTGTACCCACTCACTTTAGTTTCCTCTGATTTTAATGCCAATAGATAATTATCATTATTAGCTTTAATTATTTAGTTTATCTATTTTTTTGCATGGGACTTTGACACAATTGGCATACATGTTGACAAGTGCATTTTGGTCTATGCTCATATCAAAAATCATTTAAAAAAAGTCACATTCATGGTTGCTTCAGTTGGTCACATCAAGGACTGGCAACATTACAAGCTCAATAAATTAGGTCATCCGATTGCATAGATATACTGAATGTATATGTTATTCTATCAATAGTTCACTTTCTAGTCTGTTTCCCCTGATGGCACAGAGACATTTCAAAATGACAATGCCAGAATTCATCAGGCTCAAATTGTGTCGAGTGGGGCAAAGAGTATGACATACCATTTTCACACATGGATTGGCCAGCACAGTCCATGCATTAACCCCAATGAGAATCTCTGAATGCACAGGAGAAGACTTGCTCTCCCTTTATCAATCTCTCCCTTTATACCTTTATCAATACAAGATCCTGGTGAAAACTAACTGCAACTTTGGATGGAAATAAGTGTTTTAACATTGCATAATCTTATCAAAATGATGCCACATGTGTACCATAATCCAAGTGAAAGGTGGTTGAATAAAATATTGACCAGGGTGGTGTACATGTGCAAATCAGTCACATGAGAAACTGAGGGATTCAAATAACAGAAAATAGCCGTTATCATCAATTACTGAAAGTGAGGTCACCATCATTTGACTTTAAACTCCTGGCACTGTAGCAGCCACATAGTCCACAAGATTACTTCAATAAAATGACCATAGCAACTTGAGGGCTAGACTCTATAGTTTTGATTTTGCTCATTCAAGGAAACTGAAAAAAGCTTGTTTTTGTAGTCAACTGTAACCTCATCAGCTGACTGTGCAATGTGTCCATTGGGAGGCAGGCTTAGAAACCCAATAGGCTCTCATAGTCAGCAAATGTCTGCTTTTTCCTTTAAATCCATTTCCCTAAGAAGAATGAACACTAAGGCGCTACAACTAAGTAAATTTGGCAGTCAGCATGACTACACGGTTAATTTAGCTCAAAAATGGCTAACCTTCAGTATGAAATCTCTTTTCAGCCGCTCAAGGATGACAGGCCATTTCATGAGGCAGTCACAGCTTTGACAGAACAATTAAATAAAACAGAAAATGGGGGGTAGTTTGCACAACAAACTTACCTCTGATCAGATTCACTTTATTCCATACATCCCCTATTAATATATGTTTTAGCCAAATATGACAGCTTAAACTGTGAATAAATTATCGAATCAGTGTTTTTACAAGTTAAAAGCAAGTACTAATATTTTGTTATTGGCTCTTTGCTGGTTTAGGTCTGGATTCTGTGTTGGCCAATCCATGTGTGAAAATGATGTCTCATGCTCCCTGAACCACTCTTTCACAATTTGGCATTGTCATTTTGGAATATGCTTGTGCTATCAGGAAAGGAAAAAATCTATTGATGAAATAATCTGGTCATTCAGTATATTCAGGTAGTCAGCTGACCTCATTCTTTGGGCACATAAAGTTGCTGAACCTAGACCTGACCATCTGCAGCAACCCCAGATCATAGCACTGCCCCCATAGGTTTGCACAGTAGGCACTAGGCATGATGGGTGCATCACTTCATCTGCCTTTCGTCTTACCCTGATGCGCCCCTCACTCTGGAACTAGGCAAGTCTGAACTCAGACCACATGACCTTCTTCCATTGCTCCAAAGTCCAATCTATATACTCCATAGCAAATTGAAACCTTTTTTTTATCCAGTTAGCCTCACTGATAAGTGGCTTTCTTATGGCTACACAGCTGTTCAATCCCAATCCCTTGAGATCTCTTTGCATTGTGCGTGTGGAATTGTTCTTACTTTCGCTATTAAACATAGCCCTGAGTTCTACTGTTGTTTTTCTTCAATTTGATTTCACCAAACATTTAAGTGATCACCAATCACCATCATTCAGGGTTTTTTTATTTTTTCCAACCACATTTATTCCTTGAAGACGATAGTTCCCCACTATCCTTCCAGTTTTTAAAAATGCATTATATAGTTCTTAACCCAATGTTAATAGTTTCTGCAATCTCATTAGATGTTTTCTCTGCTTGATGCATGCCAATAATTTGAGCCTTCTTAAAACAGTCTAACATCTTTTCCACGACAACAGGATGTCTCTTTCGACATGGTTGTTTAAGAAATGAGAAGCTACTCATTGCATCAGTTGGGGTTAAATAACTTGTTGCCAACTGAAAGATAATCACAGATGCAGTAATTATCCAATAGCTATGAACCTCCTATTTGCTAAGTTGAATCCAGTTGGCAACTTTTTTTTGGCCAGGTAGTGAATTAATATGACTGTTCACTTGTCTACTGAATGTCTTATTAAAATTCTACTGTTCTCAACAAGCCACGGACATTTACCCTGCCAGTAGTTAATAACTATCAAAGAAATCAAATATGAGGAGTCAAAGTTGTAAATACTCACTCAGACATGAACGTTTGGCAGCTGCACTTGCTCCTCCAGAGCACAGGTTTCCACCCCGATGCACAAGTTCCAACTCCAAATTGGTCCTGAGTTGACAAGAGTCATGAGCATTAGTATACAGGACAAACTAATATTGAGCAGTTTAGATGGTGTAAATGTAAAACCCAAACCACTTGTTCAAACCTGACGTCAAAACTTTATGAAAATACAATACTGTAAATGGGTAAACTATCAAAACTGGTCATAAATGTTTCACACAACTTGAGGCCATTCATTAATGGGACAAAAATCAGAGTAAAAGTCATGACAAAGACCATTTTTAGTATAATTTAAAATAACAGTGAATCATCATCAGCCATTATGTGAGACAGTGCCAAAAAAAAAAAAGAAGTCCTGGGTAAAAAAAAACCCTGAATCATAAGATAAAATAACATTTGATCAACTGGAAATACCACTGGTCAAGAGAGGTTAGCAGGAGAACAAATGGTTAGATAATCAGCACCACCAGTGGGATGAACACAGATGAACATGTCTATATTTTAGAGAATGACAAGACACAATATTCAGCCTAGGATTTTCCATTAACATTTATTATGGAATATTGGCAACAGTATTACAGAATACTAATCATTTGCTTTACATTCACTTTCAGCCATCATTTGTTACTCCAGTCAGATGACTCAATGGGTCGGAAGTTTTATTGGTCGGTCACTGATTCAGATTAACCAGTAATTATTTTAAAAACATGACATCATCAAACAAAATAATGTACGTTAATGGGAGATACTTCTGAACTTTGATTTTGTCTACATTCAAATGTATTCACTTGGACGAAGTAACTTCACTTGCACATCTCGCTATTGTCCAGTCAGTTAAATCTGCTGCTGCCTCAGCAGGTAAGACAGGGAGATATAAAAGGAAAAGCAAATCTCTACAGCCACAGAGCTATTCGACAAACCTCTTTAATGGAAGGTAGCACTAGTTTGTCTGGAAAGTCAAAGTTTGCTAAGCTGGCAAGGATAAGTTAAGCATGTTTGCAGCTCACCGGGATGTAAATACACCAAGACATGAATTTCAGAAAACAATTAGTTATCTCTCAATAAAAAAATGTTTCATTTAATTTTCATCAACTTTATTTTACCAGAAATGCTGCTTCTGTTCTCTGTTTGTTTGAAAGAAAACAGGTATTTTAGGTTACATGCAATAAGTTATTGATTTGCTAGTGGGGAACAGAACAAAAAATAAATAAATAAATACTTTGGTGCAGTATCCTTTAAAAGATAACTGCTGAGAGTGAATGTGTGTGAGGGAAGGTGCAAGTTTTGGCAGAAATAGCTGCGCTGTGTACAATCATATTCAACTTTTGGTTATGCAGCCTGCTCTTTTCAACAATTTGATTAGGAAGATGAAAGATGTTCCTTATCCAAGCCATTTGCTATTTAATGTGCCTGTTTTGCAGCAGTGATTCTATATCAAATATGTCGTAGCTTTATACGAGAAAATTTGAACAAGCTAGGCCATTAGCATAAAAGCTCATATCCAAATACAAATTTGTGTATAATTTTCAATGTGTTTCCTATTAAACTCCAAACATATTTTACTTCCAATTTTTTATTCTGTTGATTAAAAGAAAATGTGAAAGATGAAACTAAAACCTATAACAAAGCAGATAGATGGTGAAAACAGATAAGTTCTGCAAAAACAAGACGGATTGAGCCTGAATCATTCTACTACTGGCCATTTCTTCCTATGGACCAT
Organism: Leptatherina wallacei; assembly: GCA_028567055.1. NCBI lineage: Eukaryota > Metazoa > Chordata > Actinopteri > Atheriniformes > Atherinidae > Leptatherina > Leptatherina wallacei. The sequence continues at coordinate 15,801,790 of JAOXYM010000013.1, forward strand.
AGAGGAGGGGCAAATCCTTGGGTTTCCTGGGAGAAAAAGCAATTTCACATAGATAATGCAGCTACGGTGAAGCTCCATCTGGCTTTTGCTGATAAGAGCACCCCTGTGACAGAGGAATTTTCCACTCCTCAGGCAATTTGTGCTGTTCATTGAACTTCAAAAGCCAACAGGCACCCAGACACTCTTAAGGGATATATTCTGTTTAGGGTGGGGGGCTACGGGAACTGAAGCATTGGGTGGGCAAAAGGTCTGGATGGTTACACTACATGAAGGCTGAATTTTTAGAATGGGAGTGGTGTAGAACCAGAGACCCCAAGGTGTTTTGGTGGGACCAACCATTTATTTCACCCTATGTGTTATGATACAAATGCCTGAGAGGGCTGTGTAATTTCTCTCTTCTGGTCTTTTTGATTTTGTTTTGTGGGTAAAGATTCAATAAAGAATTATGGGCAGGATGAAACTAAATCATCTTTGATGACTAGTGACCGCTAAGGGCATATTCACACCAAGATAGTCTGAGGGACTTGGTTCCACTAGGTGGGGAACTCCAAAAAATGTTTGCACTTTTCTTTGGTTTGGTTTGATATTGGTTGTTTTTTTTTCCTGCTCTGCAAACTCAACTATAAGCCCTCATTAATGAAAAAGAACAGATGTGTTTGTTAAGTGTTTAACAACCACACATTTGCACTGTTTGCTCAGATGCAGCAAGAAGAGGGCTGTCAGGTTTTTCAGTAAGAAAAGTAAGAACAAAAAACTTCCAAGAACACCTAATGTGACTGCTCTTACCTTGCCACTGAATACATAAAGAGGAAATCGTTGTCAGGAGAACCAGGGTTCTTGCCATAGTCCATGTATTTCTTCTGGGTGGTGTTCTTGATGTCTTTGATAACCAGCTCCATTTCTTTACTCAAGTTGGACTCCGTCTTGAAATTAAATGAAAAACACATTATTTATTATCAAGGGAAATCATTGATGATCAAAAAACAGCTAATTTGTCAAAGAAAATATGAAAAAAAAAAGAGAAAAAAATCCAGTTCTGTCAAGATTAGACGGTGGCGTGCTAACAGAAGCTAAGGAAATATGTGGTATGGTAGTCTGAATGCACACCTCAAACACAGAAATTACCATCAGGTATTCAGTTAAGCTATGATATATGAAGAATTATATATTCACTTAAATATTTCAGATTGCAAGGATTTTCATGGCTCAATAGTCATACCTAAGGCCTTGGAATGTTGCTTAAAGACCCCCCCAAAAGCCAATATTGTAAAAGAACAAGGTCAAAGAATCAGATAGTGATGTTAGCACTATAAAGCCTCATAAGCCCGAGGAAAACAGCATTAAGCATCCTAGTAATAAACTGGTATGGCAAAGGCTGGAACTAAAATCTTTCCCCAAAAGAGCTGCAGTATCTAAGTACTGAAAGAAAAAGATGTATATAAATACTACTAAAATACTTATGGGATGATCTATAACAGCTATGAGAATTGAAGTTGTCACCAAAAACATTGGTCTGACACTGTCACTATTAAAATCAATGGCTTAAGTATTGGAATTGATGTTAATGCCACTTGCACATTCTCTGCATCTCACAAACTACAAGGTGACACTCTAATGGCAAAAGGTCAACAATCCCTATAATTTAGAGCAAGTAGATCAATTTTAGTTGCTGTAAACACTGTGGAAGTTGTCACCCACCAAAAAAAGGGTCTTCAGTGTGTTTAGAGTACTAGATGATCATAATGATCAATGTCTGACCTCACTGCAAAACTTACTGGAAAAAGAGCCAGTTTTTCCTGCAGATCCTCCACCTCCTTCACAAGCATGCATATTTTCTTGTTTGTGGGTGTGTGCCATGCACCAGCATCCGTGCTACGCCCAGGGCGACAGGGAAGGACACTATTGGCAAACTGCCGGCACAATGGGCACGTAAATTCACCCTTGTCAACAGAGAAACCCTGAAGAACCTGATCATTCTGGAAAAAACACATGGAAGCAAAATATATTTAAAATATCCAATCTAAACTCAAAACCATACAGAGATTACTTATCATTTTATAAGTAGCTTTACAGATAATCTGTATGATTAATTGATTTCTGAAAATCTGACTCTGTAACACAGAATACAAACGGCTTTTTGCTATTTTGTTGACTGTTAAAAGTCTAAGAGGCTCCCGTGAATATTATTCAGCTATGAATTTAGTCTACATAGGGCTTAAAAAAAAATCTTACTTTTGTACACAAAGGATAAAAAAGAAAAAGAAATCTCACACTTAAACTATATCAAGAAGGCTGGAATTCTACTAAAGATGTAAATGATCAATGCATTGTCCAATCATTTAAGTCAAGCTTTTTCTCACCCTTAAAGACTCCATGTACGACTTATGGCAATCTATATGTAAAGTGTGTCCACAAGTCTGGACGTAGACACCCCCATCCCATCCTATTGACACAGACTGCAGACAAGAACTCTGCAGAAATCACAAGAAAAAACAATCACATTCATTAGAGCATGCAAAAAATATCTTCAGGTATTCAAAATGCACATGCTTTTGTTTATTTAATGAAGCTCAGATATTGATTGCCTTTTTAGGGTCTGAATTTAAATCTAGATAACCACTTAACATCCTAAATTTTCTTAAACCTTCCACAGATGTACAAACTTATTTTACTGAAAGACACAAACTATAAACATCAATAAGCTCAGACAAATGTAAAACAAACATAAATATCAAGAATACAGTTAAACAGTTAAGTGAAACTGGGGGTGTTAATTGCAAATTACATACATCTTTAAAGAACTGTTGCATGAGCGTGAGCCTGACATCATGAGCCACGCCGCACGTATCTACAGGGTATATGTGCTCTTCATCACTCGTGGGTAGATTCTTAGGCGCCTTGCTTTTGCAGCGGTGCCCAAGTACTGAAAGATAATCACAGTGGTCAGGGGTGATGACTTTCATTCCTTGTCATGAACTCTGTTGTGTATTTACACAGAAAGTTTAATAGCATTTGAACTTCATAGCCATTTTTCATCCTTATTACAATTTAGACTTCCAAATGTTTCTGGAGAATTTAGCTTGGTTGTTCAAAATTAAATGAGAATTAAATCATTCCTGAAAAATGTTGAGTTTAAAACACTGAAGTTATTGGGTCATTTAAGAGGATAATGTCAATAAAGAAGATTCTATACTACTCACAAGCAGAAATGCAGATAAGATGGAAAAGTGAAATGTGTGTTGCACTGATCGTTGATTTTAGAGGTGTTCCAAAACTTTTCTATTACCAGATATGGTAATAGAAAAGTTGTGATATCTCATTTAATAAAGGGCTTTTGAGAATGAGGAAAAAAAGAGGATGTGGGCAAATGTAGTACCTGAGGATGCTTGGAGAAGAACCACTAGACCCGTCGGTCGATCCTCAGTGGAGGGTCCACTCTGTCCACAGATCACACAGTCATAGAGAACTTCGGATTCCATAACTTCAGAGGATCCTAAATCCATGGCTGCTTCTGTATCAGGAGATTCTGACAAAAAAAAAAAAGGGGTGGGGGGGGGCAGATTTGCAGGAGCTCATTCAAACTCTGGTGTAAACATAATTTCAAATAAAACCAATGACAGCTGACACCAGTGCACGACTAAAAGTTGATCATCTGGAGAACGTTTAATGTAGATTTTTTTTTTGCTGACCTCTACCAATGCTAACATTATATCTTGGGGTATATTGTCAGATAACGCTAAATAGATTCACCAGGTTGTGCACAAACGTGTTGAGCAGATGGCACCTTGAGTTCATGCCATCAAAAGTGGCACATATCAAACAATTTTATATTTCAGAAATTCATACATGTTGCCCAGTGATTTATGTTTTTAATTTCAGTTGTTAAATATATGTACTTTGTGACAGAACGGTTTGCATAACATTGAAAACCATTTGAAAACAAGTATTCTCAGACTTCTGGATACTGTCTGCACATTAAGGCTGACAGTGTACATGAAACTCACTCTTTATGAGCCCACATGCCATCAGCGGAGCACTACAAATTAATTACTGATGTGAAATTAGTTTTAAATGTTAGGGACTATGTTCAATTTGAGGAGTAAGCACTGCGTGGAAATGTCAAGCTGTGTTAGAAATTGATTTATTGCTTTTTGGAGCAACATGTTCTCAGGAGAGGTCACTGTGTTCCTGGGGAAATGAAAAACGTTTGCACGGGATGTCAATGCTAAAGCCTTACCCTCAGGTCATCCAAACACACAGACTGGCGTCCATGCACACACAAGCACACGTACACAATAGGTAAGGCAGCAAGAACACTGGCAGCAGCATAAATGAGAACCCCCTTGAAAGTATTGAATGACGACAATATTCTTGAAATTTTTTAAATACTAGCCTTTTAATAGCTGATGTGGGTTTTGCTTACTATAAAACACAACGAAAGTCAGCAATCACTGGAGCGACAGATTTACAAGAGTTGGCTCATCTCTGAGCTGACTGTGATTTGATGAGAAGTGTATTCAAATATGAGATTTAAAAATTTCTTGGTTATTCTAAATAATCCACAGAGCAAAGTGCTAGCTTTCATAGAAAAGCATCTTATTGAGAAAAAGCATTAACAGGATGGACATAGTGATAACGAATTTCTTCAGTTTTCCACAGCAGTGTGTTCCAGTTACTGTGCCTAAAACTATTCTCAATCAATAAGGACAGAGCATGACATTTTACTTTTATTGAGTGATTTGGATGCTGAAGTAATATCTCAAAGGCCCACTATATAACTTTTCGACCTTAAAACTTGGCTTTCCGGACTCGATTGCTGGCACAGTGACATCTATTATGTGCATTTCTAGGGCCGTTGCAGCCCAGCAGCGCCCCGTGGCTGAGAAACCGCACTATACAATTTTCACATCCCGGACGCCGCCTGCTAAGTTTCGCTTTGCGCATGCGTTACACGCTACCACGAGAATGTAAACAAACCGATCGTTTTGAACGCACGTCTGCGGATTCAGCAAAGAAATGTTTAAAGACATTATTGGAGGAAGTGAGGAAACTAAGGAGAGCCAAAGAAGAACAAGAGATGAGATAAGACAAGAGTCGAGAAAAGACAGTTTTTTACTGTCTGAAGAGAGCTCATGGTATAGGTAGGATCCAAGATGGATGCTGAATTATCAGTCGATAGGGTGCACATCACGGAGAAAATGGCATAAGTTATGGGTCTCTAATAGTCTAAGCAAATAAGCTCAAACCATGCATTCCAGCCAGCCTTTTAAGCCATGTATTTCCCATTTTAGTTGCATTTCAGTGCAAGTGATATAAATCCAGTCTTGATCTTTAAGTATAGCAACTAAAGTTATAGCTAAGCAGGAAATGTGCAGACAGATGTCAGAGCACAGTCCTGCCAAAATGGCCCAATTGAGCACAGCAGCCATTATTCATTTGCTAACCATGCTGCGTCAGGGTAGTCCCTGAGGGTCACGCCTACTATTAGTGCTTTGATCTAATGTGCCCTAACTGCTGGCAGGCACTAACACTCCCATGGGATCACCCTATACTCAATTTCTTTGAAAAGACCTCAAGAGACCACATGCACAAACTCGGCCCATTGTAACCTTGCACTAGCAACAGAAAAATAGCAATGATGAGTTTATCTGAGCAAACAGCATTTTTCTTCAAGGGCTACAGAGGCAAGATGCCCTTCAAACAAAGGGTGTTCTTCTGTATTTTGTACTTTGTAAAGGTCTACCACATATGGAGGGGTGTGCAAAATTTGTAGGCATGAAAATTGAATGAAAATGCGACAAAACTAAGTAGTATTTAATTATTTACTAAGTAATATGAAAAATACACTGTAAAAAAAAGAATAGTGAGACTGAATACCTTTTAACAAGAATAAAATATGACATATTACATGATTTGATTAAAAACCTAAGCCAAAATGCAAACGCAATGTGGGAAAAACCTAATACACCCTTACTGTTTCCATAAGAATTAAACATTCAAGCAGCAGGTACTGCTAATTGAATGCACTTGGTTTGCCTATTGGCAGAAAGTATGACCACCTCTATATAAAAGTAGCATTGTGTTGACACACATCTCAATGCTCCAGACAAGAAAACTGCCAAGGACAAAGACATCAGTAATGCCATTAGAGAAGCAATTGTTGCTGTCCATCAATATTAGAAGAGTTATAAGGCAAATTCCAAAAAACACGGGGCGCATCATCAACAGAAATATATAGCAATGATGGTAAGAATAATTTTTAAGAAGAATAATGTAATAATAGTAAGAATAATGTAATATATTCATTTCTGTCTCTAATGTCTCAAGTAGTGGATGTCCCAACAAGTTCACCCTAAAGCCTGATTCTGCAAAGCTCAGACAGACTGGAAAAAAAACTCAAGAGCTAGTACATCTCTGACTTGACAGGCCTCAGTCAGCATGTTCTATGCTAGGGTTCATGACAGTAAAATTAGAAGAAAAAAAAAAAAAGAACATCAAGTAGAGCTTGTTTGGAAGGATTACCAGGAGATATTCCCCTTTCTCTAAAAAGAATTTGGCAGCTTAGTTTAAATTTGCAAGTTGGACAGATGAGACTACAGTAAAGATGTTTGATCTTACTTAACTGCTTCACATTTGGCAAAAACCAGTCACAAAATATCACCACAAACGCCTCAAACAAACTGTCAAGCACAGTGATGGAGGGGTGATGATTTGGCCTCCTTTTGCCGCCGCCGGACAAGATTACCTTGGAGTGATCATCTCACTTGTTAGCTTGGAAACATATAGGCTTTAATAGACTGAACACTTTCCTTTACATCTTGTCAGTATCCCAAGCAAAGGCTACTTCACTAAGTAACACTTGTACTTTTTGGCTTCTGCTCAACATCCTGCTATGATGCATGGTCTTTGCAACCATAATTTTGGCAGTGGCTGCTGTAGAAGCTATTTGAGTTAGATGTCTATAAACATGAGAAAACAAGTTGACTTACCAACATCCATGGCGGTTTCCATGAAACTTTTCTGCCTTGATGCAAACTCAGCAAGCAGTTTCTTCTGTCTCTCTCTAGCCCTCTGACGTCTGAAAGAAAGAACAAGTGGAAAATGGGTTTAATGTGCATACAGCAATTTGCTCAACAACGCAGTATTAAACAGAAGCCAATCATTTAAATAAACACTACTTTTATGTATGATTATATTATCAATTTGTAATAAACTCATAACTTTACATTTTGTTAATTCAACTAGTCAATATGTACAGATGGAATTCAAGTGTTTAAATGAGAAAAAAATCTTTCATGAATGGGGAAATATGCATTTCTTACAATGACACCAAGTAATGCTATAATAAAAACCTCTACAAACACCACACCACAGCAATCAATTTTGTAATTTGACAGCAGTAATCACTGGCCTCACACTTCACAAATGTGCACTGCAGTATCTTAGAAACAATCATGTCTATTGTAAAAGAATGTCTCTTTGATCACTCACTGGACGAGTAAAACGTATTTTCCATCTAGCAGGCGATACTGTTACAATCACAAGAAGTGTCTGATTTCAACAATGTTGTGTTTTAAAAGTTGAAAAGGTTGATGATTATTTGATAAATACAGTGAGCCAAGCCTCTGCAGCCCAACAGAGTGAGAGTGGACTGTAAATTAAGTCCCTAATAAGAGGACATAAACAAATGCTGACAGGAACGTCATAGCTCAATAGTTTTCACTGATGGCTTCAGGGGTGCCAACAACCAGCTTGATGAATGGACTCAGTTCTCACCGCCACTGACCTCATTACTGTCTGACGGTTGCCATGGAAACAGGTCTAGGTTGGGATTTTTTTTCGTTAAAAGGAGAAGAGATTTTATCTGAAATTTCTTAGAGAAGGTGAAGCCAGCCTCAAAACCAGATTGTTTCCGAATAGTTATAGCCTATTTCACTATTGCTAGAGTTTGGAAACAGGAGACACTGACAAGTGGGTAAGCCAAAACCCACCAAGTTTTCCTTATTTAAAAAGCGAGTCCACGTCTTCATGGAAAAAGTACTAAACAGACAGGAAACGCTTGTTTACAATCTTCTTCAAACTTAGCTAGAGTCAAATTTTTTCCTAGCAGAGAACTTATCAAGAAAGACCATGTGTGAGATTAAATAAACATGCACTTTCCATATGGCAATTTTGTTGCAGTTCAATAAAGCAATAAGAGTAATAGGACAATCCTATTTATATTCTGAATTATTATATCAATGATGCAGGTCACTTTTCAGAAAGTTGAGACACAATATCAATGCACAATCGTGAACATCATTAGAGGTAATAGGCAATAATTATAAATATTTAGATACCTGCAACCAAAGGTCTGTGGAATTCAATCTAAATGTCTTCAAATAGAGAAAAGTAACAGTAATAGCATTACCTTTCTTCTTTATCCATGGCTTTCTTGTCAGTGGGACTGTTCTTCTTTGGTGGCACTGGAGGACACACCTTTCCACAAATATCCTGAATGCTACGTTTGATTTGACAGCTTCGTGTGGCTGCCTTGGTAAGGATTCGCTCAATGGCCGTAATGCCATCTCCATGATCAACACGGCTCGTGTCCATATCCTCAAGCCAGGAAGCTGACAGTGAGTTCTGCTTGGATGACATCTTCTGGTGGAGCTTGATGAGGAGAGACAACATACTTTCTCGGATCTCCAAGATCTCAGTCACCAGTTGGGGGGGTGTGCCTGGTGGGACCCAGCGTGTTGAGGAGCTCTTGGGCCGGACGACTTGGGTGGCCTCAGTGTTGCTACGGTTGATAATCTCCTGGAACTTCCTCCTGCGCTCTGCTACGAGGCTGAACACCTGAGCTTCCCGTAGGTTCTAAGAAAACAGTGAACATAAATTTATTTCCAAGAAAATTATACATGTTATCAACATTTTTGAGACATACATGGGTTGTTGTATAGGTGATCAATGACTTCACTCTGGTAGTGTACAGGAAGCCACAAAAAAGAAAAAAAATTTTTTTTTACTAAGCTTGACACATACCAAAAACCCAATTCATTTAAATATCAAACTAACACTGAAGCAACACAATATGCAAACAAAATGAACCCTTTTTAAAACAAAACAACAACATCCAGTTAAACTGCACCTGCATATATGTGCTTTTGGAAGATCAGTATTAAAACGCAAACATCCTCTCCTTAAATGACATTACTAGTAGTCAGAAAGAATTTGATGGATTCGGGTAAACAGCTCATTATCATATGCAAACAGGAACAATATACAGAGAAGTCAAATCAAATACCAATAATGAAATTTCAGCAGACATTTAACCTCTACTGATAGTACTCATTACAACCATTAAAATGGAGAAGATTCAAATCATCCTAATGTAAAGCACAAAAGCCATCTGAAAGATTTTCATGACCTGACCTGACAAAAAAGAACCTGAGCTGCACTGTTAAATAAACATACATCATATAGCCCAGTCAAGGCAACATCAATCATACTGACATGCGGTTAAAAAAGCATTTACTTCAAACCTGCATTACACACGTAATTAGTTCCAGCAGTCAACAGGGAGGGAAACTGCTGAAGCGTAGCATTATACACACACGCCAAGGCAGACCTTTTTTAAATAAAAAGAAAAACCCAAACAAACATGTGCACAGAAATAATTCTGGAATAGAGATAAAACAGTCAAATGCAGCTACTAGTGTAATTTAAGTCATTAGACTTGAATAGAAATGGGTGCAGGCAGCTACCTCTCTCCAATTTCCTGAAAGACGCCTGGAGTTCTGTAAAACGAGTACAGTAAAATAAATAAATGAAAGAGGATCATCAAAGTACCAATTAAACTATTCAAGATAAGAAATAAACAACATGCAGATCAGGGCATTGCTCAAAGATGCCTTGTGCAGTCTGACAAGTTATATCCTGTAACCATCATCACAAAACATCCCAATTAGCAAGGAAGTTTTACCATTAAGGAACCTTAAGTCACCGATACCTACTCAAAGTCTGCCAAATACCGCTTATAATTCAGCTGTTCAGACAAACAGCTTTAAAAAAAACAAAAAACAATGTGTTTCAGTATATTAAAAAGATGGTTAATCCATAAAATGTCCATTGATTTACCAACAAGTTCAAACAATTCAATGTGCACAACTACAATCAGTTACTTACTTGGATTTCCGACTCTTTAAAAATCAAATCAAATAAAAAAAAAATCAAAAACACAATATTTTTAAACCTCGGTTTACCTGGCAGTTTATGTATAGGTAGATACTGAGTCTTTCTGTGTAGTTTTGGCAATAAATTTCACTGTCTCAGACCAATCAGAACCAACTACTCACTGGGAAGACGGTGCAGAAGTGAATGCAACATATCACCCATGAAAACAAGACTTTCTGTTAAATCTTTCTGTTCTTTACTTAAAATGCCACTCAGCTGTTTATGGTTTTATCTTGAAAGGAGACTATTTAGTAAGGAACTGGTAGTTCAAATTAGAAGATTCTAAGTGTCCAGATGGCTTTACAAATATAGCATCCAATATGCTATGCTACTAACTACTTGCATGAAAAGTTTTTAAGCATTTTTGTAAATATGCTTGCAGTACCATGCCTATATCTTAAACATCAAACCAGTAGCAAGTTAGTTTAGCACAAAGTCTGGAACTAGGTTTGTGATGGGCAAAAATAAATCCAAACTTAACTGAAATTAAAAGTCCTAGGATGCTCTACTTATGTATAGTGTTTGTGGCCATTTATTCAGCAAATACTAATCCAATCCAGCAGATAAACAGTTACACTGCTGCCCTACTGGGTGGCTTATTATGCATCTGACAAAAAATAGGCATGAAGTCCAACAATCATTGGGCTTTTAGCTCAAACCACCAGGCTCGAGCATTTAGATGATTAGCTTTCACACCGCTACCACACACTGCTGGGATGATGTTATCAATGAATTTTTGAAAAATAAATAATAATAAAACCAGATGTTTACAACAATGACATTGCTGAAATTGTAATGGTACAAGGTTAGCCTTAGAGTGGTCACTTGCCTGGCCATAAGAAGAAGCTTCAGAGCTGGTGCTGGGAGGGGCCTCCCTCTTTACTTCAGGAGCAGTCTCAGGAACTCGAACCCTTACAAAGTTGATGACGTGGTGCAGATTGGATAGAAGATTGGTTCCTGGGAACCAGCTATCATGACAGTGCTCCTCAATGCAAGGCTCCTGGAAGCACAAGATCAAGTGAAACATGAAACAAGAGCATGTGGACACCATAGGTCTATGCAAATATATGCATGGTTATAAAAATTATTTTGTTGCAACTTGGATGTTCCTTTTTTAATCAGTATGTTTCCACGTTTTATCTCCGTTTATAAATGTTGGAAATCAAACCAATCATCAAAATGATGATTCCATGCAATTCTTTCATTCTTTACTGCAAAGCTTTGGGCATACTATGCACATTTATGATTGTGCTATTATTACTCACCTCATCCTCCTTGTTATCTTGAACCTGGTTGTCCAAACCCAGTTCAATCAAGTACAGCACCATGCACAGAACATGCTCAGACATGTTCTGGTGATCCATCCATATCTAAAACATAAAACTTAAGTTACACTGAAGCCAAATTAGAAAGGTTTTTTAGTCCAGCAGTCAACAAAGTTATTGTATTGAACAAACTGTATTGTACTGTTCATGTGTTAACTTAATGAATATGCCATACTGTATACATTAACTGTTATCATCTTACTATCAGCACAGGCAATTGAACAATTTTATGATGTATACATTGTACACATGACAGTCCAGCACTGCACCAAAATATAGTCCTAACAAATTAATGGCCAGGTCATGTTACTTTTGCACTAATTGAATGTGCCAAACAAGGTACAAATTGAGATTCAAAGATAGTGCTGTCTTATACTGTATGAATAGGTTTAAAAAGCTCACCTTGTAAAGAAGAGTGAATATCACAATGTGCAGTGTCTTGCAGTGCAACAGTCTGATTAGACCTTTGTAACACGGGTGCAGAGGAGTCCTTTCCTTGTAAGGTGGCCAAGGGTTGCCAGTATGAATCCCATACTGTTTTAAACTAGGCAGTGTCACCATTCACAAGGGGGAAAAAAGCGAAAAAAAAATAGAGAAACACACGGATTAAAAAAATGAACAACATCTAAATCACTGCACAAAAGATTTCAGTGAATGCAACAGAACAGCTGATGGGCAGCACTCTATTAGTGATGACTGGATCATTATAACAACAGTCACAACAGCCTGACAGGCAATCCATCATAGTCAAACGGTGTGAACGAGCAACATGAGGCTGCTATCGGACTCTGAAGGTGGTAATGGCACCAATATGTTTGCAGGAGAACAATGCATGAGTTTAATTTATACTGGAACAACAAATACCAACAAAGAATACAGCAAACCGTATTTGAAAAAGTGTAGTTGACTACAACCGTGGTTCCCAACCCAGGGTCCCCCAAAGAGCAGGGGAGCTCCTTGAGGATTTGAACATTAAGAGCCATTGTGATTAATATCCACAAATTGTCCCTATCTTAATCAAAACAAGTAAGGCTGTAGGTTGTAAATTTAACTTGGGCTTTATCGAAGGACATGACTCAGCCAGAATGCATTTTTTTATGATAAGAATCTCACTTTTGAAAGCATAAAACCAAGCAGGGTTTCAGTACGGGGAGGGGAAGGGGGTCCATGGCTTTTTAGTACTCGCATGAAGGGGGTCCTCAAGGAAAATGGGCTGGGAACCACTGGACTACTATATTGATCTATCCAGGGAATAGGGGGTTGCTTTGGTATCCCACTATGATGATTTTTGTGGGACCGAAAAAAAATAGCTAAGGCTCATAAAAAACTAATGTGGAGGAATTTGGTAGATTTATAAGACATCTAGTCAATCTAAGAATTTATTGCAGTCTGACAAAAGCAAATAAAATAAAGTCAACTGAGCTAATGTCATGTGTGAGAGAAGGATATCTGACGGGGTCAAATTAGGGGTTTTTCCTTCCAAACAAATCACTTGGAACAGACTTGGATGTGTTTAGGATATAATCCCTCATTTTTAACAGATGCTGGAAAAAATAGTTTTCAGTTTAGATTAAATAATTGGAGAAAGACACATTACTGAAAATGAACTTGAAATCAATGCATCAATAATAAATAAAACCCATTATGAATTATATGGGTGTCTATTCATTTAGTCACATTTAAAATCGAAAATGTCCCTTTATTTTCAAAAAAGGCTTACTCACTCCTGATCACTCCTATTACTGCAAGGTTATCTGCCAAACTACCATTTATAACACAGGAGCTCTCTGTCAGTACAATTAGCATTTTCATCTGTCCCAACAACCTTGAAGAAAATTAACCCCAAGGTAACTCTTTCACCTCCACAAGATGTGTTTCTCTACGGGCATCTGAGGCACCAATAACAAGAATGATTTCCTCAATTCTATTACGATTTAGACAGAAATATAGATTTTTCTCAACATCTATTTAATTTGAACCAATTCCAGCACTTGTAGCAATTGGTAGGCAATACATTTCTTATGTCCTTTCATGAGCAATTGAAAGGTGACCCTATGAAACTGAACAGGGCATGATGGGATTTTTTTTTTTTTTTTTTTTTTAAATCAGTAATGACTTAACATAAACTAACCAAGAAAGACATTGTCTGGCAAAGACAATGTATGGCAGACAATAACAGAAAGTGATACAAAATGATGTAGAGATGAATAAAACTAAACCATTTACTTTGATTAAACAAAGTCGACTGTGTTAACTTACAATGCCGAGTATCTGTCCATTGCAGACTGAACATCACGGCGATATACTGTTCTGAGAATGACCATGATGGGGTCAAACTCCTTTTCCCATACCTCGCCTAGAGGAGAAAAGAAGAAAAATGCTGAGCAAACAATGGTACAAAATCTGACCAATTCACTTATCCTCCATTCTCACATTTTTTATGTAAGTAGTACAAGTCTGCCCCCAAGTGGTGTCTTTAACTCCAATTACAAAATGTTCAAAACTTTCAGCCTCTTGCTAATCATTTCTACTCTTTTCTAAACAATAATAAATGAGTGATCTCATCAACAATTTGTTAGATTTAATATAATCTGAAAGTGACATCTTTTCTTTCTCAGTGGATTGTTTAAGAAGTTTATTACACAAATGAAGCATTAGTGCACCCTTTTGCATGACTGAGTCAATTGAGCCTGTTGGGTATGGACTCTGATGAATCAATGTGACAGTCTTTTCTCTCCAAATAGCAATTACAAATACAACATACTTTCACAGATCAAAGGCTGATTATTAGTTGTAGGCCGAGAAAGCAAATAAAAAAAAAATTACAAAAATGCATCCTCTCCCATACTTTCTTCAAACAGAAAATAATACCAAGAGATTTAGTGAATAAAAATTCCACGATGAAAAAGGTTTTTCCTGCCAAACTGACTTGAATGCAAGAAACCATATATCAAAAATAATCAGTCCTCTCAGGGAGCACCAAAATGATTTTTAACATTTCTGGATAGACTTTTATCTCAGATTTAATATCACATCATGCTCTGGCTTGTTATCCCACTGCTCTTCATCCTTGATAGTTCACACATACTAGAGGAAACTCAGCACTGCACAAGTGTGTGCTTACATGCAGCAAGTTGCTGTTGTAGAATCAGCTGAGTGATGACAGCGTCATTAGAGCACCAGTCTCCCTCCGTTGCTACTTCCCTTACCAGCACACAGGTGTATAAGTGGGGTCTAACTTCCATCCCCCATTAAACTTTCACTTTTAAATGATACCAATGAGCCAAAAAACACAAATCAATCCTGTCTTGAAAGTCATGCGGTGTGTGAAAAAAGTCTATAAGTGTCAAACATGTTATTCTCAAGGAACATCCATCACAGTATTTTCAGTCGTATTGCTATAGCTCAACTACTAACACTTCACAGCCATTTTCTTTTATTATTGTTTAAATTGTTAAAATTGTTAAAATGAGCTTCTTACCTTTGGGTGTGTACATGCCCTGCTGCATGGAGCCTCCTGGCTCAAACACTGGTGCTTTGAAATCAGCCACAGCAGAGAGCATGTCCTCGAAACTACAGCTTCCTGGTACAATGCCACTCTTTGGGTTGGGATTCTCAGGAATCTAAAAAATTTGTTTTAAGGAAAAAACGGATACATAAAGCAGAATAACGTTTATCTTTAATTACTTAGTTAAGTGCTTAAGGATACAAGGTCTAACAGTGCACTGTGCGTACGATCATTCATACACAACTGAGAGACCATCTCAGCTCGAAGGATCTCATCATCTGTCATCCCTGAGTGTGAAAATGAGAAGGAGAGAGAGTCAGTAAACTGGTGAAGATTTGTTTTCACAACACCTGTAGGACTAAATGACTAAATGTTTACTGCACTGCAAAGTCTCTATTACCTTAGTACTTCCTGCAGATATCAGGCATCCTCTGTTTTGCCACTTACCCAGATGTATGCGAAGGCTTGTCAGTATGACTAGAAAAGTCAGCGCTCCTTCTAGCATTGGCCTCTCCTGCTCCGAGTCTAAAACAGCATTCTGGTGCTGAGACGCCATTGTCAAGAGGTCAACCACTTTAAACCTTTGTAAGACAAGTAAACACAATGTAAATAATATTACTTGAAGCTGGAAAATTTTAAATGCTTAAGCAGAATGAGAATATTGCAAAATAAAGTTTACCTCTCAAAGACACTTGAGATAAAGTAGTCAGGATCTAGTCTTGATGCGCAAACCTGAAATAATTAATGAAGAAATTAAAAACTAAAATTGGGCCAAAAAAATTGATAAAATACTTTCTGTGATCCAGCCTTGCTAACCTGGAGCAGATAGATGTCTGGGTCAATCATGGAGTTGCAAAAGTGTGACTGCACATAAGTCATAGCCTGTCCTTTGATCTGCAGACCATTCCTGACCCACATATTGCTGTGGATCTCTGACAGACATGCCTATAGCCACACAGAGCAAAGTTCTCAGTAACACATCAGTGAACTCTTACAAGGGATGTGCCGCTAAAAGGAAACATTTCTATGGCCTAGTTTTATACCTGTATTTGGAGCGGATGTACCATGATCTTCATCAACATCTCTTGATCAGGCAGGAGGCTGTCCAGATCCAGGCCTTGGCATTTTACTGCCTGGGGATTTACAACCAAAGACTTCACTTTAAAAACACATAAGCATGAACCAACACACTTTCAATTAAGGGATGAGAGCCGCTGACGTACCCTACTGAGGAACATGGCATAGTAGCGATGAAGTGGCAGATGAAACGTCACTTGATTTGGAGCAGGCTTTAAGAGATACACAGTAAGTTATGAGAGACAGGGAAGGAGAAACTTTGCAAATATGGAAATTTGCCATTTATATTTACCTCATCCATGAAGCCAATGGCATCAAACCAGATCTGCAGGGTCTCCAAGCAGTAGCGAACCACAGTTTTAGTATATTCCTGTGTCTCCTGTTCAAACAATTAAACATGTTAAACATGGTCATAGTGAATTGTGCATGTGATCCATGAGGCACAGGATGATTGTACAGTTCTCGTGATCTTAAATTATCAAAGAAACATCAAAGAAGCTGTGACAACTTACTTTGACTTTGCAGTGTGTTAAAAGACCCCACATCGGTTGTGCACAGGCCTCAAGCTCTGCTGCAAATGCTGCATAGTATGTCTGAGATTCAAACTCCACATGTTCATTCAGCTCCCGCTTATTCAGGTTCATACCTACAACAGCAAATAGTTTCAAAGTTACACAGTCATCAACTGAAACTTGTTTTTTTATCCTTTTTTTTTTATTTTTAAAGTTTATCATGCAGTTTAAAGCTTTTTATCCTGTGATGTATTAACTGTTCAGGCTAATTTTTAACTATTTGCATGCATCATTATTACATAAATTTCTATTAAATGTGTTCATTCACTACAAGAGCAGTGCAGTGCACATGGATACCATGTAACAGTGACACTGCTCAAGGCATCAGAAGGCATTCTGGCCCACTATACAAGGGTGAGTGCTATTTTTAGACCATGTGTAGAGTATATGTGACAAGTGAGCAGCACCAACAACAATTCACCTCACAAATCACTTTTCTATGAGCCATTATTTATAGTCGAGGACAAATGAAGTCCTTATTTGTTTTACTAAGCACACTATAAGAATAAAGAGTCTGGGTAAAATCATCATAACCAGAAGCATTCATTTCAATCAAGTGTTTGTTCTGACCTAATGTTTGGATAAGAAATAACTGAGCTACTATAACAGTTAAGTGCTTTAATGAAGACAATCCACAACCTCCACAATTAAAAAGGGTACATGAGTCAGTATTAAAGAACACAAACAAAACAGCTGGACTCCAGAGCAAACCTTCTTTTATGATACTTTGTCTTAACTCTAAAGCTTGTGACATACTCCACGAGAAGCGAGAACTTTGTTCTTGTTCTCGAGGCCGTAAGAACAAGAAAAAAAAGTTTGTTTTGGTTGGGTCATTTCATACTCCACGAGAAGCTTGGGCCGAGACAGGGCAAGGATTACTGCAATGAGCAATTGACCCCGTTATTTTATATTTCACCTGAGACTTCGTCCATGACAGTGCAGGATTGTGCACAAGGCATTTTCCGTGTCCTTATTTACTTATTTATGTGTTTTGGATACATTTTTGTACTTTCTCACCACCTCAATCAGCTGTTGATTAAAGCTGTCCGTTCTTCCTCACATCAGTGGAAATGCAGAAGTGACTACGTTCCGCTTCAACCTTCCCCACGTTATCCATGCCCACCTCAAATGTCCAACCAATCACACGCTACTTCTCGGAGCCCCATGAGAGGAAAGTTCTGCCAGCCCGATGTGTCGAGAACTGTCCTCAAATATGTCCGGTGAAAACAAAATTACGTCATTTTGTTCTTGTGGCCTCTAGAACAAGAACAAAGTTCTCGCTTCTCGTGGAGTATGTAAGTAGATATGCAGGGTGCAGAAATGCACTCAGGTGCCAACCCATATAAAGTTTTAAAAACATAATTTTGAAATCAATTCTGAATTTAATCCGAAGGCAGTGGAGAGACACTAGAACAGGAGTAATGCTTTGGTTTTATTTTACCACCAGTTGGGAGTCTGGCTGCAGAATTCTGTACCAGCTGAGATAAAAGAGATAATGTCCAAGTACAGGAAGTCTTTACCAACCAGGTTGGTCTGGAATTATGAAACTTTGTAACAAAGTTGCTTATTCATTCAAAACCAAGTACTACATAACAGTTTATAACTAAGTAATCGCTAAGACATTGGACATTATAATAAATGAGCAGCAGCTGGTGTATAGTTCATAATCTGTTTTCTACTTTGTGGGTTGAGGGATCTTACTGGTCTCAACAAGTTAGCTAACTTTCCACTGTAGCAGGTACAACTGTATACAGTTACAGAAAATAATTTGAAAGAAAATAGAAGTTTGCAAATTGCTTTGTTTTCTGTCAATATTTATGTTTGGTTAAAATTGTCACTGTTTATTCAGCTCCTCAAAGTTATGAATGATATTTACATGTTTCTTTATGTGTGTAAAAGCTTCCAGCCCAGCTCAGATTTATGAAAAAAAAAAAAAGAAACTATGACTTACCTTGGAAAAATGACACAAAGCTCATCCACAGCATCAACAAGGAGTGGTCTTCCAGGAACTTTTTTGCTACACTTTGGTGTGACAAGATGTTAATAAAATCACTAACAAGGGGCCAGTAGGTGTTGTTCTTCAACAGTGCTTCACTGCAGTTCACCACAACATGGCGACTGTTCTCTTCATCTAATGGATAAAGTGAGAAAAGGAAACACATCCACACTAAGTTAATGATATTTGGGCTTAAACTGTGTTTAACGACTTAAAAGAAACACATCAAAAGTATGGACAGATTTTTTTTTCCCTGTT
>JAOXYM010000013.1:15820840-15834500 GCA_028567055.1 Leptatherina wallacei
AGAAAGACATGCCAATACATTTGTGAGTCACACGACCCAACACCGGGCTGCATTTAGAGAGATAACATTGATGCAGAGTGATGCATTAAAAACATTTTAAAGAAGCTAATTTCAGCTTGGCTCAGCACAATCAAAGAGGCAAGAGGGATAAAAAAATCTGTCCATACTTTTTCAGCACTGGCAAGAACTAAAAATACACACCAAAATATCAGCTGTATTTAGTTTTTTCTAAAGCACTTCAGCCTCACACCTCTAATCCGATACCACATCAACCATTTGTTTATTTCTTTCCGATCTACAACAATCTCATGTCTGTTAAAGTGTGTTAAATCCAAATAATTAGAAAACTGGTCCGTTTTGGGGAAACTTACCTTGAAGTTCACTTTTAATAAGGCAACTTTCCATCATGTAGAGAAGGACTGTGACCATGATGTCCAGCAGCTGACACTCCTCTGTCATGTGTCGGGCCAGCTCCTCGTTGCTGAACAGCTGCACACTAATATGCACGATGCGGTTGGACATTGTATCAGATTCGTGACTTTTCATCAGTGTTTTCATTATGAAGGCATAATGTTGAACAAATGTTTTTGTAAATGTGATCTAACAGAGAAGAGAAGGCACAATTAAAGCTTATTGTTGTGACGCTGCCCTTCCCAAGGACATCATACACCAATGTAAATAAACTTAATTTCAGTAATGGCAATAAAATACAAATATGATGTAACAAATAACTTTGACTGTAGAAGAGAACATACCTTGTAATCTTGATCTGGCAGCATGTTTAATAAGAAAGTGACCATTTTCTGGGGAAACTCATATTTTATTGTCCAAAACAGCAACTCTTCCAGAAAGCATTTATGCTTTAGTGATTCGATAATGCATGGGTCTGAAGTCAGAAAAAAACAGTCACAATAGGCATTTTAGTTTAGTTCAGTTTCTGCAACAGTACATTACTTTCTAAACACACACCTTTGGTACTGCTGCTTAGCTTAACCCTCTTTCTCTGACCAACAGACTGCCCTCCATCTTGATCCTCCTGGAAAGAAGAACATTAACAACATGAACTAACTCTTCCACAAAATACAAAAACACAATCTAACCTGTATCCAATTAAAAGAGTTCAATCTGGTTTGATAATTAAACATCAACTTATACATTTAGTTAATGCTCAGGATTATTGATGTAATCAGATATATTTCTTCACAAGAAAAAAAAAAAGGCCAGAATCATCTTTTGGATGATAAACAAAATTTACATAGGAGATGGTTAGAGTTTATGCTGACACTTACCTCTTTACTTGACTCATCTGGGCTTCCTGGTCCAGTTCCTTAAAAAACAAAGAAAACAATTAGCCACAAACAGCCATAAGAAGCATCGTATAGCACTGGTGACAAACTGAGGTCAAAGAAAATGACAATTTGTGGAAACATTGTGGTCTTCAGTAGTATTTAGTTACCCTGTACCTTTACAGTTACTTGTGATGGGATTGGTCTTTCTAGCAGTAAATTCTAACATCTGAGTTTGTTTTGGAGTATGTTTCATTACATGTACACCTCAGGTACATCTCCACCCCAGTTGCAGTATGTGGAAGAGACTAAGCAAATTGAAATTTGCAGACCTGTGGGGTTTGTGTACAGCAGTGCAATTACCAAAAATGTTTGGAAATGTAATAGTCCATAAAACTACAAAAAAATTGGGGAGGTGAAATTGGAAAAAAGGAAATATTTTTCAAAATTAAAAAAATACTCCACATATTATTCATTCACCCCTTTGCTATGAAGCCCCAGAATAAGATCCAGTGCTACCAATTACCTTCTGAAGTCATATGATGTTTTAAATAAGGTCCATCTGTGTGCAATCTAAGTATGACAGGATATCAGTATACATACACCTCTTCTGAAAAGAGTCTTCAACACCACTAATCATGAGGCACCTTCATTCAGTTGACACCATATAGACCGAGGAGCAATCCAAAAAGGTCAAGTGATGGAAAGTACAAAGGGTTGGGTTATAAAAAGAATACCTGAAACTCTGAAAATCTCACAGCACTCTGTTAAACCATCGTCACAAAAATGGAAAGGAGATGGCACCATAACAAAACTGTCAAGAGAGAACTGTCCATAAAAATTCCCAGACCAAAGGGTACCTTGAATGAGCTGGAAAGCTCCATTGCAGAGATTGGTGTCATCCATAGGACCATTGCAAAGCATACACAGAGTTGAGCTACATGGAAGAATAGCCACAAAAAAAATAATAATAAAAAAAACCTGCACTGTTTACAGATAATGATAAGAGAGCATGTTATAGTTCTTTGAAAGGTGTGTGGAAGCCTTCCCAAACATAACAAAGTTGAGTCCTCTGGTCAGATGAGACTAAAACTGAACTTATTGGTCATTAAGATAAATGCTTTGTCTGGCACAAATCCAACACCTGTAGGACAATAATGGCACAAAAACTGCTGAAGATGCGATCGAGTGGTTTAAGTAGAAACATTTAAATGCGTAGGAATGACAGAATCAAAGCCCAGACCTCAATCTAATTAAGAATCTGTGGCATGACTTAAAGATTGCTGTGTACCAGCAGGACTTGTCCAACTTCAAGGAGCAGATTTGTTTTAAAGAATGGGCAAAATTCCAGATGCTGGATGTGCCAAGCTCATAGACGCATTCTATAAAAGGCTTGCAGCTGTGATTGCTCTCCAAAGAACTGACTTTAAATACATGCGCATCGTCAAGTTTTTTGTTTTTGCATTATTTCTTGTTTGCTGAAAAGAAAAATACAGCGGCTTGTCTAATCTGTTACAAAAAGTTGAAAAAAATAACAGTGATTTATTTATGCAATACAGGTGTGTCCAGGAAAAATGCACATAAATACCCAGTAGATGAATTAGCACACAAATTAAACTCTAATAAGAAAGCATACTGTGGCACTTTAATCTTTTTTTAATGATTATTCAGTCATTCACACAAATCCTGAAAGTTAGTGCTAAGAACCACATTAATTAAACAGCTTGAAAATATACAATTAATTTTTCATTTATCAGGAAACATCCACTGTCTTTCATAGGCCTTTCACGGGCAGTTCTGTTCATTTTGAGGAACAGAGGCTTTTTCTTCAAGATACCTTGTTCTTACCAGAATCCAAACTAAGATTTTTTTTGTAACCTTTTCCCTGAATGTTGTCAACACATTTTCTGAGGTCTACAGAAAATTCCCTTTTTTGAGGGCCACGATTCCCTCCAACAAATATGTGTTGTTAAGATCAGGCTTTCAACAATTCCTATTTCAATGAAATGGGGTGTTCACTCATACGCAACTAATTTCCCTAGAACTCCTAATGCTAAAGGTCTTTTACCACTCTTCTTTTACTTTTATCACTTGTAGATGTGTAATATTGGATCAATTTCCTCCATAAATTAGCAAACAAGTACATTGTTTTTGTCTTGTATGTTTAACTCGGTAATTTTATTTAATTTCATGTTACGTTGTGATGACTTTTGAGGTCATGTCTGCAATGAAATAAAGGAAAATCTAAAGGCCAAACAAAACTCCTACCACCACCTGACATATGGGTGCAAACGCCCAGAGCAGTGAGTCATTCCTTATGCTCTCTTTTTCTCCCTCTTCACAATCACTATCAGATAAAGACCTAAAATACCACAAAAATAATGTTAAAAAATATTCAGTGGATTTCTATTTAAAAAATGTGTGCAATCTTACCCAACAGAACCATTGCTCCTGCTCCTCCTTCAGCCCCAACGGTGACATCAGCTGTAGCACCTTGAGCTTTCTCCTCCACAGACACCAGACCTGAATTCTTCAACGCTGACAAATACTTGTCATAATTCTTTTTGGCAAACAAGTTGTCTTCTTGGCCTGCAAAAGTGAAAGAAAACAGATAATGCACTAAATGAATCTAAACTGAATAAAGGTAATTGTAATGTGTTTGTTTTTCTATTAGCTTAAACTATTCGATAGAATGTTTTTTCTGTCAAGAGGTAACTTTACTAAAACAGTAACACATGCACCATCACAATAATATCCCTTCAATAAAGGAATACTGAGAATAAAGACAAATATATGTTGTGGAAATGCTTGAAATGTATCAACCAATGTTGTTTTAACACAAACATCCCTAGCTGGGACATTTACCCATGCTCAACTCCTTGAATGCTTGTTGATTGGTCAAGATCTTTGTCAGTACAGTCCTCATGGCTCCTCCCATCTTTGTGAGTTCTTCCAGGAAGGAGATCTGAGGTTCCAGCTGTTGCAGGACTTTCTGAAGATCTCTCTCAGTTGAGGTGTCTGGTAAAACAAGATAAGCGATACAAGTCATCCAACTCAGTACTATGTAAGCACCAAGCCTGCCCAGCAGATTCTGTTTTGCAACTATTATTCAACTGGAGAGTCATGTCATATAAAAGTGAAATATCAAGTAAATTAAATTATATAGTTTAATGCTACATTTCTGGCATTTCAGCTCAACAAAACTAAAGATTTTGGTTAAGCTGGCGAGTGAGTGTTTACTCATTCGCCAGCTTAACCATTGTATAAGGGAACACAACTGTGATGATTTTCACCTGGTTCAATGTATCCATCTCTTAGATACTGTATGATACACAAGATAAAGCGAGGAAGAACCATCTCGGACATCAAGAGAAGATCTAGAGGTATTGAGGGGGCACTTTCCCAATTTCTCAACCGATGCCGTCGACAAAATCTGCCAGAAAAAAGAAAAAAACATTTTAGAAATTAATAACAGGCCTTTCTTCTACTCCTTGAGGTGTGCATTTCTGTTTTAAATCTTGCATAGTTAAATAATTTGAACATCTGAAACAGGGAAGCTCACGCCTCCTAATGAGGGCATGGATGGTTTTGAAAGTATTTTATATTTATAAATCTGCCAATAATTATACATGAAACTAGCATTGTTAAGTTTGGCTTATTACAATTGGGTTGCAAAGCCTAATATAAATGGACTGCTGACTCAGATTTTGGTTTAAAATAATATGATGAGGCAATTTGTTGAATTTGAAACCAAAAAGAACAAATGGATCGGGAAGATCATCTTATTTCCAAATGTTGTGACAATTAAGGATCAGCTAAAACAGAGTTTGACATTGTGTTTGGTTTGGAGTGAGCCTTTAAAATTTTTAATCTGGGCGTTTTTGTTGTTGTTTTTAAAGCTCTTTTCCTGCATATCATGTGTTTTAGAACGACACAAAAACCCAAACATATTTTTCTCACACATCCTGACAGTACTTAATAAAAGAAATCAGACAACAGGATATTCATTATAAATAGATCACCAACATGTTTTAGTTATGTCAACATTTTACTAGAGAATATCTCTTAATATATAGTTGTTTATTTACGCTTTCGAGTGGGAAAAATATATAAACGAGATGAAACCATGTAGTCTGAAAAAGAAGACAGGAAGTCATTGTTTCACCACGGAGCAATGGCATTAATCATTAACATTAAATTGCAGCATTAATTTAAATGCAGTTCCTTCTTTTTAAAATTAAACTCCAAATTTTGAAATGATATCTAAGCTGTAATTAATAGGTAGTAGATAAGCTTGGCTAACACATTCGAATATGTTTGACAAAGCTAAGTTACCCTGTGCTGTGAAAAGCTGCCTTGTCCAAGGTTTTCTATAAATAAATGAGGGGAATATCGTAATACTTGTTGTCGTTGAACGGCAACCCATTGAAAGCAACATTTAAATAGAATTACACAAACACTAAGGCGTACATCGCTGAGTCAGAATTTTCATCGCCCACTTCTCACCAGCACCTGTCAAATCGATACCTGCTAGCTAGTTAGCATAGCCAGTCAGCTTAGCTAGCAGCTAACTTGGACTTACCCACTGTCTCGCATGACATTACTGTCTCCACAATCACAGGCCCCACCAGCCTGGCTCCTGAACATGTTGAAGTCATGGCCCGTGTGGTCTCCATTATTGAAACACTCTGCACACAGTGACATGCAAGGAGAGATGCCACAGGTCCGGCATCGATATGCCACGAAATTAGCCGTCCAAACCAAGCCGCACAGAGTCGCGTTGTCATAGGAGCGGACCGTTTTGCAGAACTCCTCGAAACATTCGCCTCCTGCAATCAGACATTTACACCAGTCAAGAGCTTCTGTGTCTGCCGCTGGTTTTTCGGGATTGAGCACAACATCGAGTAGCTCCTGAAGCTGTCGGACCCCAGAGCTATTGTCAGTCCGGTTTAAGTCTGCCTTCAAGTGGGTGGCAGTAGCTCTCTTGTCCCGGCGCAGCTGAGACGCCGCCATCATGCTCTCTGGCTTGTTGTCCACAAATTTATTTTTGTTGTCTTGTTTCCATGTTCTCGGTCTTTCTCGCGATACGGCTCGTTACGTCGTCGTAAAGGACTATTGAATCTCCTGAAGGAAATTACGCTTGGTGAACAAGGACAGTAAATTACTCTTGTTAGTCACTGGTTGGTTTTTACCAAGTCTGGTATCGCTAGACTTCTGATCTAAACCAGCCCAAGACTTTGTATTGTTTTAACCACGGTAGTTAAACCACCTTGTTTTTACACAGTCATTTAGGTCTTGTTTTGTTTGAGTGTTTCTTGGCAACTGATGGGACAGTCCTACCTGCACGGGGCTGTTGTCAGCAACAGTGACATATACGTTTGGTATTGTCAATACAGGCGAAGCAATAAATACAAACACTGTTGTTTGTTTTTGTCGGTTTTTGTGTTTTTTTGTTTGTTTTTGTTTTGTTCTTTTTGCTTTGGATTTTTTGTTTTTGTTTATTTATTTGCTTTGTTTTGATCTGGTTGTAAATAAAAGATCCAAAATACACATTTTGGTGTTTATTTTACTTTATCTAATATATTTGACGTTTATGGAAAATGCGCATTTAATGGAGTTCTACAATTCCATTAAATATATTTATCAAAGAAATGGCATGAATTTGTATATTTAAATAATATTCCTTTGCTACACTTTAGTAAAAAAAATGCTTTGGTTCATTTTGCTTTGTCCATAACCTTATATCTGTTCTGTATAATTTATTTACATTATAATTCTAATTTGTAATTGTTTGCAATAAAAATAAACACTGGAATTAAATCAAATTAATCAGGGAGGAACACTTTTCAAGACCGCACTGGTCAATATCGGATTTCTTTGGTTGATGCATACAACATTCCGGAAGTTGTCATCAGGTAGCCGAAATGGCTCGAGTTCGAAGCGAACTCACGTTGTAAATCATCTTTATGTAGCCTTGCAAAATTGTTACATGGGCCACTACCATGAAGCTCAAAGAATTAGAAAGCTGCCTACAGCAAGTGGACACGTTTGAAGAACCTAAAATACTTCTAGAGCAGTATCCAACCAGCCCTCATATTGCAGGTAAGGGGTATCATGTAAACACCTGGGCATTTTTACACTTAAAACGCAGATTTTTCTTGTTAACTATGTGTTATTTTCTACAGCATGTATGCTTTACACAATCCATAATACGTTTGATGACATTGAAGGTAAAATGGTGGCAGATCTGGGATGTGGTTGTGGAGTCCTAAGCATCGGCGCTGCGATGCTTGACGCTGGGTGAGGCTCTGTCGTTTCTTTACACTGACAAGACGAGGGGTGCAGCTGTAACTCCGACATCTTCTCCCTCCGTTCTCATCTCTGCAGTTTGTGCATCGGTTTCGACATTGATGACGACGCTCTGGAGATATTCAGAAGAAATGCGGAAGAATTTGAGATCGCGAATGTGGATTTGGTCCAGTGTGACTTGAGTTGCCTGGAGGCAGAGGCGTACGCCAGAAAGTTTGATACTGTTATAATGAATCCGCCATTTGGTACAAAACACAACCAAGGTGAATACATGGTGTGCATCTTAATTTATTCCAGTAAGTTTGGACCAATGACTAAGAAAAAAACTTGGACACATTTCCTCATTTAATTTAATAGTAAAGTGTCCAAACTTTTGAACAGTTCTATTGATCTACGCCTGCATGTGTAAAATCCGATACAATTACTTTTTAAATATAGAGCATGACATTTTAAACTTCATCCAGAAAGGGTCAAATTAAAGTGCATGTGCCTTGCTGTTCAATAAATGTCTGTACAAGGTCTGTAGAATGCAGTATAATGGAGTTAAAAGGGCACTTTTTATTGATCTTTCAAGGCATGGACATGAAGTTCCTCCGCACTGCTTTAACAATGGCAAATACAGCTGTATACTCTCTTCATAAAACATCAACACGAGGGGTGAGTTCAGCAGCGGAGGCACCAACAGCACTGGTTCATTCGTTTTAAAACAATATAAAATCGAAGGTCCCATGTTGGCTAAATCATTTTAGTGTCAAGCCAGTACTTGTTGGATGTGTTTTGTTTTTTTCATTCAAGTCAAATCTTAACTTTTCAGACCATACATGTTTGGTATGAAGGCTAAAATGATAGTAATCCTCATCCATTTACAGCACATACAGAAAAAAGTGAACGACTGGGGTGTAAAAATGGAAGTCATTGCAGGTCAGTAAAACACATTTTTTGTACAGTGATGACGTTTAAACACTGATGACATGCTTCTTTTACAGAACTACGATACGACTTGCCAGCATCTTACAAATTCCACAAGAAGAAATCGGTAAGCCCAACAACCTGTGTGAGATGACGTGGTGTCCATCAGATTCAAACAAGATCTTTGTTTTAATAGACTTTTTATTTGCTATCACATATGCAAACTTAAAAAAAACAAGCCAAGCACATATTTTCACTCAGTGTAGGAAATCTACAAAGAAAAAACATTGGCACACAGATTCTAGATGTTTAAAGTCTTACAAAACAAGCAAAACAAACTAAAATACTTCAATGAAATTAAATTACTGTCAAAAGTAGGATTGTATTTAATGTGCTAAAATCAAAATATCTTCAAAGGGCAGATATTGGTACACAAATAATGTGAGAGGCACAACATATAAAGGACTTAAAAGGCCAAAAACTGATTCCAAGCTTTGCAAATGTTTCTCTAGGTTGATATCCAGGTGGACTTCCTACGATTCTCCAAAGCCTGAAGCTCTCACTGGAATGGATATAAGATGCCTCTGCATTTTCTCCGTTTGTAATAAATGTTTTTTTTACTAAAGAAAAAAGTTGAGTTTAACCTCATTATTAAGATCCATTTTCAGTTTTGGCAACTTTTGCAGGAGGACCATCAACACCTTCTAGTTCCCTCTTTGGGGCTACAGGTGCTGGAAGGAAAGAACACAGGTTACAAATGTCATTGATGAATAATACCCTGCAAGTAAATCATAAACTCAATCAGAGTTACACAAAACTTACCCTCATCTTCATCATCACTATCAAATTTAGTCTTTTTTCCTTGGTACTGAGTTCTTCCATGATCTCGGCCACCTCTTCCTCTTCGGCCACCTCTTCCTCTTCCACCGGATCTTCCTCTTCCACCTCAGAAGCCAGACAAGCTATGTCAGTACTAAGAAATAATTTGCTCATTCAAAGTATTATAGAAATGAATTTCTATTTCAGTGATAAATCAAAAACATTAAATGCTGTAATTAAATTAAAGATTAAACACAGGCTTGTAAACAGAATTTACCTCTTCCTTTGGACCTGTTGTATGATTCTTGTTGAGCTTCAATAATCTTTTTCAGCATCTCTTTCTCCTCATCTCCCTCAAGCAGCTGCCATGTAACAGTGCTTTTCTTGATTTTCAGGTCTCCACCATTTGCCACTTTGGCTTTTTCAAAGGCTTCTTTTGCACTTCCATCAAAAAGCAGGGTGCCCTATGGAATAAAAATAAACTTATTTTAACAACATTTCTTACCCCCCCCCCCAGCCTTTATAGTTTAATGTGTAGAAAGCTAACCTACCTCCTTGGCTCCTCTTGTAAAGTCAACCCATTTTATCTTTCCATGCCCTGAGAACAGTTCATGAAAGTCTTCCCTTGAAACATCTTCTAGCTCTCCAGAAAACTTTAGTAGACAACCAGTCTGTTCATCCAAGAGGAGACCCTGCAATTACAAATCACTATTAGGGCCACGATCTGTATGTAAAGAGTCCAACCCAAAAACACATTTCTAATTTGAAAACAGCAAGCGGCGGAGGAGTTTCTTTTTACCATTTCTTTTTCTTCTACTTGTTTCTGCTGCTGTTCCTTTTCCCTGAATAATATTTTTGGGAAGAGGAAGATTAGTCATTGGTCTTAAAATGTATATAAAATAAAATTCTTCATCTCATGTACTCACTGTTTAGCTTTTGCCTTAGTTTCTGCTTTGAACTGTTTTCTCTCTTCTGCTTTCTTTGCATGGTAGTCTTCCCTAAAAGAAAACAATTTAAATCATCATATAAAAAGAGATCCAGTGGCTTGCAAGATCCTTCATTGATTGAAAAATTTAACTCATTGTAAATCTGATGTAGAACATTTAAATTAAATAATGCAGGAGGAACCTCATGAACACTGATAGTGTACTATTTCACTCATAAAGGCAGCAGTTAGCTTTTTTTTTTTTTTAAGTTGGCCACTATTATTTATATACAAAAAATGAATGTAGAAATCTACAAGTCCATTAAACAATTCCCCAAACAACTGTTCAGTTGTCATCAGCTGAGGCTACACAAACATGGGTATTCTGCAAAACAGTCTTTCCCTCAAGTTTTCCTACAAAACAAACCAGCCAAAATCCTTCACATCTAAAAGGAATCACCTAAAAAAAAAAAGCACAGACATGATTAAAACGCTGTCAGCCAAACCAAAAGCGATTTCCCCTCTGAAGCCGTGGTGGCCAATCAGAATGTTTACAAGAGAAAAATGATCACGTCTGGCGAAGCAGTCATGGGAAGGTTGTTCTTTGCAGCAGTGTCCTCAAAAATGCAATGCCTTCTTTCTTCAGTATAATCAGGGACTAACTCAGTTTAATAATAATGGATTGGATTTATAAACTGCTTTTTAAAGACACTCAAAACACTTTATAGTGAATCCAGTATTCATTTACTCCACGTGGACACACTGGTGGTGGTGGTAAGCTACATGTGTTACAGCTTCCCCGAGGCAGACTGACTGAAAGATGGCAGCCAATCCGCACCAAACCACCACCAAACATTCATGCATGGCAATACCGGAGACAAGTTGGGTGAAATGTCTTTCCCAAAGACACGATGGATATGTGCTAGGATTAGCAAGGATTCAAACCACCGACTTTCCAGTTTTTGGACAACCTGATCTACCACCTGAACCACTGCCGCCTCGTTTATATGCAAACGTGTAAAAGTTCTGTTAAGATTAATGACAGCAAAATCTTGATAATCTGCCATTGCCATAGAAACAAGTAAATGGCACATATTCTGACATAAGACAGTGAGATACAATCTGATCCTTCAAGTCAAAAACGCTGGTTATCATGTCAACATGTTTATGCCACAGTTTATCCAAAAAGCTTCATCCTGCAAAATGCTGTCTTAAAACGTCATTTTCAATGCCCCCAAGTCTGAATTTGTATGTTTGTCACAACATGGTCTAAATTGGGAAGTTAAAAAAAATTTAGTCTCAAGTTAATGGCTTGATCTGGTTATGAAGCCAACAGAATAAAGATTAAATGACACAGTTTTTCCTCTCTCGTCAGTTAAATTTTCAACTGAGGTTGCACAGATTATGTGAACATGCAATTACGTAACAGCTTACCTTGATAACACGAGCATCTCGTTGTCTTTGAATGATTTGATGTCTGAACGTTCTAAGAACTGCTTAGACGACTCTTCGGTGTCAAAACAGACAAACACAGATCCCTGCGGAGTTAGAAGTTGCAGAAATGATATTTCAAAGATTTCCTTTAATTAACAGGAGATGCTGAATAATTATTGTTTACCTTGAACTGCCTTTGCAGGTTTCTCCTCATCTGAATGTTTTCTATGTTGCCTTTCCCATTCAGCCACTCCTGTATCTCATCAAGACTTGTTTCAAGAGGAAAACCTTTCTAGATAGGGAAAAAAAAAATAAGACTCAAGATAAAGAATTAGAGTATATGCCATGGATATTTCTGGCAAAGTGTCACAGCTTTTTTTTTTTGGGCATTTTTAAGTATTGTAAATAAATGAACAGTTTATATGACATAAAAGCAACCACAAAAATGAATATTTAATCTGTGTGAATGAGTGTGTATGCAACTTCACTACTTACAATGTACACAGATTTGTGTTTTAGTGCATCTTTGTATTCATCATTCTGTTCTGGTAAAGGTTTCTCTGGAGACCTCCTGATCTTAGTTTTGTCCTCACTGAGCTCCAACAGACCAGTCTTTGATTTCTGGAGAGCTGCAACAATGATGCTGCTGTCCGTAGTTAAAGACTTCAGTCTATAAAGAGACAACAGTTTTTTCAACACACACACTGAAGACCAACACATATTATTGCTTGTTTATAGAAATTCCTCTGTCTGCATAACAATACAGTATTAAAGCTTTGGTTTTACTGAGGGTGTTTGAAGTGTTCCACCCAGACAATATGACTCCACACTCTAGTACCACCTAACATTAGTGGACAGCTCATTTTTAAATTATTCATCACTTCCCAGTCCTTAAGGGGATATTGTGTAACAATTTCTGTTGCTTACTGGTCATAATCTATATGTGCATGTATACATGTGTCATCATTGGAGTATTATGACCTCTGCTCGTGATCTGACAAGTTCTCGTGAACGAAGAATTTTCGATTTGTTCATACATATGATGGGTAAGCCGGAAGCGCCATGGCGGTCTGCCATCTTGAAGCCACAGCTGCCGGTGAGGGACTAATAGCAACAATGCGGAATAACTCAGCAGAACCTCTCCATGGCCAGCTTCGACACAGCACCGGCTTTTTGTCCTAGTAAAAGCAGCTTATAAAGCCTTCCCACCTGCTTTCAGCCCAGCATTACTGCGAATGAAACCACATATCAGTTCCACCAGGTGAGTAGAACTGGATTTCACTGTATGTATAGTGTATGTGTACTTATTGGATAGCAGAGGCTGGAATGATGTTTTCAACAAGTCATCACCATGCCGTGTATTTGTGGAATCACCACGTGATTCGAAGGAATCAGCTGTGAATGAACCGGGTTCAGTTGCTGAGCAGAACAAATAAACAGAATGGAGAAGACACAATTCCCATCTCACACTAATGATGGGATGCAGTTTGCAATGCTTATTAAATCACCAACCTCTTCACCTGAGTGTACACTCCATGAACCATCGGACGATCATGCTTTTGTCAGTGACAACCACTGTTGCAATACGTGTTTGAGAAAGTGGGGTACCAGAATGTGCTATACATTAGAATATGATACGAGATTCCAATGTTAGATGGCAGTAGTTCTTACACAATCTCCCTTTAATGGACACTACTTGACTTATTGATTTTCATTTCCAAATTATATTAAAGTGTAGGGGTGGGTTTAAAAAAATCGATTAATCGATTTAAATCGATTCAAGTTAAATTAATTCAATACCGATTCATAAAACTAAAGATCGATTTTTTTGTTGTTGTCCATTTTAAAAAAATATTTTTTTTTTGCAGGTATGTCCATATTTTCTGATGACATTACCCATATTAGAGCAATTTTATTATCATGCTCCGTGTTTTATAAAAAAAGAGTTACCTGAGATTAAAGAAAAATAAGTGTTGTT
>JAOXYM010000013.1:15847098-15869877 GCA_028567055.1 Leptatherina wallacei
AGTTCCCTAGGGTTAAATGTAATAGGTTTAAATTTTCCTTTATTCTTAGTGCAATAAATGTTATGAAGTCACACTGATCCTTGAGAGAATGAATTTGCCTGCACTGACTTAAAAACAGTCCATAAGGTCTTGGATCTTACATTTTTTTGTATTGTTTTAATTCTTTTTATTCATTCATTCTTTTTTAAAAGGACAGCCTGATCTTACCCTTTTACTTATCAATGGTTGTATTGTGGTTGTGTTTATTGATTTTACTGTCTTGATTGTATGTTTTATGGTACTGCACAGCAAATCCTCTTGACGGACAATAAAAGGAACTGAATCATAATAAGTATTTCTCTAAGACTATATCACAAGTTTTTATAAGTGTTCTATGAATGCTGGTGTAGTAGGTTTGAAAACCCCATAATCTCTGTGTCCTACAATGTCTACAGTTAAAATGATTCATGGCTAAATCTGTCTTTTTTTCTTCTTTCTTTTCTTTTGTAAATGGATGTGCAGTGTCTCCGAGTATGAAACGTGCAACTACTCAGGAGTTTTACATCTCGACCGCAGATATTGACAATACATAGACATCAATTCACTGCAAGAATAATATATACTAAAAACCTAGCGGAAATGAAAGAAAACATCAGTGTAGGGATGCTAGCGGCTTGAGTTTAACAAGGTTGATTTTCATGCAACCATCAACATTTTCTTACCAGCCACTGAGGACAGCAGCTGTGGGCTGGGAGAGGCCTTGAAGAACAGTAGATTCCCATTGAGAGAGACAGGCTGTCTGAACACACTATCACTCAGCTCCAGCAGGACAGGAACGCCACTTTGAACTGAACCGCTGGCTTTAAAGCTGCAGCCACTGGCTACAATTTCCACCTTACACACACCTTCAGCTACTTTGTCAGATGCAGAATGGATTTGATTCACCTGAAATAGGTAGTTCACACAGATCAAAAACTTTTCAAGGACAAAAACAAATTGGCATCATGTGGTATTTGTTAGAGTGAGTTGACTACATACCACGATTCCCGTCTCCTTGGCAATGCTCATTATGTTGATGAGGTTTGGGCAGCATCCAGATTCCTGACTGAGCAGCCCAACTAGTACAGCTGATGTCATATAACCGGTGCAGGACTTCATGGAATCCCCTGGTTTGTAGAAAGCAGTGCACACTGTTAAGGGCCACTATAAACAATGGAAACATTTCAATGCCGAATAATTCATTTAAGAAAAAAACTTAAATCTTTACAATTATTGCAGCTTAAAAACTGCACTGAGTTAAATACAGTGTTAATTCACGATGACACCACTAGAGGGAGGACAAATAACTTTCTGCAGTGTCAGAAATCTTAGACAGGAACCCAACCTTTCCCCTTTGGGCTACTGCTTACAATAACAGGTTAGACTAGTAATTTCACCTTGAGTGATGATTTGGACACGGCTGAATGCTTTCTTGGAAGTACAGCAAGACTGAAGCACGGCTCCGACAGCTTCTCCGAGTTTGATCAGCTGGTGAGACTCCTGAGAGAATGTACTGGCCAAAACCTGTGCATTCACCTGCACAAACAGGGGCACAAAACCAATCAGAAATTGGATTTCTAGATGCTCCACCATGAGCATCTCAGACTGACTTCCACCTGCATGTACTTTAATGAAAGTCTTATTAGTTGTTAAACAAAATCCCATCTCAATCTATTCAGAAAGGATGGGAACTAAAGTCAGCAAGATCAAATGATGCTCCTGTTCTCCAAGTATAAGATTTAAATTTCAATTCAGATTTTTAAGCCAACATGAGAAACTACTTCAAATACAAAAAACAACAAAGGTGCACATCTGATGATTTTCTTAATTCATTTCAGTGCATGTTTTGTTTTGCAGTTTTGAGTGTTGAAGATCTCAAACTCATACCAGTTAAGCCTCCTCGAACATAAAACTGCACAGATATATGATAATTTAACTGTTCTTGTGCACACAATGAAGCAGTGTAAACTTGTCTACTTCAGAGATCAGGTTGTTACAAAGAGAGCTGTAGTATCACTTACTACATTTAAACATAGAAAATGTTCAAGAAATGTATTTAAGCTGGACACTGTCACAGGTGAAAAATAAAGAAAGCTTTTAGGATTAAGATAAGAAATAGAAATATATTCACTTTGATATTATTATATTCGATATTCTCCATTACGAATACTGATGGTTCTTTTTATTAAAAAGCAGCCATGGCGGAAAATTAAATGCAAGTATAAAGACATATCTATACACTTTCCGCAGCACCCACTGAGGGCAAGTGGGTTCCAATGACAACATGACAAAGACAGTTTGCTCTACTGCAGCTTGACAACCCCACCGAGTGTCATCAGTAATATAGAGCTCAAACATATCAGTGTCTATTCAGACAGATGGCTCAGAGAATATCATCAGGAACAGAATCAGTGAAAGGGGCTGCGCTTTTCATCACTGATTATAACTAAGCAAAAATATCACTATGGTGATGAAGCCAAATTACAAGAGAGAGATTAATTGAATAAAAAAATTGGTGGAGGTTATACGGTCATTATATTGGGCTGACCGCTATCCTGGAACAAACTCCCAGAAGAGAGTAAAC
This sequence comes from Leptatherina wallacei, assembly GCA_028567055.1. Taxonomy (NCBI): domain Eukaryota; kingdom Metazoa; phylum Chordata; class Actinopteri; order Atheriniformes; family Atherinidae; genus Leptatherina; species Leptatherina wallacei. The sequence goes on from JAOXYM010000013.1 coordinate 15,849,701, forward strand.
TTTCGCCAAATGTAGAAACTTTTAAATCCAGGTTAAAAACATTTGCACGGTAACTTTTAACTTATCTTGCTTTCAATCTTTTTAATGATTTTTTTTGTGTTTAAATGATTTTATTGTAATTCTAGCTGCTTTTTTTTTTATATCTGTAATGCTTTTAATGTTTTATGTAAACCACTTTGAATTGTCTTGAACCTGAAAATGTGCTATAAACCAGCCTTGCCTTGAGAAACTCTTGGCGATACACAAATTGCATGTGTGATGTTTGATAGACACCATTAGCAACTTTGGTAAAATGAGTTTTATCGTGTTTGTTTTGTTCTTTTTTTTCAAGGTTTGGGGCATTTGAGGGTTTCCAGGTAAAAGCACTGGCTCCACTGGTGCTCCTAAAGCTCACTGCAGAACCCCTTTAGCATGTTTTATGAGCCCGGAGCTTATGGTTTAAGAACTTATGAAAATGTTTGAAAAGGTGTACAAACAGTGAGTGAGACTTACTGCTCCAACTAGGTTGCTGCCCTTCACCATGTCCACAATCTGCAGGGCGATGTCCTCCCCACAGCGAGCTTGAGCCTCCTTCGTGCTAGCTCCCAGGTGTGGACAGCTGATGACACTGGGATGGTCCACCAAAGCACGGTTCTTAGGTGGTTCCTGTGAACAACAACACAAAGATCGATACATATTCTTTAAACAAAATATTAAAACAAACTGTAGACAGTTGGGGGTTGATCTTACCTCTACAAAGACATCAAGTCCAGCTCCTCCACACTGTCCAGACTCCAAAGCTCTGAGGAGAGCAGCTTCATCAATGATGCCCCCTCTTGCACAGTTTACAACCTTCACTCCTCTCTTGCATTTGGCAAATGTTTCATCACCGAGCAGACCTTCAGTACAAGAATGCATGAAAAATAAATTGACATCCGCCATCATTTTGTTCTGTCACTGCATTGGAGTGAGAAGAGGGAGGCTCACCAACAGTAGAGGGCATTAGGGGAGTGTGGACAGTAATGTAGTCACACTGGGGCCAAAGCTGCTCCAAGGACATCTGCTCCACGCCCCAACTGGCTGACACCTCAAATGGAGTGATTGGATCATAACCAATTGTCTGCCAGGAAGAAGAAGGGGGAAAAAAACAACACTTGTCTTGTTTTGTTTTTTTTGCACTGAGAACTTTGAGCCAGCAAGTCTCATCATGCCACATTTTCTTACTAACCCTCATGCCAAAAGCTTGCATTCGTGTAGCAACTTCTTTTCCTATCCTTCCAAGTCCAACTATACCGAGTACTTTGCCGTACAGCTCTGCACCCATGAACTGTGAAATTAGAAAGAAAGCAAAAACCTCACAAAAAAACATAAACCATGCAAACCCAAGTGTCACGTTTAATTATTGACATATGGATGAACAATGGAGCCAATCATGCAACAGACATTCCTTTGTGTGCCAACCTCAAATGGTTGGAAATCTCTGCTTACCTTTTTGCGATCCCAGTTCCCTTGTTTCATAGACATTGTAGCTTGAGGCACATTTCTTAAAAAAAAAAGAAAAGAATAACATATTAATCCACTTCAGCACTACTGCAGACATTTGCTCACAGAAGCGTGACTTATCTAACCTTGAGAGGCTCATCAGCAGGGCACATGTCAGCTCAGCAGCACTGATTGTGTTTCCACTTGGTGTGCTGGAGAAAACAGCGAGTGGACAATATTTCAAGTTAAAGCTTAAAAAACCCAACTAAATCTTTTTATAAACTGGAAACTTACTTCATCACTATGACGCCCTTCTTGGTAGCAGCATCAACATCCACATTGTCCACACCAGTCCCAGCTCTCCCAATAATTTGGAGATTATCAGCAGCATTTATAACATCAGCTGTTACCTTGGTTGCAGATCTAACAACGAGTCCATCATAGTTCTAAGATGAAGAAGAAAAATTGAAAAAAGCATTTATTTATTGCCTCATTTTGCTTCTGCTGAATCCAGTCACCTTTAGCTCTGGTTTGTGTGCCGTTAGATTGTCTATTTTAGCAAAAACAGATATTCACTTTGATAATGAAAATGTTATTTTAGCATACTCAGTTTAAATACTGCTGATCACAAGTTATTAACTGCTGATTTGTATAAGTGATATATAGACTTTATTTCTGGAAGGTCATTTTAAAACCATGGTTAGTTGTGGGTGTTTCTACTAATTAGCGCATGTGCTTCCATCATAAAACAGAAATGAAATACAGTTACAACAGAGCTGTGCTAAATTTGCTTTCAGTTGTGTTTAAAATGTGTTTCTTTACATTTTGAGAGATCAAAACTGAATTAATATGTGGCAGAAAAATCGGAGATTTGATATGACTGTCTAGTAGATTAGAAGCCAACTTTCTAATAGCTGCAAAGGGGAAAAAAAAGTATTTTATACATGCACAGTGGTATGAGGTATAAAAACCAACTGTTTTTCAAAAGCACAAAAAGTTAAACTTTTCTTAATTTCACCATCTCCACTAAAATTGTCTTGTACTTCAAAATGTTCATTTGGAACATAGCAGCAGTCGTTAAAAAGTTGGTTGGTAACCAGGGGTGGTAATTTAAATGGTGGCCAAAACTTAAAAAATTGTCCCAAGGGCCAATGGATGGTGGGTATGTCCCCGAGTTAACTGTAGAAAACGACATTATTAATTAAGTTTGTAGAAAAGGGGGTTCAGTTGCAATTCGTTTCTTTAACATGTTTCTTATCTGATCATTTTTTCGGGAAGAAATATGTACTCTTTGGCTCACACCACGGATCTCATAAGAGCTACAAGTGTGCAGTGTGGAGGTGATGGGAAAGCAGTGATCAGTTGCATCAGCTTCCAAGTGGGCGGAACTAAAAATCAGTTCTCACGTCTCAGTATGATTTTTTTTTAAAAGAAAAGAAAAGAAAACCCCTGCAAGAACCATTTATACGTATTATAAACTTAAATTGAGCGCAAGTTCATTTGAAACAGGCGAAGATTAAAACCACGTCTCCTTTCTTTTTACAGGTTACGTTTCCGTAGTTAGAAAGACTTTCCTGGAACAAGCGCATCCCACGTTTAAACTGATACAGGATAACTTGGCAGAAAAGAGCTGTCTGTTGCGGAGGAGAAAATAATGACATCTCCTTCAAAACGAACACGAAATGCAAACCTTACCTTGATTTCAGAGATTAATTCCTCCTTTTTCATATTCTGCTTTTCGGTGACTCGGATGCCGTTTTCCTCCAGAATCGCCCTGCAGCGAGGATCAACACTTTCACTGATTAACACAGTTTTAATGGCGATTGGGGCCATGATTAGCTTTTTAATCTGCAGGCTGCACGGTGGAAAGACACAGGGGGATGTCAAGAGGAGCGGAGAAACTTGTGCAAAAAATGGGCCGAATTTCTTTGCCTTCGTTGGTTTTGAATGGTTGTCCCCGATATAAGACGAAATCATTCAACGTGGTCCCGCCTCTTGTGCATCTCCAGTTCTGACGTAACCGCACGGGGACTGGAAACCAGTTCAGGCAAATTCCCCCCCCAAAAAAACTGCTTGTTCTGATAGTTAGGCCTCCAACGGTGACGCCAGAAATAAAATGAAAGTAGTTTAAGTAGAAACATGATATTATAAGTGTAAGTGTAAGAAATCTGAGATAATGGTGCTTTACTGCGACACAGTGATGAGGTCACTTAAATTAAATCAAACCACACAAACAGGACTGGTAAGATAAGTCAGAATTATAAGTTCAAATCTCTCAAGAAACATCTACTTTGTTGATGTCTGCTCTTATTGAACACTTGTTTGGTCAGGCGAGTCTTACTTTAACAGACACCGTTCATCACCTGACTCATTAGGCAGCACATGACAGCCTCTTATGTCCCAGTAATTTAACGCATCAGTCTCAGTCATGCCACTCTGTAAGTGCATGCGATTTGTTATTGTGCTCATGTCCCCGTCTGTCTCTGTCTGTCAGCAGTGATGGGTTGTCTGTTTTTCTCACTCGATTGTAACAAGAGTAGTAAAGACTGTCTTGAATTAAGAATGGGTCATGTTTAAAATGTAAATCATAGGTGCTTGGCATATAGTCTAATTCATGTCCTTTCAGTACAAAATCCAGCTCAAGTAATAGAGTATGGTCATAAAACAGGACCCAATTATTCAATAACTCTGATAGTAAATAGTCATTGTCTGTAATGTGCACTGCTACATTTTCAATAAAGTAAAGGAATGTCTTTCATACATACAGTATTGAGAGTGGGGCTACAGTTTCATCTCTTTTGCTTCAAGTAATCAAACACAGAACCTAATCAAAGTAAAAGGGAAAAATGTCTAATATATTAATTTTTGAGTAAAATAAAGGTGCAAGTTAAGTTGAAGGCAGATATAATTTAGTTAACACAAAAATCTGCTTGCAAATTATGCTGTACATTGAAGACATAAACATGTCTACAGAAATAAGCTTGCTGACAGATGATTTTGAATGTGTCTGTGTCTTCCTCTGGACAAAGCCCCCTGCAGCTTGATAGAAGGTTTTTTTTTTTCTTTTTTAAAATATTGCTCTTCTGTAGACAAGAGATTGACAAGTATTTTCTTATTTATTTAAAACTAAACAAAACATAAGACCCAAAGAGCTTTCTATTTAGTATGATAAAGGGATATTAATATACATAACTTTGTATTTAAACAAATAGGCTACGTTTGTGTGATTTCTTTTCTTCAATCATTTGTAATTTTTGGTCATCCTGATTGGTGTGGGTATATTTTATAGGTCATACACATAGACTTAAAAAAACAAAACACTTCCAAACACATCATACACAATGCCACCTTTTGGTGAACAGAGGAAATGCTTCTGATTGGTGTCGCCGTTGCCTGGATACAACCCAACAAACGAAGACCGGACCTGGTCCTAGATGTATTCAGGAGGAGGGATGCTCTGTTGTGATTGGGAGTTTGGATTAGAAGAAGGTTGCCTATTGGTTGTTATTACCAGAGTATTTCGGGTCATACGTCAGACCTGATCCTGATCTAGTCGGAGTAACTCTTGCAGCTAACCACAGTTAAAAGTGGCAGACTCAATTGTTTAATTCTACTCCCCCCTTCCTATAATTATTTTAATTACTAATATATTGAATCATAATGGCGTCGGTGGTTCAATACGGCCGTCGGAGAGGAGTCAGTAAAAGTGGTGAGAGCCAAATGAACACACACAAGGGTTTATAGTATTCAGTATTATTCTTATGATTTCTTTAAAGATTTTTTTTAATATGCCATCTTATAAAGTTTGTGAAATAAGGTTTTAGTACTTCTGATTCTGTTTTCGTATTTACTGTTTCTGTAAAATTTTGTACGAGGCAGAATTATACATCACAACAGAGCAGGGATAGCTTCATAAAGTCCACACAATACATTGAAAACTACAATAGAAAATTCTGTAACATATTACTGTGCCTCAACCCAACACAGGAGTCAGAATATGGTATTTACACAGGATTACTATCCATGTTATTGATTAAAGTGTCCACGGTTATATGTAATAGACTTGAAAAGAAACAAGATGTCATAATGGAGTAAAGCAATAACATAACTTGCCAATAATGTAATCATACCTATTTCTAATGAGCAAACTGCAAAAAAAAAAAACGCAAAATAAATCTTATATTTCTGAGAAATGCTGTTTTTTTTATGTATTATTACATTTTTGGCTCAACAAAATTGTTTTCATGCTAGGCCAATAACCAATCAATAACATAATATATTACATTTTTGGATGAAAAACTTCAATTATTGGTAAGTTATTATGTTATTGGCTTTAGTACTTTCTAAATGGCCAGAATTATTGTGTTGTTGGATTTTGTTACATTGCTGGTTGCTACAAGGAGTAAAAGTGGAGGTTATATTTAGTTTTAATTGAAATTTGATAAACAAAACATGACCTTGCTTAATTCCCAATCATCCCATAATATCGAAGAGCAGCTTAATGTGCCACTTTATTTTAGATTTATATGCACAAAAGGGTAAAAGCTATGTATTCATAGTTTTCTTTCACACATTTTTTCTGAATTGAATGGCCAGTTTATAAGATGTGTTCCCATGTTAATATTCTATTCTTTTATTTTAAAAAACATCAGAGGAAGCTGATAAAACAATCCAGCTTCCAGATCTCCGACAAATCACAGTCTTAGGGAAGGGTGACTGGGCCAGGGTTCAAGATGAACTGAACAGGAGGGATAAAGAAAAGGAGCGTATAAGAGAGGCAGCAAAACAGAGAGAAGCTCTGAAACTACAGTCACAAGAGATGCTGAAACTGTGGCCCAACAGCATCGCTGTAAGTTCCAGTACATATCTGTACTCCATTACCTGCTTTAATAATGTCTAACAGTTTGCAAACAGTGGAACACACAAAAGCATAACATTAACATTATTCCATGTGTGTGCATTTATTACAGGCCCAAAGGCAAAGGAAGCTAGAGGCAAAGAAGATTCGAGATCAGATTGAGGAGGAGAAAAGGAAATTGATGGATGCAGAAGAAGCCAAATACAGGGAACAAAAGCGAAAAGAAGCCATTGAAAAAGCCAAGACGCAGCTGTATTATCAAACAAACCGGGTCAAAGGATTACATGTGAGTTCAGAAATCTTCTTACAACTTGTACATAGTACATCACATTCGATTCTGGGATAATGAATTATTGCTATGTCCCCAGAGTGCACTCCTACTGACAGAGGTGCTGAAAGAGAGAGAGGCTCAGATTGAACTGAAGCAACGAATAAAAAGTGCCACTAAAGATGTGGATAAAGAGTTCATGGAAATGGTAACAAATAAAGCAAATGAAGCCACGAGAAAAGAGCAGGAGAAGAGACTGCAGAAGAAACTTGAGAGCCAGGCTGTTGCAGAGGACTTAAAAAAGCAGTAAGTTTGACTGATGAGCTTCTGTAAAATTAGCATGTGATTTTTTTTCCTGTGGTAGAACTGCAGGAAATCATCTACAAAAATGACATACAAGTAAGAAACTGAAACTCTAACACTCTCTACTTTAATGAATCCCAAATAAGAACATTTGATCAGTGCATCAATAAAAACCTAAAAGTTTCCCTTTCTTCAGGGTAAATGAGAAGCAGCTGGTAAGAGAGCAAGAGAGGTTGAAGAACATGAAGGATGGAGAGGAAATCCAGCGTCTTCAAAAGCTCCATCAGGGGGAGCAAAGAATGGAGTCAGAACGGCAAGCAGACCAGAGGAGACACCTCATGCAAGCTCACCTGGTTGGATCATATTAGCACAGATGATCAAGTAGTACGCCCATCCAGAGCCACACATTTAGTCTCCAAATGCATTGTCTGTGTTTACAGGAGCATCTCACCCACAGGGACCACATAAAAGCGGCTGATGCACAGAAACGGGAGGCTGAAGAGAAACAGAGGGAACTATTTCTTTCTGCCAAACAGAAAATGATGGAGTCACGGAAAGAAAGAGAAAAGGAGTTGTTTAGGTATGACCCTGCAAAAAAACAAGTATGATGAAAGAGATCTTTGTTTGCATCTCACATTCATGAGTTCTTCTTTCAATCCCCCAGAGAGGCTCAGCAGCAGAGAGAAAGGATCTTGAACAAACTGACAGTGACGTATCAGGAGCAGACAGAAAGTGAGGAGCAGAGGATTGCTAAAGCTGTAGCCGAGAGGGATGCAAAACAGGCATATTTGCAACTGGAGGAGGAGGAGAGGAAGGCTGCGATGTTGAAGTCGATCGTTGCGCACAGAGAATTCATGGTAACAGTGGTCACATGCATCAGTATATTCTATTTAAGTTGTTTTAATGAGTATTGTTGCATGAGACCAAGACAAGCTGTAACACAAACTGCCTCACCAGAGACAAAAAAAAGATGAGAGGGAGAAAATCGCTGGACAGGTCACCCGAGATGCACTACAGGCGAAGAGGGAGGCTGACAGAATATTTTCTGAGAAACAACAGCTAAAAGCAAATAAAATTAGAGAAGATCAGAGAAAACTGCAAGACTTCAATGCTGCACAAATGGTAATAATAAAAAACTTCTTTCTCTATTGTTTTGCAAAAAAGAACAATTATGTTGCCCGTTACCTTAGAAGGGGAGTTGTTTGATGGTAATCTTTCATTTTTCAAATACAGGCTGAAAAAAGAGCCACGTTTCAGCAGCTAAGGGAGGAGGAACGCGAGTTTGAAGAGAAGAATGCCAAACTCCGAGCTGAAGAGGAAAACAATTTCCAGAAATATTCACAGCATGTCATCAGTGCCGCGTTAGAGGCCAAGAGAAATGTATTTCCGCTTTACAAAGCAGCAAGAGAAGGGATCGGAGGGGGGCCTGGTCCTGCTTTTAGCGGGGTCAGGCCTACCTACCTCGTTCAGGATCGGACTGATGCTCAGATGCCCAGATATGTCACAGGTGCGACAGAGAACATGAAAAAGATTCATGAAGCTGTAGATATTGAGGAGGCAAAGAAGAGACTTGGATTCATATGGTGACTTCACAGCTAGTTAATTTTTTTTTCACTCAGTTCATTAATTAATCTTTGAAATTTAAGGCACAGATAATTGTACATCAAGACCTAAAGATAGTGTTGCACAACATTTAGATTTACATTATAGAATAAATTTCATTTTGGTCTTTAAAGTTCTTAAACACACATCATTGGTTGCTGCCTCTTATATTTCCAGTCTCATAAGCAGAGCCTCCTATCCACTTACTACAAAACAAGAGGCAGAGTACATCCTGGACAGATAGTCAATCACAGATTAACCAACCACTCATGTCCACACTGACTCCTAGGGAGACTTTCACTGTAGGCCCTATGAGACAGAGAGTCTTTAGGCTAAAGACTAATAGCTCAAGGGAAAGAAAAAAAAAACTCAGATGAATTGCATTATATGCGGAGGTGACTGGATTTTTATTTTCCTTTACAACTGAGATCTATAAATTGTCAAAAATAGGAGGAATGATTACACCTAGCAAAGCCTGCTCTAACATTCGGGAATAGTATTTTATGTCATGTCTCATGTCTGTTCACACTAGAATGTGAAATATCCTCATAGCAGCCAGGATTTGTTTGAAATACGGCTCAAATTCACAGTATTTCAAAGTGATACATTCCCAAATGGGAGATTTATGATTTACTCAACCTTGATGGAAAAAGTATCTTAAAAGGTGATTTTATATTCAACCACTTTACACTGAAAATGTAATGGTTTAAAATGAATTGCATGATAAAAAGGGAGACAACCAGAGATGACACATCTGAGTAAGTTTCCAAGTTCCTGTAATATCATTGTTTATTGTTGTAATACTTGTTGCAAATAAATGTTTTGGACTCAGTATTTAGAGTACTATTAAAAACTATTACAAATCAAACTGAGCTTTATAATTCAATCAACACTTCAGTAGATTATTTTTTACCAACTTGCACAAAACAGATTCCATACAAACAGCTTGTAATTTAGATTTTCAGGAAATTAGCATATTCTCTTTGAGAAAAAGAAAACGGCAACAAAAAAAAAACAATTTAACAGGATTACAGTATAAGATTGTTATGTGGGGGGGAAAGTAATGGAGTAGAAACAAAGCATGCATCACAGTATCATTCTTCTCTTCCAAACAGTTAAAAAAGAAAAAAAGAAAAAAGACAACTTGACATGGATAAAAGTATCCTTTTGTTTTTCCATAAAAAAACAAACAAGAAGAGAGCCAGACACCAGAGCTTCTGTATGGGCAAAATCAAACTGATCAAATCAAATGTTAAAAAGTTCTTGTTGTCGTATAAAATGAAAAGAATATCTGGTACTTTCACAAACTTGTGGATGCAGATCATATTCAGTAATTTTCTCTAAATGGGTCTTACAGCTACCCTTCAAAGATATAGAAAAAAACAAAAACACACAAAAAAAAAAGGGGCTAATTGAGATTTTGGATTCGTCCATCACATCTACCGTTGGGTTAAAGTATTAGATGATCTGCTTTTTCTTCTTTTAACCATCGAGTCCTTCTGTTGGGCTTTCTTGTTGGTAGCAACAGTTAACAGTTTGATAGATAAGTACACGTTACCCTTGGAGGAAGTGAAGGCTGTAAATAAACCTTTGCAGATGGAAAACTGGTGTTGCATACTACATAAATAGGGGGTTTACAAAAAAAAGAAGATTTTAGTCGCTGTCAGAGCTGGAGCTGGAACTGGAGCGATTCCTCTTGCCATCAGTTTTATTTTTGCCTTTTGTACTATCTGGTCTGGCTGGACTTCTTCTGTCTTTGGATTTAGAAGAACTATCAGTCATTCTCTTAGAGTTTGGACTTCTTTTTCTTCTTTCTGCTCTATCGCTCTCGGAGCTGCTGCTGCTGCTGCGTCGTCTCTTTTGGCTGGCAGCTTCTCTGTCTTTTCTATGAGATGATCGGTCTTTGCTGTGGTCTCTCTTACGACTCCTGCTTCTGGAGCGCCTGCCTCGGTGAGAGTCTCTAGTCTTATTCCTGTCTGGACTTCTGGATCGACGATCTTTATCCCTGGATGTTCCTTGGCGCTTAGTCTCCCTTTCACTGTTGTGTCGTCTTTCTTTGCTCTTGCTGCGTTCTCTGCCTCTCTCTTTGTCTTTTTCTCTCTTTTCTTCTTTATCTTTGGACACTGCACGTCCACCTCTGTCCCTGCTTCTGCTGCTGGATCTGTGTTCATCTTTTGTCTTGCTCAGTGACCTTGTCCTAACTCTCTCACCATTTTTTCCTTTTGGGTCGTCTTTGGGCTTTATATCAGATTCGTGACCCTTACTTCTATCTTTACTGTGATCTGAATCAGACTCCTTTTCTTTCTTATGAACATTTCTTTCTTTACTTCTGGAGCGACCTCTTCGATCATCACTTTTGTGCTTATTACCTTTATCTCTGCTTTTTGACCTTTTACTCTTTTCTCTGCTTTTGCTGCGACTATGAGACTTATCTTTTTTCTTTGCTCTTTGTCTGCTTTGCTTCTCATCCTTTTCTACACCGTCTTCTTTACTTTTAGACCTATGAGACCGAGAGTTTTTGTCTTTTTTACCCTCAGTTGTGTGTTCATGCTTTGTGTTGGACAGCCTCCTCTCTCTCCTTGGGGCTTTATTTTCCTCATCTTGTGTAGGGTTCAGATCACCTCTGTTAAAAGAAACAAAACGACATCATAAAAACTAAGTACAGGAACTAGACGTCTGACAGGGTAACACGATCTACTCAATGAGGTTTCAACAAATCCAATTATTTGAGATACATTATGCAAAAATTCTGAATTTTCAATTGTCATCCAAACATATTACAATATATGTTATAAATTTTATATTCAAGAGCTCTGAAGATCTTTGCGTTTCAATTAATATCTGCTAACATTTCACGTAATCCAAATTTTGCTATGATCAAGGGCTGCTTATTTTACAACTGTTCACACACAACCTTGTTAAATGCTAAAATAATATCCATCTATCTATTGTTGAAGAATCCTGGATTAAAATCAAAGAGAGATGAACTTACTTGTCTCCCTTAATCCAGCGCTCTACTGTAACTGCCCTCATCCTCTGACGCTGCATTTCCTGACGCCAGTGTGGAGGGGTTTCACTGCGCCGAAAACGATCTCTAGATCTCGAACGAGATGGAGTCCGATATCGCTGTTAGTGAGAAATGAAAATTGTAAACTTTAAAGCAACTAGACACACAACTAGTGAAATTTGACAAAGCTTTAGTTATTTAGTATTTACAACTTAACTGTAGAAAATTGCATGAAATTTTAGTTGACCTTTTATTATGAGTGCAGTGTACCTACCCTTGGTCCCCTGCCTTTTATCTTGCGCCCAGATCGGGTTGTCACCACTAGTCGTCTGTTATATGCCGATTGAGAGTTATATGACATGCCAGCACTGCAAAGAGAAAAGAAAAAACCGACCTGGAAATTAACTTCTGATGGCTTCCTATTTGGGCGTTTGTCCTTGTGAGCATCAAACACTAACTTCTCTCTTGGCCTGTCCTCTCTCTTTCTCTGATCCTTATCAACGTCATCCGACTTCTGGACAATCTGAGGGCTTCTCCTCATGAGAAATCGATTCTCTGGGATGGGTGGTATTTCTTCAGGACGTACTGTAGATGTAACCAAGTCTTCTTGCTCCTTTTCTTCTGCGCTCTCAGCTTCTGGCCTGTGAACACATTCAAGAGTGGAGATGCTTTATGCTGCTTCCATTGCAGACAAAAACTGCCTAAATAAGTTATGTACCTTTTTATCTCCTTTTCCTTCTTCTTCTGTTTTTTCTTTAGTTTTTTTGCCTTCTTTTTCTGCTTCTTGGATTCTTTTTCTGACTCTTCAGAATCAGACGACGACTCCGACGAGCTCTTGGAGTCACTGGAGCTGCTGCCGGAACTGGAGGAGGCTTTTTCTCTCTTCTTTTCAGCTTTCTTTGCTACGAATGCATAAACAGTGCTAAAACCTGTTAGATGCTTTTAAAAACTCAGTTTGAAAAGAAATATCCAAATAAACAAACCTTTAGATTTAGGGATGAGCTCTCCACAGTTCAAAACTTTCACCTCAGCATATGGCCTGCTACTAGGATCAGCTTTCTGGTTCTCCATGGTTTGAACAACCTCTTGGCCGGAAATCACATGGCCAAAAACAACATGGACACTGAAAACCGTAAAGTGTAGTTAAAGTTAATATATAGCAATGGCCAGGTTATGCTTTGCAAATCAATTTAAATTTAAAATATGTCAAAGGGCACTTACCCATCCAGATGCGGTGTAGGTTTTGTTGTTCTGAAGTGTCATCAAAAGACAATTGAAGAGACAGAGCATTAATTAATTTGCTAGGCTTACAACTTTACATTAAAAATGACTTATAGATGAAATCAACAATATGTACCAATGAAATACAGTACTAACATGAAAAACTGAGATCCATTTGTATCTTTGCCCCTGTTGGCCATAGACAGGAGGTACTCCTTGTTGTGTTTTACAGCAAAGCTTTCATCTGGGGGAAAAGCACAAGATTGTACTGCCATCTTGAAGCCAACGCCGGTTTGGATAAGAAGTGACAGCTCTGACAGTGGCCTCTTTACCTTCAAAAAAGCCTCCATAGATGGATTCACCTCCTCTTCCATTGCCTATGATGTCAAAGAGCATTTTAAACATAAGAAACTGCTTAAAAAAAGAAAATTAACTTGATTGCTAGATACTTGAATCAATTTAGCCAGTTTGTTTTCAAATGACTCATATCTAGCTGTTTCATGTATGAGCAAAAGATATCAAGACAGTGCAGTTCTTTGTTAACAAGACAGTGTAAATGACATGCTACCATGATAATAATGGCATTAAGAGAATGGCATCATAAAAGAGACAATAGCCGAGTTTCCATCAAGTCGCAAAGCGACTGCAGGGGAAGTTTGTTATCATTACCTGGTTTGAAGAGAATAAACTAGCCAGCATGGTGCCATCAGAAGGCAACAGTGTAGGTTAAGTTACACAAAGCTGCTGTTTCTCTTCAAACATGTTCAGTTGTGAAGAACATGTCCACTTATTCAGAACAGAGTCGCATTAAGGGTTTCCATCTAATAAATTTTTTGTGAAAAAGCCAAAGGTAAAAATGACCTCAAATAAGTACAGAAACCTTTTGTGATATTGAGGAAGAGTATGCATGTGTCTTTGAATCCCTTGAATGGGGCATATCTGGAGATGAATCGTTGATTTTCTAAGGCAAATACGTCATTCATCACCTTTGGTGACTCACCTTCACTGAAGTCTCCTCCTTGAATCATGAAGTCTTTAACGATTCGATGGAAGAGGCATCCTTTGTAGTGCAGTGGTTTCTGGGTACCTTTACCAATGCCCCTTTCACCTAAAAAAAAGCAGCAGCTGGTAAATTCAACCTGCACTTTCAAAGTCAACATTAATAGTTTCTGGAAGTGTGATAGAAAAGGAACTCACCAGTACAAAGGCATCGGAAGTTTTCACAAGTTTTGGGACAGATGTCTGCAAACAGCTCCACCACAACTCTGCCAACTGCGATGAGATATCAAGGTCAAAATAATTCAAATTATGGTGAGTTACCCCACAGAGCTTTCACTGCATTCAGTACATCTATAAAACAAAAATAAGTGTAGACAACACTCTTTCCAACCAATTAATTTCATGGCACTTCTGGACACTAATTGTGTGCTGCTGTATTGTACTCTTTTCCCCCCCCACTCTAATATCCATGAGAATAGATCAAATAGTAAGCAAATTCTCTTAACAATGAAGGTAAACAGCACCACAAACTACACATCCTCCATGATCATATGATGAACCAGCAGATTTCTAGGACAAATCCAACAAAGTTATAATTTCAAGCCTTATGGGCAATAGAATGGAAAGGCTTGTCATGATAAGTTGCATCATTAATAGATGTTTCCTAATGAACAGTTTGATTAATGTACCACAAAACAGGTAGAAAATTGGAAGTCGTCTCTTACCAAGAACATTACTGATTCCTATGTCAAGGAAGCAGCGAGGGCGAACTTTGATCCCCATGGTCACTTAAAACACCTACAGGGAAGACATAAAGATAGACGACCACTAAATACCAACAATTGGTTGTTATGGAAAACATGCAAAGCTTGATGTAACGCAAGTTAGCAGTGTAAGTGTTTCAAAGTCAGTGCAGCTGATACAGCTTTCAATGACAAAGTGAGCCACTTAAATGCAAAAAATAAAACAAACAAAAAAACCCTGCTGTTCGCTAACGTGGCATAGATCTGACAACAGAATATCAAAAACTTAAATAAATAAGCTCAGCACCAATAGTTAACGCTGTGACAGCAGCTGGATTACCACGTCCGTGTGTTTAATGGCTAGTTAGCCATAGCCACGCAGCGCCATGCAAAAAAAGACCTGTTGAGCAAATTGCAGTGTGATATTTAAATATTTCAGTATAACAAGTTGTTGTGTTTTTATATTCATTAATCTGGATTTGAATATAATAATACCACACATACACACGGTAGTGGTAGACAGTATTTGAAGGCCTGGCGTTAGCATTAGCAAATTTGCCTCACGTTAGCAACAACCACACATGCAGAGGTTTTTCTACTTATTGTGAACCCAGCGGTTTCGACGTAGAAAATCCATAGATGTTACCAAGACATTGTTAATTTGAATTCAAATCACCTGGAAAACCAAGGGTTTCAGTCCATGCAGCGAATGGCTCTTACAAACGGCAAAAATTAAGTTTCATTCAGTGTATGGCTGCCTGTTTTCTAAAGATGGCGCGACAGGGACGTCAATGGATATCGCGAGTCGTGCGCCAGTCAGTTAAAAGGGTACTTAAGCCCTCAGATTTACCTGCCAGGTACAAGGTTCAATGGGGCATCAAAATAATTTCTGTCCGTTTGACATTCAGTGCAGTATTAATTTTCACTGTTACAGTCCATGTTATGAAATATTTCAATTTGCTATGGCATAATTTCTTTCATTTGACGGGTAACAACGGCTCTGTTTGTAGCTTCATTAGTTTACTTTGCAACTTGACGTACAAATTGCATATGAACCACATTGTTTGCATGATAACAAATATTCACTTGTATTCCAGATACTGTGCTATGAAAACACAACATAATAAGCCCCTCACAACAACTACACTTGCTAAAAACTGAACGTCGACTTCCTTTGATGCCTGAAAGGTAAAAATCGGGGCTTTAATACTCCCTCAACTCATTATGTCACTTTCTACGGAAGTGCAAGTGCCCAGCACACATGCTAGGTAATTTTGACTTTGAGCTATTATAATGACCACTTTCTGTTCATGCCACATAGAAAATCCATTCATTTGTTTTAATATTAAGAAATCTTGGGGGTAGTTCTGATCATCCGAGGAGAACAGTTGTTTTATCCGATTATCTCTGCATCCACGTGAGCACCGCGGTTGTAAACTGAATTTAGAAGCTGGTATCGTGCTCAGGTAGTAAAAAGAAGTCATGTTAAATATCCTAATGGGACTGTTTCCTTGCGTCTTTCATGAGAAATGAGGTTAGCGTGTCACACTGAACTGCCACTGTCATGTAAGTTCTTGCATAGTATAGTATCGTAAGACCTTGACAATATGCCAGGTTCGACTTCCATTTGCTTTGCATGTTCATTTTACTTTTTGTGTTGTTTTTCAGCTGATACAGACACTTAAAGGCTCATCACACACCTTTTACCTCAAAATGAAGATTTCAGTTCATCTCTGACCTGATCCCTGGTTTGTGATGATGTTTCGGCTCCGATGTGTGAACACATGCCTCCGAAGGCTCCTTCATGGGGGAACAGTGAATAAAGACCAGGTCCTGGAGCGGCTGCAGGTTTGCTCTGCTGAAGACCATGTGTTTGATGTGGTGGGCAAGAACAAAGCCAAGCTGACAGTGGAGCATGTGAGCTGTGCTGTGGGGATGCTGTGGCAGTTTCAGAAAGAGAGACCTGAATTGCTCAGGAATGTTGACCTCATCAAAAATCACCCACAGTTCTTAACACTCCGGGTTTTAGCAGAGAATAAAATAGCCCTTATGGATGATTTCATGTTGGTTGACATGCTTTATGCTTTCCTCAGGTATGTTAACAGACACAGTCTATTTTGTGACTATTAATTGAATCAAACTTTGAAACACACTTTATTGCTGTCTTTTCTTTAGGCTGAACATAGAGGCTAATGACTCTCTTGTGCAGCAGATGGTATCAGAAGCTTGGCTAAGAATAGACAGGTATGTTTGTATAACATTCCCCAAAATATATCAGATTTACACTGATTTGTAAAAGAGAAATAGCAGCATAAAAGCTTCAGAGGTTAAAAGCATATGTTTTTTTGTTGTTGCATATTTGCCATTTAAACACTGACAATATTTTACAAAAACTTTTTGCAGACTTCCAATGTCATCTCTATCCAAGTTTGCTGTCTGTCTAAGTGATCAGCACCTTCACCACAGTCCTCTAATGGGTCACATCACCTGCATTTTGGATCAAAGGTTGTCGTCTATTGATGATGCTAGGTCAGTGATGAATCAATAAGGTCCAATGATCTTTTGAATGTACAGAAGGTACCTGACATAATATTTTGACTGTCACTTGTGTTGTTTTTCCAGGATCCTAACCGCTTTGATGATTAGTGTGTCGTCCCTTGTGTCTCCCCGGCTGCGGGATGCTCTCATCAGCAGAGCAGAAAATCTCTTACACACCATGGATCCCTTGCAATATAACGCTCCGCGAAGAATGGTGCAGTTTCTGCGCAACATTAAGTATGTTCACCGACCTCTGCTGGAGAGGTGCAATGAGATCTTCTTGCTCAACATTCCCAGAATGGATGCAGAAAATATCAGCATCATCTTGGGTCTGTATCAGTCCCTTCAGTTCAACAACTGTGACTTCAAGCTGGCTGCTAAACAAAAGCTGATTGAACTGATACATACAAGCACTGATCCTTTCTCATTCTCTAAACTCTTTGTTGCTCTGGCTCCCATTGCCAGTCAGGAGATCAGAGAAAGGTTGGTATAATATCAGTGGTATGATACTTGATTGGAAATCTAATGGTTTATAGCTGTCTTTTAGTCCCACTGGTCTACTTTGTGGTTTCACTCCTCTTAGGTTGGAGAACACTGCCCTACTGTTGGTGGATGAGTTCAACCCTCAGCAGGCCTTGGCTGTAGCTGAAGCACTAGAGGAGGTTCAAAGTAGAAACCTTAGCTTACTGAACAAGTGAGTTTATGTCTCTGTCATAAAGCACTAACATACCTTTAAGTAGGCCTACATATTAGGAAATATAGACTTGTTCCAAGCTTATATTTCTCAATAACCCTTCCCCCTTAAGAGCTAAAATGTATATAAAATGTAATACAATGATCTAATCCATTACAGTCCTTAATTTAAAAAAAAAATTGTAAATAGAACAAAGACAACAGATCAAATGTCCAAAAAGTAAAATGCAAACTAAAATTTTACCAAATAGAAACATAATTGAATGAATCATCTAACTAACTAGATTTATTGGCACTGCATCCTCCAAGTTAAAGAGGGACACCAGTATATGTGGTGACAAACAATACTTTACCACATTGTAGACATATTGACAGATACAACACAGCGATGAGAATACCTCTGTTGCATCTTTTTATTTAATTTTTGTTAAACATTTTTACTGGCATCAAATTTAAATGAGCATATATTTTTTTCATTAAATAAAGTATTGCTTTTTTTATTATCTATATTTTACACAACAATAAGACGCCCAAAACAAAGATTGGAATTGAAAGTTCATTCTTGACTTTGAATGATTGCTGATTATAATGCTGTGCAGTTTTAAAAGGTCAGTCTTTTCTGATTTGTAGAAATATCTGTTAAGTATTTACTTTCATTTCATTTTCCAGAATTGCATCAGTAATCCAGAAGAACCTTCATGTCTACAAGTCAGTGGAGGTGGCCAGAATCACGCAAGCCCTTTTTCTGTTGCAGTATCAGAATCCAGAGTTCTTCACTTCACTTAGAAACATTATGATCAAGTAAGTGATTATCAAATGACCAACTGTTACATTAGAGTTTGATTGAATAAAAGGAAGACTAATGACATTTTATCTTCCAGCTTTTTGCAGAACAGTTTTTACCCCTATGAAGTGACTATGCTGATTCGGGTACTGTCCACACTGCCCTACCCACGACTTGATGAGAGTGTAGTCACAAAAGTAGATGCAGTGGTCGCACAGTGCAACCTCAGTGAGCTCAACACTATTTCCTTTGCTGTTGCCAAATGGATCCGAAATGATCCGTCCTACCGCCACAACACCCACAGCAAGTACGTCCGCCTGCTGCAGACGCTAAGCTGCTGTGGACACGAGAGGCTGCAAACAGCTGACCGGCTGGACTTTGTGCTCGAGGAGCTTAAGTACGTCTCGGGTGAGTGGTTTGAGGAGATGCTGCTCGAAGAGTCCATGGTCACGCTGAAGAGGATGATGGATCAAATTAACTGGGCCAATGCCCCTGATCTGGCCTTTTTCCTCACCAGAACAAATCACCTCTGCTCTCCTCTGATGGACAGAATTGCCAGTGTGGCCATAGAACACATCGACAAGGTGCTTAAAAAGACATCACAACATTTTAACCTGGGGTGACTATATGTATATTCACTGTATTTTTCCTGTCTCATTTTAAGATCCATCATTCAGCAACATATGCCACTCTGCTACCCTTTTCTGTCCTGAACTATGACCCTGTGCATGCAGATGAACTGTATGACGCTTGTATTAAGCGCTTCACTCCACTCATCCGTAAGAAAAAGTCACACTGCAGATTCTTTTCCCCCTTTAAGTAAGCTTACACTAATAGTTTTTTTTTTTTTTTTTTAATGAATGTTTTTCTAGGCTCCTTTGACCCACATCTGCTAGTCCTCCTGGCATACTCCTTGGCAGTAGCTGACCATTTTCCCGAAGAACTCATTAGAGAAATCTTCAGCATCGAATTTCTGGGAAAGCTGGACTCCCAGATAGAAAGTATGTCCCCCACTTGGTTTTAAATTGTGCTTCTGTGGCAAAATAATCCATCTTGAACTGTAAGTAAACACTTTGTTTTGTTCTGTGGGGTTCATGTTTCTCCTTACAGCCCTACCTGATGCGCTCAACATGCGGACTCGACTGCGCCTCATGGAGCTCAATCGCGCCGTGTGTCTCGAGTGTCCTGAGTTTCAGGTGCCGTGGTTTCATGAGCGTTACTGCCGGCAGCTGCAAAGGAAAGGTAAGATAACTCACTGATGTATGTTTTTTCTAGTTTAGGTGGGATTTGAAGTTCAGTTCATTTTGAAACCTGGATTTATTACCAATTGCCTGTTAAAATGTTAATGTTTTTATTTTTTTAAGGGAATGGCAGTATCAGTCCTGTACAACAGCAAATCCACAAAATGCTAGGGGAAGTTCTTGGTGGAATTAACTTTGTCCAAGTAGCAGTTATTACGCCATATTTTTACACCGTCGGTGAGTAAACGCTGCTGTTTATACATATCCACTCTTTTTTTTTTTCTGTTGAAGAGCTCAGACTGATTCACTGGCATGATAAATGGTTTAAAAAGAAAAATGTCTGATTTTTAAACCTGGTCTTTATTTCTTTATTTTGGAAAATGCAAGGCAAGTTTATTTTTATAGCACATTTCATGTACAGGACAATTCAAGGTGCTTTACATACAAACATTAGAAACA
>JAOXYM010000013.1:15882441-15894143 GCA_028567055.1 Leptatherina wallacei
AGATCTGAGGTGAACACCAGATACTCTCAACGCATCTGCAGCATTTTAACTGGTTTGCACTGTCCCACAGGGCTCCAGCCCACCCGCGACCCTGTGTGGATTAAGCGGTACAGAAAATGGATGGATGGAGGGATGGATATATATATATATATATATATATATATATATATATATATATATATATATATATATAGGTTATGCTAATATGTGCTGCTGCTGACTACCATTTTCTGATATTGGAGTATACAAAGACAGTCCAAAGACATGCATGTTAGGTTAATTGGACACTCTAAATTCCCCATAGTGTGAGTGTGAATGGTTTGTTTCTCTGTGTTGGCCCTATGATGGACTGGCAACCTGTCCAGGGCGTACCCTGCCTCCCGCCTAGTAGCTGCTAGGATAAGCGTTTGAATAAGTGAGTAAAGAAAATTGATGGATGGATTTTCCAAAATGATCCTTTTTCTATATGTGCTCTTTTTTTTGTTCTTCATTTATGGGGTGACATATGCATTGGATATAATGACAAAATCCAATAACTTCCTAAATATCTTGAGAATCAATGAATATTTAATTCTAAGACATACATGGTGATCGCCATTTAACAGGCAAGATTCACATACTGCAGCTTATTAACATTTCTAATGGCTTGATTGTATTATTGATCTATAATTTTGCATCAAGTCGTGACAGTGTGGCACTGAACTCATGTGCACAATACCAGCACACTGAAAAGATAACATTTAGTCAGTCAGCCATTATCAATCTCATTATCTATGGGGTATTCTGACTCTGACAAGTCAAAACGCTTTCTTTAAAAAAAAGTGTAATGAGCAGGAGAGCACCACCCACCTTCAGACAGGACTGGACTCACTACAGGCTTCAACTTGCTTGACCCTGAGGATGAATCTGAGTCCAGTGTTGACAAAGATGTCACAGAAGTAGATACTGATGATGCTGACGATGATGCTGATGATAAGTCTGTCTCAGTGGAGACTGAGCTTTCTCTTATAGGCGATGGCAATGATGTTTTGTTCAGTAGAGACACAGTGTTACTACCCTGCAATTGGGCCCTTAAGTCTAAATCTTCACCATCATCATCCTCCTCCACCTAGAGTCAGATAAGATAATAACATATTATTATTGTTATAAATTTTCCAGCAACCGTAGGGACAAAACAGTATGTAAAACAGTGCTGAGAAATTTTTAACAAACACCTGAAGAGGGAGAGGATCAGCACTAATGGGCAGAGTAAAAGTGTCACCACGACCTCTGCTGTTGGTTCGTCTCTGATTTTGGATCTCCTCTTGGAAACGATTCCCATATCCCTTGTTACCATAGCCATAAGCATTGCTGTCATAGCTATTATGTCTTGTAGTTTTTTCTCCATTGTTCCTACTAAAACTGTGCCCGTTGTTGCCATTCCAAGCCCCATTTGTGATTTGATTGTAAATCAAGGCCCCATTTTCATCTTCACAGAACTGGTTGACAAGTTGAGACTCCAGGGCTGGGAAAAAAAAAGAGTTCATTTAAATACCTTGAAACATATTAGTGAAGGAAAGATATTTGTAACATCTCACTAAGATTATCACCTGGTAGTGTATTGAAGTCATCAATAAGGTACATGTGTTCACTGTCTGGGTCAGAGGCAATGAGATTGAGTTCTCGTAAGAACTCAGCCTGTGTAGGATCAGAAGAATTGACAATCCCCAGAGCGTACATCTCAATGTTTGCAGCATGAGCCTCCCGCACAGCTATGTCGAGCTTCACAGGCTCTCTTTTGTCCGTCTGGCCATCAGTGATGACAATGGCTACTTTTCTGACCCCAGGCCGTGCGCTGAAGAAGGCCTCCTGAGTTGCCTTTCTTATAGCAGTGCCTGTGTAAGTGCCTTCACCCATATAAGGCATCTTTCTGATTGCCTGCTTGACATCCTCTTTGTTAATGTAACGAGCCAAGTTGAACTCTAACTGGACGTCCAGACTGTAGAGAACCAGTCCAATTCTGGTGGCGTTACGTCCAACTGTGGTCCTGTCCATCAACCTTGTGACAAAGTCTTTGATGATCTCAAAATTCTCAGGGCCCACACTCTCTGAGCTGTCGATTACAAACACAAGCTCCATTGGCCTTTCTTTGCACTTGATGCCACAGCCTGAAAATGATAACATACAATTATATTAGCTTGCTGTTCTTTGGCTTATGTAATGTCTAAGCTGTGCTAATATATGTTTTGATATAATTATAGATCAACTAACAAGGTTAATTAATTCATTTTCCATATTTACTTTATCATACTTAGCTGTTAATTGGTTTGAGAAATATCCAGAGACAATTATCACCAAACTTAGCATCTTTACTGTCCTTATTTTGGTTTTGAGCTCAGAAATGTTATTCTTCTGTTTCACTCCCAATGCATTGTTTCTAGACAGATGTTTGCCTTGAAAAACCTATTGAACAGAATCGATGACATGTCTTGGTTCATGGGTTTGTTCCTCGATTCTTCATTTTATTATTACATTGTGCTAATTTTTTTTTACATGTATTCAGTGCTTGAGTTCTTTGAAGTTTTTGTTCTGTTCTTTTGTGTTAAATAAAGTTATATGTCAATAAAACTGCTCAGGTGGTTAGATCAAATTTAAAAATGGACCCAGTTCAATGTTCATTTTATTCACCAGGATACATAGAAGCGATGTTTTTGATGTGTTTAGGTTTTTGTCAATAAAAACACAAAACAAAAAAACAACATAACTGTATTAACATTAGGATTGACACACACTAATGAGTGATGTAGATGTAATGTTATACATGGAGAAAACAAAGAATGTAACACTGAATGAAAAGTTTTACAGCTATAACTTGCTCTCTACAATAATCTCTTGGATTGTAGTCTTACCACATATTTCTTTGATCATCTTAATAATGTCTTCTCTCTGAAAAATACGAGAAAATCCCTTTAGTTTATTGCTTATTTCAGTTATTAAAAGATCAAACATGTGTCAATTTAGTAAACTTACTGTCAGGCCTGCTTCTCCCTTTGAACCTGATATTCCCTGAAATTAAAAAAGAATTCAAATAACATAAATGTTTCAGTCTTTTTTTTTTATCTATTTATTTGTTTTAAACAGCAGCATCTTTAATTCTTTAGATGTTTTTGTTGGTGCAACAATAACAATAATTACCGAAGAAGCAACCAATTCACCTTGACAGTATAGCTTTTTTGTACTGTGCAGGCATAAATTTTTCATTTTACCATTTCACCTGGGACTCCAGGATCTCCCATGTCTCCTTTTGTACCCTTCATTCCCCTGTCACCCTGGAATCCACGGTCACCCTGTCACATTGGAAAATAATATTTCAGTCAAACATCAGTTAACCAGACACTAACAAAATGTTTGAAGACATGTAAATGAATCACTTTTGGTCCAGGAAACCCATCCCCTTGTTGACCTCTAGGACCAGTCATGCCTTGAGATCCTGGCTCACCCTGAAATTAAAGTTCAGATTTATTGATCCAAACCTTCAAAAGGCCATGAGTTATGTCAAATATTGTCCTATTTCTATTTTGTCAGGTAGTTCAATTGTATAGTTTAAAAGTCTGTCTGACTTGTGCTGTATTATCATGAAACAGTGATTTACCTTTGGACCTTGAATACCTTCTCCTGGAGGTCCAGCTTGACCCAAAGGTCCTGGCCTCCCAGTATTACCCTAAAAAACACAGTTAAAATGCATATTTATGACTCAATTAACTAAAAACCTGGCCAAAGTAAAAGATCAGACACATTAGTACACACAACATAGCATAATACGACAGTTTCAGATATGATTTTTATACAGAAATAAATCGAACTGTATGAAAAAGGAATTTTTCTTACTGGTGGCCCTTGCAAGCCCTCTCCTGGTGAGCCAGGCAAACCTGGCAGTCCTCTAAAGCCGATGTCTCCCTGGAACAGACATGATGTTTCAAAATGAACAATTCCGTAAATACAATGCATCCAAAGCACAAAAACCTATAGCCACAAACCTTAGGGCCAGGAATTCCCACTCCTTCTGAACCGGGCTCGCCTGGTAAGCCTGGCATACCTGGAGGACCCTGGAAACAAAGTAGCAATTATTTTCAAATTTTCATTGTTCAAGATAGTAAGATGTGCAATATTTAATCAGTTTTAATATTTGGCTGATTATTCAAACCATGGGGCCTTGAATGCCTTCGCCTTTTGGACCGTTTGGACCTGGCAAACCAGGATGACCACGATCACCCTGATAAAAGGAATTTCACTGATGAAGACCAACAGCACAAGGCTTTCTTGATAAATTTTCTTAACATATAATTCAAAATATGCTAAGTCATGAATTAACCTTTGGGCCTGGAAGTCCGATGCCTGTTTCCCCAATGGGACCTGAAGGACCAGGAGGACCAAGTTCTCCCTGAACAAGAGGAAATGAAGACATACTGAAGAGTCTTGACACAAGTGTTTTGATTGGGTTGCGTAAGGCTTTGTTTGGCAGTTCTCCAGGTTACATGCCAAGTTTGATGCTAAGAGACAGTTTAATGATGACGTTTTTTGTTTATTTTACCTTTGGACCTGATACGGAAATTCCTGGCTTCCCTGAGATGCCTTGTGGGCCTGGAGTCCCACGTTCACCCTGCAAGAGAAAAAAAAACGGCAAGCAATTCATTCCTATTCTTATTTTTACAACACTTGGCTGTCAACAGCCTATGCCAGACTCAGTAATGACTGTTGTGTTAATGTGGCAAAAAATCTTCAAGAACAGCAGATTCATAATAAAAAAATTAAATGGATCAGGAAAAAAGGACAAGAGCTATATCTTCACCAAATGTAGTTATCAAACCACAAAAATATATTATTATCTTTTTTACTACATTTATAAACACCTACTTTTGGTCCAGAAGGTCCTGATATCCCAGGAGGCCCATGTAGCCCACGGATACCTCTTAGACCCTGGTCACCCTGAGAAGGGCAACACCAGACATCATAAGATTTAAAGTTGAAAAATGAACTAGCTCTATAGTTGCCCTATACAAAAATAGACTATCTAAAAGGTACCTTTTCTCCTTGAATGCCAATTCCTTGTGCTCCTTCAGGACCTCTTAAACCAGATAATCCAGCTTCACCCTATGAGGGGTAGTGGGAAGAGAAAAGTGAAAATTAAGGAGCTGCTGAAAAATGGGGTAACAAAGTATAGGCTTACAACAGAATCACAAACAGTTCTGTAAAAAAGTCTTGAGCCACCCCCCTTTTCTTTATATTTTGCTTCTAAGGAACCAGACTTTCATGCTTTGAGTAAAATCTAAACAGGCTTTCTATAAGCCTTTTTAAGTTTTTCTTTGGATATTTCCTGCTCTTCATCATTTAATTCACAATAGAAATTTTGCATTTATATTCCTATGTTTTAATAAATCTATGCACTTATTTCCTGTTTTTGTGGCAATGCATAAATAAAGTATTCCCCAGCTCAAGTATTTTGCCCAGTATGTTACCTTCTGCCCTGGAGCTCCATCCTCTCCTGGAAGACCAGGCAGACCACCCAGTCCTGCTGATCCAGGTTCTCCCTGTAACAGTAAAAATGTGTTTTGGGCATTTTTGAAACATTCAGTGCATTGGCACTCTCCTTGTGCAATAATATGCTGTAGGCCATAATTACGTTAGCACCTTTTTCTTCACGAATTAAGATCTGTTACCTTTGGTCCAGGTTCACCAATGCCCCTCTCTCCTGGAGCCCCTTGTTCTCCTGGTAAGCCTTGGTCACCCTGAGAACAGAGTTTGTATCAAATAGCTCAATACAGTAACTGAAACAAGGTGCCTAGCTCTAACTCGTCCAATATAGTATGGGTTCATTTCTTGTCAATAAACCTTAGGTCCAGGTAAACCTTCTCCTTGAACTCCTCTCACTCCTGGTGGACCTCTTGGCCCCTCAATTCCCTGTGTAACAATATTGAATAAAATTTTACCAATGCAGAACATGCTGCTATTGCATTTTGTTTGAGTCAAGGTGTGTGTAATGGAAATAAAAAAAGTTGATATTACAAAAAAAAGTTCTCCTGACCTTCTCCCCCTGTATGCCCACTCCTGTTGGTCCAACTGGCCCAGGATGACCTGGAGGCCCCAATTCTCCCTGGAAATAAAAGGCCACAGTCAGTTTAATACCACTAGTACTCACTTTACATGATTCAGTGGGATATATCAAATATTTTTGCATTCTGTGCATCTCAAAAGGCCACTTGATGCATCTAAAAACTGCAAATGAATTCAGTATCATTTGAAAAGTTTATAGTTTTTGATTATTATCATTGAGTTAATGTGTAAATGAACTTGCATAATTAGTACTGAGCTACATTACAGACTATCATTTCTAATCTTTTGCTAATAAGGGATAATACTGGCAACAAATTTATTATACAGTCCGGTGTAAAACCAGTCTTGTATATGAAAGAAAACTAATCAAAACCTAAATATAACAAACATGACCATTATAAGGAAACATAAAAGTGGTCTTTATGAGAGATATATCAATTTGCATTAGATTGCATATGACTGTAAATGCAAAAACAATAGAGTTGCAGTTCTCTCAGTCTAAACGACTACAATGACAAGAGAGTGAGATGTTTAACAAGCTCCTTGGAGTCTAAGTTATATTTTACCTCACCTAGCATAAAAAGTAAGCGTAGAAATGTTGGTACTTTCTACGGACATTAAAAAAGGCCCAACTCTCCCCCAAATCCTCACAAACATATACTGCATTTTACCACAGACATTACTATCTTACACAGTTTTGCACTTTAATAAGCTACTATTTGCACTTCTAGTTGGATGCCAACCTGTATTTCATTGAGTGTTTACTTTTTCAATGACAATAAAGTTGAATATGATATAATTCAATAATATAAGGGTAGGGCTTTCCCCTGGTTTTCATTATTGCCTTTATTGCATGTTGCACTTAATTCTTGTTAAATGAATTCACTACCAACCTTTTCTCCTTTGATGCCTACACCCTGTTGTCCCCTTGGCCCCCTTGGCCCAGGTAGCCCCCGATCTCCCTGTGGAACAAAACTAGTTAATTTTCAGTTACATAAAGTCACAATACTTCAGTTTGGGTCCCAGCCTGACCTGCATTGGTCTCAGAAAAGCGCATGGAATGAGAGCATGTTGTCTCCTGTTGCTAAATATGATACATTTTGACAAGAGGAAATGGCACAGTGCATTTTTGCCATTGTTACACTTAAAATTCTGGATTTTTAAAACTTTGTCCAGAACCAGTGAAATTATTAAATGAAGGTACTGATTACTGTAAATGAAAGGATTTGATCACCTCTGACAGATCCTGTTTATGACATGCAAAATTCAGCAGAGGAATAAAAATGTGAAGAGCCATGTCTGACACAGGTTTAACAGATTAGAGGTAGCTTGAGGATATTTGTTTTTGCATGCATCTAAAAGTGCAATTGCATTTCTTTACTGACAAGCCTCGACAACTAGAAATGTGTAGATGATCCTCTTATTGTTAAATTCACCCACAAGTTCTGTCTTGTAAGAGGTTATTGATGTAGCTCTTCCAGGTTTTTCCACCTGCACGGGTATTGTATATTAGTCTTACTTCACTGTGATTAGATTGTTTTCTTTGCTGCTATAGAGTAAAACCAGCTGCCAAGATTAATGTAAACTCTATTGCTGCCATTCTTGCATGTCTTGGGTGAATCCCAGCATTTGCATCCCAGGTGCTGTGTTTCATAGTGCAACATGTTGAAGCTTGGGTGAAACAGTTTTTACAGGCTTAACAACAGAAAGTGTACTGACACTTGAGCAAACACCTGAGTTGTGAGTCAGTGATCTGGAGCAGAGGCAGATCTTTACTGATTTGCAATGGTACACTACAGTTAAAGTTAAGTTAAATCAAACTAAAATATCCATGCTTGGTTTTATTGTCAGTAGCAATAGTAATGCATGAATTTTGGAGGCTCCTTAATTCAATTAGCTGTGATTACATATCTAAGATGGGACCTTTTATTTGGCGTCCAAGCATGTCGGGTTGTGATCCTAGGGATAGCAACACAAATGCAACATGCATGCAAATCCATGTTTTAAATTATTACCCAACATATGGGTGTTAGAGTAACAAGGTCTAAAGAATTCACTGTTTCTTAATGGATTTATACCAGAGTTTTACGTTACTGGGAAGCTTCCCTTTTTTTGCTGTTTTAATACAGTGCAGCTATATGACTCATTCCACTGTCAATAATAATATTTTCTGCCTAGAGATCACTGGTGATCCATTTACTGTAAATGCACATTATATACATTATGTTCATACATATTAAGACATGAAGCTTTAAAATTCAACTTATAGATTCACATATATTTTTAAACCATTTGAAAATACTTAGTTGACCATTAAATCAACTAAGCATTTAGTTGATCGGCACAGCTGTAGCTCAGGTGGATAGAGCAGTCCTCTACTAAACAGAAGTTTAGCGGTTCAATTCCCCTGACTACGTGTTGAAGTGTCTTTGGGCAAGACACTGAATCCTACATTGCCTTCTGAAGTGCCTATCGGGTTGTGAATGTGTAGGTAGTAATGGGTGAATGAGACATGTGATGTTAAAGTGCTTTGAGGGGTCACATGACTTGAAAAAGCACTATACAAGTACAGTCCATTTACCAGTTGAAATAATGGTCAACAAATAACCCTCTTTAAAATAATTACTTTGTAACTTACATGTCAAATATGAGTTAAACTGACAGTGTGAAACATTTGCACCCCCTCTGGCAGTGGGAGTAATTACAGAAACGCTGTTATCGTTGATTACCGCATCCCCTCTCCAAGAAATGTTTTTCAAGACTTCACGTTCACAAAGTAGGTCAATTTATTATTTTCATTATTAAGTCAAGGTTGTTTTTTTTTTTAAATCTGGGGTGTCAAACACTTTTTCTGGAGTCTTCCCACATATGCTTTACACATGCTTCTGCAACCTTTCTGTATTGTGGCTTCATAGCAGGAAATCTACATGTTATAGCATTTTGCTGCCACTTGGGGGCAGTCTTAGAAACATGTGGCCTGATGTGTGGGCTACTCTTGGTAGTCTTGTCTATCTTTATCTTCCCCTCTTTTAGAGAAGTTAAAAGTGGACAAAGATCTGCCTTGAATAGGAATAAAACAATCGAGTGCATTTGCTGTTCAAGTATTTCACCTGTGATTTTTTGTTTGTTTGATTATTTTAAATATTTTGTCCTCTTTGTTATGAAATCTGTTGTTTTCTTCCCCTCTTGCCTCAAGCTAACTTTCAATCAATCAGCATTTGACCTATGCATAGCTTAATCTCAGAGGGCTATGCACTTTAAGGTTTTTGGAGTACTGCATGCAAGTCTATCTGCATGGATCAAACACCCCAAATCCTTCAATCTGCACGCACTTATAAATATATTTGTCTAAGCATAATCGGGCCTTAAATATCCATATGGATGCTATCTTCTTCAGTTCTAGCAAACCAATGATTGCTGATTGATGTAAATCCAATACAATTATTGGACCAGTGTAGGAATATTTTCCAAGACACTGGATCTAGAACTCCAGTAAACTTTGAAATACAGCGACATCTTTCAGTTCCTGATAGGTTAGAAATGATTTGTGCTGAATGATATCAAGGGGCCAAGTTGCAAAGTCCAATCAACTGAATACTGCACCACCTGATGTTCCCATTACAAAAGAGAAACTAAGGAGGGTGTGAAAAATCTAGAAGATTGAATGTAGTAATAAATACAATATTGCATTTCTGCCCATAAATTGTCCTTAATGTTGTTGCTTTAGCTGTAAGCACTTTTTAAATCTCTTACGTAATGGCTATGGACTGTAAGTGTTTTTTCTTCTTCTAAGTTCTGTCATGATATACTTGATATAACCTTTGGTCCAGGAAACCCTTCCCCTTGGGGTCCTTTTTCGCCTTGAACACCTTGCTGTCCTTGAGGTCCCTGTAAACAAAACCAGTCGATACATGTCAACCAAACTCCAACAGATCTAAACATGTATATGGGCTTTATTCAATAAATCAGAGTTTTATAAAATAACAGATTTTGAAACTTACAACAGGGCCAGGCTCACCCAGTCCTGGAGGACCAGGAGGACCTGATCGGCCCTGGAATCCCATGTCACCCTGCAAATTGATAAAATGACATAGATCATTTAAACTACCCCTCAAAAGTTTGTAGACGACAATCCATAATATGGCTTACTTTTGGTCCAGGAAGTCCAATACCAGTTTCCCCCTGAATTCCTGGAGGGCCAGATTGGCCCCGTTCACCCTGTGATCACAAACGAAACACAACACACAGAACCTGTATCATACTTATTTACCAGGTAATTTATATTATTTGGGGTCTATTATATTAGCTTAATGATAAAATGCCTTGATATAAAACAAAACCACATTTTTTCATACTATACAGTACTGTAGCACCTTGAGTCATATCCTATCTGAAACGTTCTGTTTTACTTCCTGCTTCAGTTCCACTTACAGTTTTTCTCAGTTGCTTTGGTGGATTTCTCACAACAGAATTAACATTCTCATAACTATTAGTTCAAACTCCACAACAATAGTCATCTGTGAACATAAGAGTAGCGTTTCTCATTGCATTGATCAAATTGCAAATGCTTTTGGACATGTAGCTTTTGCTTTAATACAATTCTCTGCTATTTCATGACATTATAATTTGCTTTGGTCATATCAGTCAAAATCAACTATACTTAGAGCTGCAGAATAGTCAATCCCCATAAAACTAATAGTCTTCATTCCATTGCTTTAGTCATACATACAAAAGAGTTAAACTAGTTCTCAAAATCTATCAAGCTGATTTTTTTCCTGTGTCCTAAATTGAACAACGGCTCTCAGCTGACCCATGGATGCAGGATGCAATGAGATCACAGCAGAGTCCAGCAGAGGGTGGATTTACCACTCGAGGAGATACTTTCCTCGCTGCATCACAAAGGATGATATCAGATGAGATATTGATGAACATACTTGGCCAGACAGACAGGAACGGCTTGATGCACAGGAGTTATTTATTCATTTATTTATGTGATATATTATTCTTTATAGGAGTGATTTAGTGTGTTCAGTTAAATCCAGTACAATAAAATGTATCTACTGTTACAGCAGTATATTGTTTACAGTTGTGCACAACTTTACCCAAGAGTTGATACTTTAAGTTTGTTCTATAGAAGTGACTGAAGTGTTCGTTTTTTTTGGAGTTTTTTTTCATAATGCTGTGAATAAATTGCTGTAAGATGACAAAGAGTATATCAAATGTGTTCTGCGTCATGTATTCAGTTACCCTACTAAAAACAGTAATGTGTAACTTTACTGTAGTTTTCAGATGGCTATACATCCAGTGTGTAGTGCTGTCTTGGGCATTTTCTGGTAGTGTCTCTAAGATCTGACGTTTTTGTATTCAAAAACACTCACAGATCAGACTGTCACAATGAAAACATGACTAAGCCATTTGAGTACCTTCTTGTACTCAATGGCGACAGGACTTTTTATTTTGACGGATCTGACAGATTCATTGACATAAATACTTGCTTTTGAGGAATGAATTATCTATATTTAGCAAGTGATACATTTTTGTAGATAGATAGATAGATAGATAGATAGATAGATAGATAGATAGATAGATAGATAGATAGATAGATAGATAGA
>JAOXYM010000013.1:15894243-15934047 GCA_028567055.1 Leptatherina wallacei
AGATAGATAGATAGATAGATAGATAGATAGATAGATAGATAGATAGATAGATAGATAGATAGATAGATAGAAAGATGTGAATTTCTTGATTTTGGGGGAAGTAACATAAAGTCAGCAACAAAAGGCCCACCAAGACTCCAGATATTTTTGTAAATAGAGCCTACATGTTGTTACATGGTAAGACATTATACACAGACTTTCCATGTATGTTATTAACTACAAGCCTTGTTAGTGAAGCTGACAATGCTGTAGGCACTTCCTAGTCTGTATTTAAACACAGGATAAAGACCGTCATGGGAACCTGTGGCAATATTTTCTTGAATGAATAACAGTAATGATGGAGGAGACTTTGGCTGATTGCCAGATCTTCACACAGGGGCTTGTTAGAAGACAAACAGGCTGCTGTGCTGTAGGGTTAATACCATGGTGGTTAAGCTACAACCTCTTGTTCAAACATATCACAAAAGGAAATGTAAAGGTCACAGCAGATGTGCATGATGAAGTCAGTAAAAAAAAAATGTCAAAGGGGCTGACCTGCTTTCCCTGAAGGCCCTCTGGTCCAATGTCTCCTGGTGGTCCTGGTAAGCCCTGGGCAAGAACATTATACAGCCATTTATACACACCCAGAAAAGAACATGTGTGTGTGTGTGTGTCCATGTTTCTTTGTGTGGACTGTTTGACATGATTTATATTTGTTTTCTTTCCATTCTCACACAGTATGTATTTCTAATTATACCATGTCAACATTTAGCTGGCTATCCTGTGATAATTAAAAAGGTGATTTAATATTTGTTGCAGTCTAATTTAAATTCTAGTATACCTATTTGCCATGCTGTTCTATGTCTGATTTTAAATTATTCTAAGTTATCTACTGTACAATCACTGCAAACATATCAACTATAACAGACCTGCAGCCCTCTTGGTCCTCTTGCTCCACCTGAACCTTCTGGGCCCTGAAGCACAACACACAGGCATGAGACAGACCATAAAGTCAAACACAGTATGAACACTGAAAAAGAATCCTCAAACTACAAATGTAATACAGTATTGAGCATGTGTAGCATTAACAGTTCAGCCTTACCCGGTCTCCTTTGATTCCTGGAGTGCCGCACTCACCCCTCTCACCCTGTGTAGAAATTACAAACACTGCACAGGCTTGGATTGTCTTCTACAAACTAAGATGTCTGTATTTATCATTAATATAAATACCGTCTCTCCTTTGTAACCTGGTTTTCCCTGCAGATCAATCAGATTAATCAAGGTGTTACATGAGAACAAATAAGGAATATTTTCTTAATTTTGGTCATGAGTTATAGTATTTACCTCAGCGCCCTCTCGCCCAGGTACACCACTTAATCCTGCTTCCCCCTGTTAATGACAGATTACACTGTTTTATAACACAAAATGATCATACAGCCTAACGTTAGCAAAGAATGTAAATGTTAACTAACAAATAAACAAAAACAGAAGGTAAGGTTATTCATTTGTCAGTTAATTTGAGGGGTTTTGAGGGACTTGTAACTAGACACCACAGACAATACTGCATTTGAATATCACCCAGTAAAACAAAGATTGATTCAGTTTTCCAAAACTGAAACATCTGGGAGTTCATCTACATGCACAATACATTTTTATAAAATGTTATGAAAAATGGAAAATGGTATCCAAATATTCGCATTTCTATCCATGCTGTTATATATTATTAGTTTATCCAAAAAAAGTGGTAGGTGAACTGCAGAGTTAGAGGGTGAAACAATATTATGTTATCAGAAAAGCTCTGGTCAAAACCCCTTAGGAGGAAAATAAACCATACACAGATTAACATGATGAAAAGTGACAATGGAAACTGACAAAATAAGAGGTCTAATAGATATCTATGTGCATTTAGAAAATGCAATTTCTGTGCATCAGAATTTATTTTCTAAACTCTTTTTATGCACAAAAATATAAGTATAAAGTACTTTGCTCCAGTACTTTAGTACTTTAACTTGAGTAAAGTAAACTTTTACTTGTAGTTGAGTAAGGTTTGACCATGAGTATCAATATTTTGACTCAAGTACTGGCGTTGAGTACTACATCCACCACTGGAAATAGATGGTAATGCAGAGTGTGCTTAAAGGTACAGTGTGTAAGAATTACTGACATCTCGTGGTAAAAATGGGCATAGAAATAACTTCAAACGCAAAAGACAGTTTTGAATGGACGGTGGCCATCAGTGGCCAAAATTCTTCCAGACATAAACATGTTTTCATCCAAGAGTGGATCCAGTTGCCTCAGGTGCAGTCATTGCTGCACCTGAGGCAACTGCTCCAAAATTAGAGAACTACTTCAAAATTGTGCACGTGTACTGTCTTTTTCTATGTGTCTTTTGAGGGTGTTTCTTATCCTAAACTGTGTTCCAGCACCTATCTAACAAAGCTGGTAGTGTTAAAACTCAAAGGGCTCTCACTTCGCACAGAGTTGTTCATTCATTCAGATACACCATAGTTAAACTGGTAGCACAAATATGGCAGCTACCATTTAAATAAAATAAAATAAATAAAATATACTTTATTTATCCCTCTTAGAGGGAAATTATTGTTGTAGCAGGGTATTATGGTATTATTCATTTTTTAATTTTTTTTATTGCAAGTGTTATTTTTTTATTTATGTGGACACACAGCAAGTAGATATAAATGGCTCATTCTAAGAGAATAAAAACACAACAGTTATTTTAGTAAAGTGATTAGATACCAAAGAGACACAGTGTTTAATGAGCTATTACATTTTTCTGTTTTGAACTTTGATTTTGTTATGCACTGTACCTTTAAAGGGGGAGCATAGTTATTGACAATGACTACCCATGTGGGCATACACCTGTCTTCTGGTTCTAAGTGAGATCCTCCACATAACTTGCAATGTGTGAACAAACCAGGATGGCAAAGTCCAGAACTTGAGGCTTCAAAATGTCACAGTGGTTACTTCCATAGTCATGATAAGTTAATAAAAAAAAGAACAAAAATAAAACACCAAGACATGTCTAATTTCTAAGAATTTGGTCACTTGATTTTTGAGGGTAATGGAGAATTTTACATTAGCTATAACATCTTCTATAAACAGAGGCAAAAGGGATGAAGAAAATGCAATTAAAGAGATGATTATGAAGAAAAGAAATCAGGACTTTTTACCTAACCATGCAATACCCCAGTGTTGGGTTTGTAAAGGCTTTGTGAACAAATTTGTTAAAATGTAGAAGAATAAGAAAAAAATGAGCTCTGTGTAAATCTGAGATGAATAAACTTAAGATATCAGCTTAATCTTGAATAGAAATCACAAATGGTAACGTCCACAGCCTGAAATGCAATGATTTATTTACATTTAAATAAGTCCATGCATTCATGGGGAATACATGCTTTATCGACTGTAGCGTTATGGACGTTTTACATTATAGACTAAATACAAATATTTGAGGACATCTTTAAGTTACAGTTTACTTGCAAATGCTGCTTAGCGTGAACTTGAGATTCATTCCACATAAACCCAACATTACTTACAGAAACCTAAAGAATTTAAGAATGACACACTCAGAAAGTATTGCGTAAGTACTGAAATTGCCCCCAGGTAAGAACTTCCCCGTTCTCATGTCCATCAAAGACACGCACCTTATGCCCTTTCAGCCCCGGAGCTCCATCATCACCAGGACGACCTTTCTTCCCCTGGAGAATGAAACATAACTGGGGTCAAATTTTGATTAATTTCTATGTTTGACATTTTTTTCTCTTGTTGATGAGCACTAAATTGACTTTAACAAATAACACTTTGACCCACAAA
The DNA here is from genome assembly GCA_028567055.1 of Leptatherina wallacei. Classification (NCBI taxonomy): domain Eukaryota; kingdom Metazoa; phylum Chordata; class Actinopteri; order Atheriniformes; family Atherinidae; genus Leptatherina; species Leptatherina wallacei. Next base: position 15,898,054 of record JAOXYM010000013.1, read on the forward strand.
CTATAAATTAAAGCTTGTCCAAGACCAAGTGGAAGCATTTTCTTTTCTAGACACTTTTTGCTGAATACTAACAAATGGACAAAGAGGTCAGTGGCTTGATGTCTGACAGTGCTGTCTGTCTGTTGAAGAGATGAGACATGAGGTATCTTGTCCACATGGCCAAAAGTCACTGTGGTGAGCTGCACCTGGACAGCATACATCAGCTGCCATCCACCAGAAATCGCTAGTTTGTGGCCATTAAACTAATGAGAGCAATTATGAGAGCCTCTCAGTCTGAGTGTAAGAATTTGAAGAATCTCTCTGAGGTGAAAGCACCTGGTCACACAGCTGTCTGTCAGCAACATGATAGTCTGCTGGAGAGCTTGACCGTAATAGAGCTGGTTGTTATCTGAAGAGAGGACGGGACTCACTGTGGGCTTAATTATGGTTGAAAATTCAATTTAAATTCAAATCAATTCAATTCAGCTTTATTTGTATAGCGCCAGTTCACGACAATGTCATCTATGGGCACTTTCCAGACAATCAGTTTGAGCCAATCTAATTGTCATACATTGATTCATACAAGCCAATTCATAGCAAATAGCCTAGCTAAGGAAACCAACAGACTGCATCGAAAAATGTGTGAGTGGGTGTCTGAAGAAATTTCCATACTGATATCCTACAAATGGGGGTGTTTGTGAGATTTATAATGGCCAAAGGTCAAATTTCATAGACAGCAAAGCTCTAAATGTGGTACTTTTGGCTTCCATGGTTGATGATTTATGTTGTATAAAAAAATGCACAATAACTAGCCGAGACACAACAAGCCCACCACAGTACCTCTATTCCTATTACTGATGGCATGTATTTGCTTTTAAAAAGTGGGCAAGGACCACCTATACATTTACTTGTACAAATGCTACAGTAAAAAATGAAGCTATTATCCTGTCTGAAAAGATCTCCGATATTATCCTTCCTGAAATACCAGGATAATCTTGAATATCTTTGTATGAGATTTTGGAAGTTTTCCTTCTGACAGATGACTGTGACATTTTAAAGGAAACACTTCTTTTGTTACAGTGTTCTTTCAAAAGTTTAAGGCTTAAAGCTTACCGCGGGTCCGCTGGGTCCCCTTTCTCCTTTTTCACAAGCACATCTTTGAGCCAGAGGGCACTTCAGAAAAAAGAGACATGTTTGTCAAACCAAAGTACACCATGTTTAATGTTAAATGTTCATGTTTAAGGGCATAATTGTGTGCTTACCCCTTCATCAGCTAAGGCAGTCTGCAAAGAGATTGAAAACAAGATTCAGGGAACTGCAAAACCTTTGCAAACTGTGTTGATGGAGTTCACAAATGTATTACTACATTTAAAAAAAATCCAAGTTAAAAAAAAATTTCAACTTAAATAAATGCAATAAGATTGCAACATAAACAAGTTAAAAGATAAGAAAATAATTCTCTGTGGCTTTGTTTTGACAACATGTCAAATCATTCCTAAAAAACTGTGGAGAAAAGCTTAAATCCAGAACCGTCATGCAAATTCTCTCATTTGTCTCATCACTACATTTCTTTACAAATACCTGAACATGCCTGTCCATGTGCAGATCCTAAAGAAACACTTATTCAAAGCAAATACATCATTCTTATGCTGAGAGACAAGGTATTATACTCACAACTTCAATGAAGATTTTTTCCACTATGTCTTCGTCCTGTAGATTATGGAGGAAGCGGGAGGGTGGGGAGCTGGCAAGCAAACGGAGCTCTGCTACATTAGTTGGCTCATTGGCCGCCCGGGTGATACCCAGAGTGAAGAATTTGATGCCTTGGTTCTTGGCATCTGCAACAGCTGATAAAATGTCTGGGTTCCTTGGGTGGGAAACGCCATCAGTGAGCAGCACTACTACTTTGGTGCTGGCAGGTCTGGATTCCTCTTGATAGATCTTGGTCATGTTGGTGATGGCATAAGTGGTGTAGGTGCCGTGTCCAATGTAGACTATGGGCGCAATCTGGTTCTTGAAGTTCTCTGCTCCTCTCCAGTCTCTGAAGGTTTGCTCTTTGATAACATGGCTGCTGTATTGCAGCAGGGCCACCCTTGAACTCAGGTGGCGGCCGGTCTGCAGCCGTACTAGTTGGAGTCTGTCCACTATGTCGATAACAAACTGCTTTTCCTGCGCATGATTGTCTTTTGCACTTTCAGAACTGTCCAACAGGAAGAAGAGCTCCAAGTTACAGTCCTCATCGAGGATGGCTAGGAGAATGTAGAACAAGACTTTCAAAGTCAGTACATCCTTTACGTTCAAATTACTGGTCAACAAATAATAAAAGTTCACACAGAAGACATGCAAAACAATGGTATTGTAGTACGATCACTGTAAGAAATGGAGTTTATATGCTGTGATAGGTTAATTAGGAGAACACAAATAGAGAAACACAGGTGCAGCACTGAAAAGTTTGCCATAAGATTAATAGAATTTTCCTTTACCACATTTTTCATACATTTTCTCACCTTGTCCATCATGAAGACTTGCAGCCAAAGGTTTGGCCCTGGATTTCTTGTAAGTTTTCCTCTCTTCATTGAAGTCTTGAGCCCACGTGCTGGACAGTGCAGTGACCAGCAGCACTGATGTAAAAGAGGAGAACATGGTCGCCCCTGAAGAACAATTCAACAGCCAAAATCAATCAACATTACAGTCTGCAGAAGTACTTTCAATTTCAAATCAGAATGGTACAGGCGGCTACAAAACTTAAAGTAAACTTAAACGCAATTGTTTTGAACATGAAGTAAGTATATCCTTGAAAAAACTAAGAAACTGTCTTCATAGAGACTCAAAATCCAACCTCCTCTGGAAATGCCTCAGGTTCTAGTATTTCCAAATCCAATTATCAATCAAAGCCAACATGCAGACTTGATACAGGCAGCAGGAACAGCAGATGGCCAACATGGACAGAGAGTATGTTTCTGTTAGCTCACTGACTGTACAGCAGCAGTCATTCTGAGGGAGAGAGAGAGAGAGAGAGAGAAAGACCCTGGGATGCTCCCTCCTCCTTTATAAGGAGGCAGATCCGGTGGAACCATGCCAAGACTCCTGCTTTTGCCTCAGGGTAGGGGAAGGCTGATGGGATAGGTTTGCAAGAGTGAAACAACATTGTGTGTGTTTGCTGAGAGTGGTATTTTAATAACAAGTACAGCCAGCTGCTGATGTACAAGTTTACTATGGGATAACACATTTTTAAATACCACAAAATTACAGTTATCGTGTGTTATAATTGGATGTTAGTGTATTTGACACCTTTTTAGTAACAGAGCTCAACTAGCAGCCAGCAGATTCATACTTTAACTTCTTTTTAAACTTTCTGTTAAACAGAGGGATGGTCTACTCCGAGGTGACTGGACTTTCATGCAACAATAAAACGGAAAGTTTTAAGACTTAATATATAAATTGGCATTGATGCCAGCATAAATTCCACAGGTAGGAGGTTTTAAAGTTCAGAGGCCATAATGGCAAAGGCCTGGTCACCTTTGGTTTCCGCCCAGGACTTTGGAATGACCATAACAGCCCTGCCTGAGGAGAGAGGGTTAAAAGGTTCAAGATTTTTGCTCTAATTCAGAAATTTAAAACAAGTAATGTAAAAGCGAAATTTCTATTTATAAATTGATGAATGAATAAACTTCTTATTCTAATACAAACTCCAATCATTAAAAATCAGACACCATATTGTAGAGCACAGACAGATTAGAAAGGAAGGATTGTTTTTATTGTATTTATTATATTTTGATCAAAAATGTGCTGATAGAGCCTTTAATTCAGAATTTCTTTCATTTGTTGTTGTAATCTTTTTAAATCATGATTTCATTGAAGATGAGTTTGACAACAATAGGCAAGTGCTATGCAATGCATTTCTCAGAATATAAATTACTAGAAGCTGCAGGCGGCACTTCAACCTCTACACCCTGAAAAATGACCATTTGACCATGCACTAGCAGAAGTGACCTTTCAACGATCTCCTCCTGGTGGGGTTTAAAGATGGGGCCGGTCCTGTGCAGACTGGCAGAGAATTCATGAAGCCTTCTGCCTGCTGTGCTTGAGGTGAAGAAGCTTTGTATTGCAGAGCTGCAGGCGAGAAGTAATTAGAGGAGACTTTCTGACACAAAGGAATGTTGCACTTAATGATAGTTTGAAAAAAATCACCCTGCATCTTTGCTCCAATTACAACCATCTAAGATGTGGGTATAGTGTTCATTGTGAAAATGATTATAAAGTTTAGTTGTCTTCCATGTATGTGCATATTTCACTCGATGATCAAAAAGTATAAAAAATGTTGCAAAAAGACTAACTGAATTAATCGTATCAGCGCAAAGATTACCGAGAAAAGAGATTATCCAAAACCTTAGTTAATGTTTGATTGATAGGTACCATATACATAACTGTGACCAGATCTACAATATAACTATACAGGTTACATCTAATAAATACAAAATGTATAGTTTTAAATACATTGGTTGTTTGGGCACAGACTCAGATCTCTAACTTTTAACCACAATCCCAAAGCAGAAAAAGCTGGGGTTTGGAGGCAGGGGGGGTTGGTCAGGTGACTGTAATAATGATTTGGTACAAAAGTTGTATCCATGAAAGGCTGAGTCCCTGAGGAGATAGGACGTGCAGGGGGCTTTCTAGTTTGTCCACAAATCTGTGAGAGAAATTGCTAAAATGTTTGAAAACAACTTTAGCACCGTTCTCCCTCTGAATACAATTTTCAAATAATCTGAAGACATTAAATTTCCCTCATCTTCTGTACCGTTCAATCCGATTCAGGGTTGCGGGGAAGCTGGAGCCTATCCCAGCAATTATCAGGTGAGAGGCAGGGTACACCCAGGTAATCCCGCTCCTGCCCCAATCAACTGTCAACAATCTGAAGACATTTCAGAGGATAAAGGACCAGAGCCCAAGCCTAAATTGGATACCTTTGATGTTGATAAAAGAAAAGGGTTAAAAACAAGTAGTAAAAAACAATCACAGTTTCAGGATACGTGGTTTTGTGTGCTTTGACTAGTTTTAATATAGGCTGCTGAAACTTCTCGTATCAGAAAAGTCATAATTGTCTATCATTCAATCATATGAATGTTATGAAAATTAAAGGTCTAAATAATGCAGTTTGTGGTGTAATTTCTTCTTTTTTTGGAATAAATAAATGTCATAATCACCATGCCTTTCCTGTAGCTGGTTAGAAATGCAACATTGACCGATACCAAAAACAGACTAACTGCTTGTGTTTCTCTCTCAACTACAGACCTGATTTATTCATTCTTAAAGGACAGCAACTAGTTACTCCAAATAAAATCTGGAAAAAATATTTCCTCGTTTCACCTCTTGTCCTCTCAGATTCTCTGACCAATCACTGCTATCCCGTCCTGATTAAGAATACAGGAGAATCAGTTTCCATCACTATATATATACATCATGGAACATTCTGCCACTCAATATTAATTACTTTCTTTTTTATCCTTCTTTTTAATATTTATCTTGTGAACAAGCAGTCGTGTATAGATGGATAAGGTTGAATTTGCAAACTTTTAGTTTTTGTGTGACTCATATTAGTAGTTTCTGCATAATATCATTTGCTTGCATTTAATTACTTTGAGTCATTCTGTATCTTTGTATTCACATAATTTTTCTTTAATATCAATTTCTGTCAGCTTTCTGTCTACTTTGTCTCAGTTTTCATCTCTTTTGACAAATGTGTCCTATGTGTGGCATTTTGTGTCCCCCTTTTGAACACTGAAAATATTGGTAACCAATGTCTCTTGTGCGATTCTTTGTAGCCAATTTATGTATCAATTTGTGTCTGTTTGATTTGTAGCTACATGACTTCATCCAGATATTTTCTGGTTGTAGTTTATGTTGATTTTCGAGTCTGCATGAGTTACAATGTATTTACATAATTTAGAAATATTTTTTAGATGTTTAGTTGTGAATACTTCTGTGACATCTTCCTTGCAGCCCATGGCTAATTCGTCTTGACTGTTTTTTGCTGCCCTCTTTTGGTAACCTACACCCAGGATAGAGACAAGTGTGTATGTGTGTGTGTGTGTGTGTGTGGGGGGGGGTCCCGAGATAAAGCAGCATTTAACAGATTAGAGATTGTTTAGCCTGTTTTGGATGTTTGCCCTTAAAATGTTTCCTTGTGTATTTATAAAGAAAGGTGATAACAGTAAGGACGATTGTCATGGATGGTACAGAGGGGCTGGTCCGTGGTCAGTAGGTCCTTGATACTGGAGCCCCGATCAGGATTATGAATGAAATTGAAAAGCCCAGTGATGAAAGGGGCTCATTCATACAAAACAGTGAATATTGAGAAAATAAAGATCCTGGAGATGTATATTTTGACAAAGCCATTTTACTAATTCAAGAAATTATAGCATATATAAAAACAGCAGAATATGACTAGTCTGTCCATAAAGTTAGCATATTAAAAATAAACATCATCTTAGAGGACTGTTCCTATCCACGCTGAAGCCCCTGAGTTCACAGACATGAGTGTGGAGCAGGAGATCCTGGTGACTGGAATTAAAGTAGTTGATCTTCTGGCACCTTATGCCAAGGGTGGAAAGACTGGTTTGTGAATTATTTATTGTCGAAAACAACAAAATACATTTTATTTATTAGTTGTCATTAGAAATTGGTGAGAAAACATGCTATACCTCATGCACATTACTTAATTTTATCTATTCATATGACGAAGTATCTTATTTAAATCCCTTTCCTGTGTGAGGAGGGTGGCACTCTGTTCCTTGAAAGCATCAAAGTCCTGTAAAATAAGACAAAAATTTAACATGTTCTTCATGTTCTGCAAAGTGTGATTTTGTTTTACTTTTTCTTCTCATTCAATTTACTTTTAATTATTTAAATATTGTAGGTTAAAACAAACCTTGTTCAGGTTCTGAAACTTTTTCATGGATTCCTGGAGAGCAGCGTGGAGAGACTTCACTCTTGCATCTGTATTCACTGCTTCTGCCTCCATTTTAAACCTACAGAAAATTACTTTAAAATTTCTCAGTGAACTCAGCAGTGCAGCAAACAAGGTCAGCCTGGAGAAACTCTTGAGGAAAATTTTCATGACATGGCCAAAGTTCCTAATTCACGACTTTAAGGGCTTATTCATTATTTAACTACCCATAATTTTCCAGACCTGTTACATTCCCAAGTCTTACCAACCTGTGACCATGAGGCATTAATCTTGGAAATCATACATTTACTTCCTGATTTACTTACTTATAAACATGAAATAGATTCACACCGGTATCAGTATCTATACAATTCAAACATTAGTTTTCAAAGTACCTGTCTTGTGCTTCAATCAGGGCTTTTTTCTCTTTTCTCCATTTTACCTCCAGCTGCTGGATTTCTGCTTGCTTCTCCTGAATCGAGGAGTAGTTTTTAATAAAACTATAAAAATTGCCTCCCTTGTGTGCATATGTGCAATTTATTTGTTCACAAAAACTTTTCATTCACCTGTAATGTTTTGGCTCTTCCCATTGAAAGACTAAGTAATGTGTCCTTCTCTTTGGCGAGGGTTGCTACGCTTTGCTTCATGCTGATTTCTTTCAAAGCCTGCTGTTCTTTTGCATCTTCTAGTTTCAGCTTCAGATCTGATTGTGAAAAGATAATTACAGGTTAAGAGGTATAATTAGCATTATAAATTAAATGAAATATACTTTATTTATCCCTCTTAAAGGGAAATTATTGTTGTAGTAGGGTATTATGTTATTGTTCTTTTTTTTTTTTGAGGATTAACTCACTTTACATACCTTTGCACATTTCCACAGCATCTGCATGTTGTTGTTGAGCATCATGTAACTGATGAAGTAGTGATGCCTCCTTGGCTTCATACTGAGCTGCTTGTTTTTTGAGTTTTGATTCGCAGCCAGCTAATTTCACCCTTCAGCATTAACATAACATAAATGAAATTATCAGTAAAAAGGGATTTTCAGATAATAAACAACGATTGATGTAATTAATGGTTAAGTGCTTAAGTCATTGTTCCCTTGTACGATGTATCAAAATATATAAACATGATCTGTATTTCTTATCATCACAGTCAAAGTGATGGTAAAAAAAAAATCTAAACATCCAATCCCCAGCTTTATTTGCATTAAGTTTTATAAATCAGTAGAATTAAGATTCTGATTTATGCTACATTTCAAATACAGAATATCCCATTTACAATGATATGAAATAGAATATCTATCAGTTTAACTTTGACACATTGCAACCAGTGTTAAAGGTATATGAGTGAGAAATTTACCTGTATTCATTTTCAGCATTTATATGTTTCTCTCTCAGTAAATTTAGTTCTTGTGTGAGTTTTTCAACTAACATTTCTCTATCGTATAATTTTTTGGAAAAAAGTGAGTCATTTTCTGTCTGTAGCCGTTTGTTTTCCAACTTTAACTGGGCATTCTGTTTTTTGTGCTCCTTCATGAAAGAAATAATTGCTTGACTGTCAGCAGCTAAATCGTTAAATCTATTTTCTAATGTCTCTGCTCTCTTTCTTTCTATGCCCAGCTCTTTTTGGCAGTCAGTTACGTGCTCTTCGAGCTCAGTGTTGATTTTCTGTAAGGCTAGATATCGTAGAAGCATGTCATCTGCCCTGTGCTTCAGAATTAAGATCAAACTTGATTGTTCTTCTATCCTGGACTGCTGCATCCTTCTCTCTTCTGAGTCTTCAACAGGATTCCCAGGTGACTTCTGAATACTGCCCATGTGCTGGGAACAAAAGCAAGACACTTGTTAAAGCATGACAGTCACTCTCCAAACACTCAAAGCAGTAACCCACCCAGAGTTTGGTTTAGTTAGAGATTTCTTCCCATTTAACTAGTCTCTCTCCTCATAGCTACTCACAGGAGCATTATTATTCACATAAGGCTTACAAGTTCCTTGAGATGGCATATGCCATGCCTTGCCGCTGTAAAAAATAAAACAGAATTGAGCAGTAGTTTTCAGGCCACATAATGAAGCTCATGTTTTGGAATCAAAGACTGATTCCTGTGACCAGGAAATTAACCAAACAAGACAAGACAGTCAGCGTTAAAAGACAAGTGAATGGTTCAATATTAATGATGTAAAAATACATTTTGAAACTACCTTTAATTACTTATGGTGTCTTTCTTGCTAATTCGAACAATTTAGTAGCTGTGTTCTAAGTCATCTAGGGTTAATTATTCTTTAGGCAAGGCAAGTTTATTTGCAGCACATTTCATGTACACGACAATTCAAGGTGCTTTACATAAAAACATTAGAAACATTACAGCAGGGTGCAGAAAGCGTTATGAAGAATTAAAAACAAAAGTATAATCACAAAATAAATAACAAAAATAAATAAACAAATAAACCCTCAGAGAAAATATAACGTATCATAAAAGGCTGCAAATAGAAAAAAGTTTAAACCCTGATTAACCCTTTAGCTAATTATAGTAATTTAGAATGTCTTTGTCAGCGATCATTTTTTTCTGTTAGCTTTTAGTTTTTTGTGGTAGTTGTTTTCAGTCTTTTGCTGCTGTTTTCTGTTATGTTTGAGAAGTGTTGGGGCATTGAGCCTTTGTCATAGTTAACACCTCCTTTTAAGGGTTTCTTTGTAGAATAATATAGGGTATGCTGTATTGCTAGTGCAGGCCCAATAAAATATTGAAGCAAATTTGATGCAAAATACTCCCATATATTAAATATGTATAACTTAAAACACAAGAAATTAAATAAAATATTCAGATAAGACAAAAATTGCACAAAGTATACTATACAAAATATATATATGATAAATAATACAATTGGTAATCATATACCAAGATAAGAAATAGTACAAAATATTTAGATATGAAAAGATAAACGTAGCACAAAATATTCAGATATGACAAGATAAGACAGCACAAAATATACAGACATGAACAAAACAAATGTGTAAAAAAAAAGTGTTGATATAAATGAAAAGAAATACAAACACTTCAGACAAAAGACCATGTTGAAGTTCCCTGCCATTTTTGTTTGAGTATGAACGATTGACTGTAAAATAAAGGTATGAACTCAAAATATATTTTTCAACGGAACGACGCAGAATAAAGTGGGTAAACTTCCCAGATATTTTCTTTGGTTCAAGTAAAATAATAAAGCCCAGTTCAACCAATTATAAAACAAAACAAAAACACTTAACATGAAAAATCTTGATTGAGAGAAATAGGTGACGGTGACGGTAGCTACACGGGCTGATGACAATTGCCTATCTGACCTTTTACTTGTCCCTATACAATTTCTGCAACTTCAATATTCAGTTAAATACTCGTGAAACCATTAAAATATAGCACCGTTATGCTATGCAGTAACTGACTGTTGGTGATAAAGCGTAAGTAAAAAAAACTGTCAACTTATCAAGTTTGAGGAAAAACTTTGGCCTTACAACGTACGACGGTCATTTTTTACCTACCTCCACACTGCTCTCCTCCACCTTCAAGGAGTCTTCAGCATTTTTCTGAGGAGTCGTTGTCATGATGACTATATGCCACGGACAAAAAAAATTATGTTAAAAAGTTGGCGCAATCCACCCCAAATGCTGGATTTAACTTCTTACTAGAAAAATCCTTGTGAAGTTTCAATTGCTCGGTCGCTATTAGCAACCATATTGGATACGCCTTCTTATATTGGTTCCGCTGCTCGGCCACAAGATGGCGCCAATAAGCTTTTTATTCACCTACAGAACGGTAAATAACCTCACCGGGTGAAATCATGGTGGAAGGATTGGCATGACTAAACTCAGTTTCAGTTTAGTACTTTCGAGGTGATGTAGTATTATATGTAAATTCTTTTGGTTGTGGTTGTCTATAACTGTTAATTTGAACAATAAATGTAAAATAAATGTCTTACAATTTCTTTAAAACGACGATTGCATGTTGACTGTATTGAACAGAGGGCCTTTTTGTTTTTGTTTCTTAACCTTTGTATTTAGATTTTTTTATTTGATTGAATATATATTCAACTACAACTTTCATGTTCTCTCAAAACACCCACTCTTAGTTCCCAAGCGTGGCGGAAAATAATAAAGGCAACAGCCTGCTGAGTGTAAAATCACTGCCACTTGGGACAAGTCGACCTGCATGGCATTATGCAGATTCCTGGGCCAAAGGGATTTATCCAGAGGGCCGAGGCTGGGTTGGGGGAGCGGCAGTCCTGGCCTTTGTGCACGCCCCTTTTCATCAACTAGCGGGCCAAGAAAGACAGAGGAAAGCAACAGCATCCCAGCCTCAGTCCTTACAGCTCCTCCATCTGCACAGCGGAGCTGGACGGACCAGCCAGAATGTGGAGAGCACTGCTACTTAAACTCTTTTTGGTCTTCTTATGCTGTGTTAGATGGTGCCATTCTGAGGGTAAGTACTGAGTTTTCTTTTAATTCCTTCCCCCCCCTGCCCACATAGCTGAATGAATAATTGAGGAACTGCAGAGTTCCAAGTGATTCACCCAGTGCACTTGTTGCTCTCCCCCCCCCCCCCCCCTTTTTAATTTTCTTTTTGAGAAACAGATATGAGGCTTGATTAATACTGAATTATAGAAATGTAAAGTTTCATGGAACAAATCAACAGAAAAGATGGAAATAGCCTTCTTGATCATTCAAAAAGTCCATACTTTAATGGGAATGCACAGTAAGTTCTGGTATTTTTGATGCAGTCACTAAGTAGAATAAATCTGCAGACCTAACTAAATGTTTTACCTCATAGTATTACTTTAAAGGTTGAGCACAAAGCCTTCCTCAGACAGATTGGAAGTTCTCTTGAGGAACTTTTGCCTGAGCTTTACTGTTGCTAGGTAACGGAAAAGAGCATGTGACTTACAGACAATCTGTGAGGACTAAGAGCTGCTGGTACAAATCTCATTCAGGGGAACAGATTTTACGCTGGAAATGACTGAGTCGCACTTTATTCCGGCTTGAGGAAGAACTTCTTTTTGTCATGTAAAAAAGAGGCAGATAAAATGCTCAGATACTACTCTTTATATGTGACAGTCTCATGCCTGTCTGTTGTGTTTGTAGCCCAGCTAGATCCTGCTTCTCAAATTGTAATCTGCTTTCTTTTTGCTCAACCCTTAGTATGTAAGCTCCTTAGTGTGAATCAAGCAACTAATTACTCTGCAGCTGCTGCAGAATGGAATCATTTCTACAGAAGGAACAGTTCAGAGTTTAGGAAAGAATGTAGCAAGAGAAGGGTGACCACTACTGCTTTCTTATTTATTATGAAATATCTAATATATTTCCTCACTGGCTTACAGACAGAAAAACAGAAAATGTGCTCAGACACCAAAAAGACAATATAACATTGTTGACACTGGAACTGTTGCATTTTAGAAATTCACTTGGCATTTCCTTTGAATCAGGGCAGCTACAGAACTTGTAGATGAGATTTTGCTGATGACACCCGAAATGAACAAAATGATGACTTAACTGAAACCCTAGGTTCTCGTCAGACTTCATCAGCATGTTCACGTTTATCATTAACTTGGCATTTATTGAGATTAGCAAAATGCATCGCATTCTGCTTGTGTGATATCAGTTTATCTTTAACCCAGATTTTTAATCAGTGCTGTACCAGTATATGAGTACACTCTTTTCAGGCACTTCTTGTGCCTGATAATTGGTAGTAAGCTACTTCATGTTGTTTTACTATTAGGAGGCAGAGTACTTTCTCTAGTCTTAACTTGATCATCTACAAAAATCCTTTAGCTTGGTAATTGTTTCTTACACGGCCTTCTGGGAAATATTATCCAGGCCTTGTGATTGATACTAGTGCTGCATGCTTACACCTGCGTAAATGGCTAATGTGACAGTCAGAGGAGATTTCATGGTGCTGGTTTATTAACTGCCCTCCTTTTAAATTTGCTGTTCTAGACATAAAAAGTTCGTAAATGAAGTTGTTTTCTCCATTAATCATTAGCCAGTAAATAACCCACAAAGTGCACATTCAGAGATTTATTTAATGAAATATGTGGGAATCCTGTTAATTATCCATTCATGTGAGATGGGGGGTAGGGGGGTCACACAATTAACGAATCTTTGTCAGAGTAGACTTTGTTTTTTACTTTTGCTAAGGTGTGAAGTCTAAGTGACGACCCCTATTTTTAGTTAGAGTCTGTAATGACAACAACAATAATGTTTTTTTTGTGTGTGTGTGTGTGTGCTCAAACTTTTTAAGGCCAGCACGTGCATATAAAACCTTGCGCATGCCAGCCTCTTTCCGGTGTAGGAGCCTAAATCCTTGTGCAACAGTGTGTTAGAAACTGGAACACAGTCGCCTCAAATCAAGAGCAAATCCTTTTATAACTCCTTCAATCTACGTAAGGGACACTAAGGGTGGAGTTTTACTCCCAACTTACTTCTCAGGAGAGTTGTGACTCACTGTACAGAGAAAAATAAGTTGTCCAACAGCTGTGGTATTGCATTGTGACAGCTTAAATTAGGATTCTTTTCACTCACTTCTTTTGTTCAGGCATTCACCAATGTGTTGAGTATTCCTCAATTCTTACCAGAGCATTCCTCTCTCTATTTATGCCTCCCTTTTGCTCCTATGCCACTGCTGAAGCCCCTTGGTTTTTAGCTGCTTTTGATTGTGGCAGTGAGAGCCAAAGTCACTTGTTTGGCAATTGACTGCATTCTGCTGCATTGATTTCCATATGAAATAGGCAGCAGCACTTCACTCTGACAGCATGGACAGGTCCTGCATCTCATGCTGCCAGCAGCCGTTTTCTCAACTTTTCTCTGCACGCATTCATTGAATGCAGAAGGTTGTGCCAAAACAAGACTGGATTGATGAAAGCTTGGATCTTGCATCTTTTAGGCGGCCCATGACAACAAAGAGTTGTTTTAATAGCAGTGGACAGGTGTTTTCTTAATGGGTAGTTGTGAAAAGGGGGGTTTATGTTTTACTTTTCTTTTACTTAATCAGGGAGCACCCCTTACTGTACCTTGATTTCTACTCGCCACCTCCAAAATAACTTTTTTTTTTTTTAGGGTGACACTTCCAGTTATGAGTTTGCATCCCTGCTGGGACCTCTTTTGTACCATTATAAATCCACAGTGGGGTTTAAGGTGCTTCATTCTAATGAAAATTCCTCGACTGCTTTCTTTGTTGGGCAATAGCAGGTCTTCCTTATCTTCATGCAAGGATAGAGCAATGCGCTCTCCTGCTGTGGGCTTAAGTTGCTAATTAAGGGAAAGGAAAACATTAAATTACACAAATGAATCAGCTTAAACAGTAACAGAAAAAAAACTGATCATCAGACTCATGCTAAACACCTCCTAATTGGAGATTTGCATCATTCCACTTTGCATTAGCCTTTTCACTATTATTGATCGGCATAGTCAATTTGCGACGTTGCAGGCAGAAATGTGAGGATTAAGGGGAAGTTACAAAGACGTGCTTCTCAGAATGTAAGAAGAACCTTCACACAAGATAGTTGTGCTGAAAGGTTCAGCTTCAGCGTATCTGTCACCTTTCCCAGAGGTAATGCTGTCAGGAAACACAGGCTGCATTTGAAAGCCTCCAGCGGATTGGTTTCTTCCTGGCATACATGGTTTAAAGTTTTCAACTTAGATTGCATGTATAGCGGCTATACACATCTTGTTTTCCAAAGTACATTTTGATAAACTATTTATAGTATTTTTTCATAGCTATTAACTCTTATTTAGAAGTTTTTTATTTATTTAGTCATTTTCCTGAGCAGATAAAAGTTTTAATGTAGTATATTGACTGGACCTCGTGTTACTAGGGTGATTATTGTATTTTTGTTCAGTGTTCTGCCTCTCTCAGCCATGTGTTCCTGCTCCTATGCTTTAGATGAGTCTGAATCGTCCGGGATCACTGCCTTGAAACAACAGCTCCCTTTGAGCGGATCGTGAGCAATTTTATCATTAGTAAAACTGTACAGGAAAAAAAGAAAAAGGCTTTTCCTCCGGGATAGCAGCTTACAGTGTTAAATCGGAACCCTGATTAGTTGAAGTGGTTGTAGAGCAGTTTGGTGGTTTGCAGGTTAAATGAATAAAAGTCAAGAATAGACACAAAGGTTTCAGTGCAGTAACAGAGGCAGCCATCCCTTCAACTGTGGTGGAAGTGATCCATCTTTAAAAGAGTAAATTACATAAGGAGATGATAAACTCCTGACTCTAAACATAATCTATGTCTCACTCATGCTGTATTTATTAAGCCAACACACTGTTGGGTTTAGCTTTCTTAAAAAGCTTTTCCTCTGTTGAATGTACACGAAGGAGTAAAAATAAAATCATGCTTCTGTTTAGTTTATTTTAATTAATCCATCACACTTAAATGGTAGAGCCATAGGTAATGGTTGCTATAGAATTTGGGCTCAGATAAGTAATCTCAATATTTTGCAAGTGTAGGAAGATATTTTATCAAGGAGGAAGAATGTTTTCCAAATGTTGGATAAGACAGGACACAGACAGACCACTGACCCCAAGTATGCCCCACCAATCACCACCTCAGTTCTTCTTGTGAAGAATTTAGGTTGAAATGGTTGCGGTACCACCCAGTACCACTATTTATTCAAATTACGTTTCAGGCCGGACAGGAGCAGCATGCACCATAAATCAGGCTGTCAAAGAGACCATCAGAATTGCACATTCCTATTTGATTGGACATGATGGAGTGCTCTGCTTCTGAACTATGCAGCCTGAATCAATCTCTCCTGGAAAACGTCTGGGAAGGTAGAGTGGTGGTACCTTATCTCTACAGATGCCACTCTGCAGGGAACATCAAAAGAAGGCTCGGGAAGAGCACAGTGAAGGTTGTGTAACTGGCTGGCACGCTTGTCTCCAAGACTTGTCAATGCTATTAACATTATGCCTCATCAGTTAAAGGTTTTCCAGCCCCCCCATACGCCATGTGCCTCTTTAGGATGTTTTATGTAGTACTTAAGGATTTGTGTTTTCAGTTTTTTGACAGAATGACAGACAGGCTGGAATACGAAAAATAAGAATAATCTTGAAATAATGCAGGGAATTTTTCTAAAAATGTGACTGTGTGCAGGATGTGAATTGGGGCAGTTTCGCTGTGGGACGGGTCGATGCATACCGAATAACTGGCACTGTGATGGGACATCAGACTGTGTAGATGACTCTGATGAACACGACTGCCGTGAGTTACTAATTATGCCACACTGCAGGTTGAATGACACATATGAGGGGTTTAATAAGTTTAATAAGTCATTTGAATTTGTTGTGAAGTTCTTAACTTGACTTTTACCAGTGGATTTGAGTCAGATGGTGTAAATAATGACATGTGTGTGTGTATTCTGACAGCTCAGGTAACATGTGATGACAGTCACTTCCAGTGTCTGAGCGATGGTGATTGTATCCCAGATGTATGGGTGTGTGATGATGAGGAAGACTGTGAAGATGGCTCAGATGAGAGGCAACAATGTCGTAAGTGTATTTTGCATTATCAGCAACCCGTCTTGTAAAGGTTTCACATAAGGTATAGCAAACATTTAAATCACTGTAATTCTGAGCTAAGGTATAAAGGTTTTGAACAATAAGATGGACCCACCAGAACATCTGTAGGACAGATGAATTTAATAACTGGGAAGTACATATATTAACATGAATATGAAATTTGAACTTGTTCTAAATATATTTGAAGTCCTGCAATGTGTTCATACATTTCCTTTTTGATACCAGCTGGCAGGACATGCACCAGTGGTCAGTTCAGCTGCAGTAATGGTGCATGCATCCCAGGAGAATACCGATGCGACCACCTGGCAGACTGCTCAGATGGATCTGATGAGAGAAACTGCCGTAAGTCTTCTTCAGGGTGGTTTCCTTTTTTTTAATGTTAGGCTCCTGTGGCATTTTAATCAATTTGTTAAGATTAAGAGTCTCGCTGACTGACAGAATGGGCCACAATATGCTTCTTGTTGTCAGAGGTTGATTGCAGATTCTTTGGTGGATTAGTCAAGCTGAAGTTCAGCTGCTATGCCATTATTATGCCGACATGGTAGACTCACAGCATTGCACACTGTGTAATCTCACAATTGCATTAAGACCGCCCTGGCAACCGCTGCTGTTATGGTGGTGCTTTTAAATTTCAGTCTGTTATCCTTCTCTTTCACAGGGCTTTTCACACGTTAACATCTGAAAAGAACACAATTGTCAGAGTCATTTGAATGCATAACATTGACCTGATGATGGGTTAATCTTACAGATTATCCAGAGTGTACACAACTGAGGTGTGCTAATGGGGCCTGCTACAACCGGACACAGCGATGTGACCACATACTTGACTGCCGTGATGGCTCAGATGAGGCTAATTGCAGTAAGCAACAAGTCAATTTACTAATAAACCCTTCACAGTAGTTGGGTACAACCAAAATCATCACATCATCATCAAATAAATCTTTTTTTGTCTTTTTTAAAATTTTTATTTTTTTTTTAATTTTAGCACAGCACTGCAATACGGGTCTGTTTCAGTGTCACAATGGACTGTGTGTTCCTCACCGCTATGTCTGTGACCATGATGATGACTGTGGGGACCGAAGCGATGAGCTTAACTGCAGTATGTATTGCCTGTGTCTCCAACCCCTCCTTTAAGTCTATACAAATTTAAACCAACCATATCGGCAGTCTAGAGGCTCTTATCTTTGCCCAGATAAATAGACACATATGATTCTTGCCTTCACCTGCAGCATATCCCACATGTAGAGGGAACTACTTTACTTGTCCCAGTGGCCGCTGCATCCACCGAGTCTGGCTTTGTGATGGAGAGGATGATTGTGAGGACAACGCAGATGAAAAAGGCTGTGGTATGTATACAGTACTTGGAATTAAGTGTTCACATATCATGTTACTTTGCGGTTTTTTGGCAGAAGCCTTGGATATTTAGCTGGTTAAATAGCCCTACAAGGAGTATGAACTGAAGCTGTGGAAACCTGATTCATCTTTGGTCTCCATGGTTGGTTTGGTGTAGCAAGGCGCTATGCCTACACTTCTTAAAGTGTGTTATTCAAATGCCTCTTTGTGGCACAAGATTGTGCAGCCCCCCAAAGGGCTTTAGAATTCCTCCACATGGCTGTGAAGAGTGTGTGTTTTTAAAGGATGGGCTGCAGAAGCCCTCTGAGCCCCCATGTAACCCCCTCATAGCTCCACTCCCCTGCATCAGTTTAAAGTGACAATGTCCTAGTCGCAATTTTCTTCAGGTCAGGATTCCTTTGAACACAATGCTGCCTGCTCTTGATTCACAAGTCACACACTGACTATATTTTGTTCCTAACAGTTACAAAAAAGCATGCAAAACTCTCTTCTACCCTTTTCTTCATGCTTCTTTTGCTTTCTCTATGTGTAAGCCTGCAAAAAGTGATTAACATCTTGCCTTCAGACAACGTTCCACGGGAGTGTTATCCGGGGGAGTGGCCCTGTCCTTCCTCTGGTCTCTGCATCCCAATGGATAAGCTGTGTGATGGGAAGGCTGACTGTCCTGATGGAGAGGATGAAACTAACACCACTGCTGGGCGCAACTGCAGTTAGTACCATCACAGCTACTGTTATGGTCTGCACAATACACACAGAAAACTGTGCCGCTGATGAATATTCATCCCTAGTCTGATTTCTCTATTGATCAGGTATCTGGAGATGTGCATCTTTGAGCTGTGAGCATCATTGTCATGCTTCCCCTGAGGGAGGAACTTGTTCCTGTCCTTCTGGATATATTGTCAGCAGCAACGATAGTCGTTCATGTATAGGTACATACCCTTCATTAACTTATTTTGACTTTTGCTCATTTGACGATATCAGCAGTGAGCTTCAGTGGGGAGAATTCTTTTTTAATTGTATTACTTATTATTTCCTACCTAAAAAGGGGAAATCACTATTGTTTGTAGGCACTCTATTACAGGATACTGGAAATCAGTATTTTAATTATGTGTATGTAACTATTTAAACAAGATCCTGATCAGAACATATTCAGCCACTGAGGTTCATAGCAATACATATCAAATCTGCTGTTGGTGTAACTGTATGTCTGTGAACTGTGTGTGCGAGTGTGTGTTAAATCTTCATCCTCTGTGATTGTGTTTCCATCATGCTGAAGATTTTGATGACTGCTCCATGTGGGGTGTGTGTGACCACCTGTGTGAGGACCGGATAGGCTCCCATCGCTGCAGCTGTCTAGAGGGCTACGTTCTAGAGCAGCACAGATACTGCAGAGCCGATGCGTCAAGTGAGTCACTTCCACAGTTTTTCTTGCATACAATATGTTCAGATTGTGAGAGTGTGAATGATCCATCCAAATGAGGTGCATTAGCATAGACTCCTCTCCTTTTTGGCAACCTCTGTATGGAGTGTCTGCTCTTCTTTCTTGTGCATTGTTGCGTGCTAAATGTTGTTTTAGTTAGTCTCTTTCCTTTGTGGTGCGTAGAAAGAGTGTTGACTAAGAGACTGACCTCTCTGCATTTAGCTTTAGTGAGGGAAGTGTGTAATGATAGTGACGTGAAAGGGTCTACCTTCATTAGTCTGAGTCAGGGATCTCAATTATAGGCTACATTCTAGAAATTTCCACTGATATTTTGGGAGAGGATGGTTACTATAACACAGATAACTAGTTAAGAATAAATAAGGCTAGATCATGAATTCTTCAGGCTGGATTTTTTTGTTGTCACTATTTATTTTGTTTCCTTTGCAGCTGGAGTTCCTTCTTTAATATTTTCTAATGGCAGAGACCTGCTGATAGGTGACATCCATGGCAACAATCTGCGAACTTTGGTTAATTCACAGAACAGAGGGATTGCAGTGGGGGTGGACTTCCACTATAATCTCCGCAAGATCTTCTGGACAGATACCATCCAAAATAAGGTAGTTTTTCCATATTTTTTTATCCAGTGATAGATTTTATGTTGCTGTTATGAAAGTCACAAGGTATTGCCCCTCCAAAACAGTATCATATTTGACAGGAAGTTGGCCAGATCTTTGTGTCAATGCTTGAGTTAGACTGGTGCTGGCGAGGATCAAATTCTTTCAGTTATCCTTTAAAATATCAGCAATGTTGATACCATAATAATGGGATAGCTTTTGGACCCATAGAGGTTGGCTCATAATGAAGGGAAATAGATATGTAATGGAATCCAAATGGCTTAATCTTGAAACCTGTCTGATAGGCTGGTATGGAGTTCACATACCACGGTGCAATTTCTGTAACTCAATCTTGTCCGAACTAATCATGCTGTATTTGTTTTCAGTGGCACTGTCCATTTATATGCATTCTTTTGCAAGCTAAAAACTCTTTGTTCAGTTCATGTCTGGGCTTCTCATTGATTTAAACTTCAGCCACTTGGCTGAAAGGCTAGAACAAATCTCCGACTGGGCATCTGTATATATTAGCCACCTCCATGGCAGTATGTCAGATTAAAAGTAGGGAGAGCACAAACAGGGCATGTGAATGCAACCGGAAAGGTTAAACTACCAGGCTATTTCCACGTCTTTAGTTTCTCTTTAAACAGGTCAGTTGAAAATCCTGCTTTTTAGATGTCTGGATCTGGTTTCTAAAGAAGCAGAACTGCTAAAAGCAGTCCCCTCCTCCCCCTGAATCAGCAACATAGTGCCAAGGCTTCCAGTCTGAGAAACTGGTCCTATCGTAGTAGTTGCGGCAGGTATAGAAATCCACTTCCTTGTCTTTCACAAGACAGAAAATTCTCCATGTTTGCTAATATTTCTACTGTTTCTTTTAGTTTCTTGTCCCTTCATAACTCTTCAACTGTTGACTACCACAGAGTACTCTAAAATAATCAATTTCAAGGCCACAGTTCTTTCCCAAGTCTTTCTCAAAGCGGTAGTTAGATGTTTTATGTTGGTATGTTTTTTTCTGTTCATAAATAATAAACACCCTGTCTAAGTATAATGGCTACAAAATTTCAAATCTACTGTTGTAGTTGCAGGTAGTGGGTAAATATTTGGTGTATGTGTGTGTGTGTGTATGTGTGTGTGTGTGTGTGTGTGTTGGAATATTTATTTTTAAAAAGTATGTTTTTTATTCTTTAGTAAAACAAAATATTTAGATTTTGTCAGCAACCAGTGGAATTTAATAGACATGAAAGTGTTTCATTTAAATATACCTAAAAAACTGTGTCATTAGTCTTCAAAATTTTCGTACACATCTGTTAAGAGTGACCACCTAAGGAGCAATATTCTGAAAACAATGGCATCTTCTGTGTACAGGTTTTTTCGGTGCATATGGACGGCTCCAACATGCAGGTGGTTTTGAATGTATCAGTTGACTACCCTGAGAATTTGGCAGTGGACTGGGTGAACAATAAACTGTATGTAGTGGAGGCCAGCGTCAACAGGATTGACATGGTGGACTTTGATGGAAGTAACCGGGTCACACTCATCACCGAAAACCTTGGAAACCCTAGAGGGGTGGCAGTGGACCCCACTGTTGGGTAAGCACATGTCTCTGTCTGCATCCTTTCATCTATCCACCCATTTCCAATCGCCAAATTCAGTGTGTGTTGTGCTCCATTGGAATGGAATAATGGTGGTGGTGGTGGGGGGGTTTGAGATTAGCAGATTTGCCCTAGGTAGATTAGTGAAGAGCAATGTAAGTGATGACCCTCATTGTAATCCAATAGTATAGTTCATCGGAGAGGGATAGCCAGGTGGCTACATAGAAACTGCTTATCTTAAATTATCGTACAGCTCTTGGTGGGATGCACAACCACCCACTTGGAGACATAATGTCCTGCTGGGGATGCTATACTTAATTAAAAAAGCAAAAGCCTTTCCTAGATTCTCCTCGGGTTAGGTTATAGGCCTACATGAACTCTTATGTTTGTGTGGTCAGCTGTGTATAGCAGTCTTAATGTGAAGATCCCATTTCAGTTAAAACTGCCAGTTTAAATTTTTTTTCTTCTTTACAGATATATGTTTTTCTCAGATTGGGAGGCAACAAATGGACAACCAGGCCTTGAGCGGGCCTTCATGGATGGCACCAACCGCTATGGAATTATTGGGAGTAAACTAGGCTGGCCTGCTGGTATCACACTGGACATACAGGCTAAGCGAATCTACTGGGTGGACAGTCGCTATGACTACATTGAAACTGCAACTTATGATGGTCTGCATAGGTATTTATAGATTTTTTTTGTTCTCCCTAAAAAGCACATCTTCAAATACTTTGACTAAATGGAAATGTTCAAAAATGATATTCGTTATGCAAAAAATAATATTTGTGCATCTTTATTCTAATGATAATACCTTCAACATGTTTCTAATAGAAAAACTGTCGTCCATGGAGGGGCTGTGGTCCCACACCCATTTGGTATCAGTCTGTTTGAGCACAATGTCTATTTCACGGACTGGACTAAGATGGCTGTGATGAAAGCCAACAAATTCACTGACAGCAATCCTCAAGTGGTTTACAGAACATCTCAGACTCCACATGGAGTAGCAGTGATACATCAGCTGAAACAGCCTGAAGGTAAAACACAAGCAAGTTAAACCTTTTGTTTTTCGTGCCTCTGATGCGAGCTGCCAATATATCAGATTTTGATTGCATAGTTGTGACCAAAAGCATTCATGATAATGATATTATCAAAAATTAATTTGAAAACTTGAAAGAATATAGTGTATAACAATCAGATACATTGTTTGTTTTTGTTTTTTTTGTTTTTTTTGTTCCTTGAATGACATTAAAAAAACAATATTAAGGTGTATGAAATGTACAAAAACCTAAATCTTTCTTCAACAGTGTTTTTATGTTTTGTACTGAGATTGTGTAATCATTATTGACATGATATTGATATTTTGTTCTTTTAATATCAAAACTGTTGTTAGTACTTTTACATCATGGCACCACTATTTCTGAATCGACATACAGTTTTCATATTTCTTATAGCAGTATAATGTAAATTGATTTAGACTTAATACTAACTGCTTGTGTTTTTTAAGATCAGAATTCATGTCACATATACTTTCTAGTTAACTGGGTTATTTTCCTGTGTCTCCAGTATCAAACCCTTGCAGTGTAAACAAAGGTGGATGTGAGCAGATCTGTGTTCTGAGTCACAGGAGTGACAATGGAGGACTTGGTTACCGTTGTAAATGTCGCATGGGCTTTGACCTACACGTGGATGGCAAACGTTGTGTGGGTAAGTGAAAATATTCAACTAGTTGTTTTATTATATTCCCCAAACGCCTCCATGTTGAAAATGTCTGTAACACCCTAAAATAATTCCTATTTCAAAATTAAAATTTTTTGTGACACAATTTTTGTAGAATGGTGATTCGATTTGGCAGAAATAAATAGCTGTCTTGATTCATGTGGTCCTCTGGTTTCTTTCCTACAGCTGTGAGGCAGTTTCTGCTGTTCTCCAGCCAGCTGGCTGTGAGAGGGATCCCCTTTAACCTCTCCTCTCAGGAGGACATCATCCTGCCTGTCACTGGATCACCCTCCTACTTCGTCGGAGTGGATTTCAGTGCTGAGGATGATGCTATCTTCTTCTCTGACACAGCCAAAGATATTATCTATAAACAGAAAGTGGATGGAACAGGTGAATATTTTGTGTGCTGCTTTAGTTGAACAATCCTAACTATTCTTTAAATTCTTAGCTTGACTGTTTGATAGTTATACAAAGAATGACAGTGTGTAGAATGAAAAGCAATCAGAAACTATGACTATGACTAAGACAATTTTATGTGTCTTTGCATCTTTGGATAATTGCTTTCTTAGAGCTCTACCTTGTGATTCAGCCACGCTTATACAGGGAGTTCAGGGAGTGCCTGATCGGGTCGGCTGGTACTGTGGGGGAGGGAGTGGACAGGAGTATAGACAGAGTTAAATAGTTCCACAAAATAAAAAAGAATATTCAGTAGTATTTTATCAAGAATCTATGATGATTAATTTCTAAACCATCATTTGTGAAAGTGGTCATTCTGTGATAATTCACAGGCAGTCACAAGGAATAGAAACACCACTGCACTGATCAGTGATGTTGTTTTTGGAGTTGCTGTAGTTTTTTCTGTCCGATCCACAAGAAGAAAATGCAAGCTGACAGCCTATTTATTTAAATGTGTTCCTCTTTCATCTCGGAGTTAAATTGTGCTCTGACTGCTTTGATCTGCACAGGCAGGGAGGTACTGGCAGCCAACAGAGTGGATGGAGTGGAGGATCTGGCTTACGACTGGATTTCTAAAAACCTCTACTGGACTGACCCTCGATACAGGAGCATATCTGTCATGAGACTTGCTGATAAGTCCAGGAGAGCCATTATACAAAACCTCAACAACCCGAGGGCCATTGTGGTGCATCCTCTAATTGGGTAAATCAGTATTTACTTTTTAATAAATAATTAAAAAATTTTTTTTACTTAAGTATCCTGAGTGGATATATGCCCATTTTGTTTAGAGCAATGCATGGAAGGAGATTATGTTAAGCAAATTCAACTTAAAATGCAAAAAAACAAAACAAAACCATTTAAAACTACATTTATTGGTTTTTGTCAGTGGGATTCAGACATTACCAGCAAAAGTCCTGGTTACATGATGATTAGACATGGTAATATTCCTACAGAAAGCAGGAATATGGCTACCCATGCAAAGCAGTTATTTTACAGATTTAGACCGTTTAAAAACATACAAAAACTATTCAGAATACAGTATGTGTTGCAGTTTGTTGTAATCTTTACTTCGAGAGATAGGGATGACTCCACTGTTCTGTTACAAACTATACAAGATACTCACCCATTCATAAACTGTACATTGTTAAGCTCCCACTTGATTAAAGGAATTCTTATTTAGAACAAGTTGTTATTTCCAATAGTCTCAAAGTCATAAGGTCTCTGTGTCCAAAAGCTGAGATTAGCTTAGTGTGAAGGTCAGTATTGTAGTTAATGCTAAGAAGCTGGCTAAAACAGAAGATCTGCATTGCAGAAGTATCCAAAATAAACTTAAGAACATATTTAATTGAACTCAAGCTGAGACATTTTTGCATGAAAAATAACATTGAGCCTTCTTGTTCATTTTGTTTTATTAGGTATATTTTTTGGACTGATTGGTACAGGCCAGCAAAGATCATGAGGGCCTGGGGTGATGGGTCACATGCCCAGTCTATTGTAAACACTACTCTTGGCTGGCCAAATGGCCTAGCCATTGACTGGAGGTAAGCCAAGTGTTTTACATTAAAGTGACCAGCAGATCTGTCTTACAATATATTTTTAACATCTATTTAGTTTGCTTAACATTCATAGAATTGTTAAACCCATAAATTATTGTATTTTTAACAAAAATCTTTTTATCCCTACTCAGCAGTACTTATATCCCTGTTTATTTTAACCCCATTCCCCTGCTTTGATCTCCACACAGCTCAATGCGTCTGTATTGGGTGGATGCTTTCTTTGATAAAATTGAGCACAGCAATTTTGATGGACAGAGAAGGCTTTCTTTGGATCGCATAACCCAGATCTCTCATCCATTTGGCCTCACCATTTTTGAAGGTAAGGCCTAGCTTTAACAATAAGCTGCTTATATATGCAATGCTTGATCCTTTAATTTAGATAAAGAGAAAGTAAATTTTATTGCTATTCCCTGTCATCTGTGGGTCCTGCTGTAATTACGATCATGTCAAAAGAGTATGCAGTAGACGATGAAAGATAAGGTAACACATGTTATGCTTGGTTGCCCCTCTTGTATGAAGGCTATGCATATTTCACCGACTGGCGTCTGGGTGGCATCGTGCGTGTGCGCAAGACTGATGGTGGAGAGATGGTTATTATCAGAAGAGGAATAAGTCACATCATGCATGTCAAGTCATTCAACTCCAACGCTCAGACTGGTCAGTTCTTTATTCATTCTTTTTCTCACTTCACCATTCATTCGTAGCTGCAGCTCACATTTGTCAGTGAAATTCTTGGTAATTACCCTCCTCTGCCCTTCTCAGGTTCCAACTTCTGCAACAGGCAGACAAATCCTAATGGAGACTGCAGCCACTTCTGCTTCCCAGCACCAGACTCACAAAGGGTGTGTGGCTGCCCTTATGGCATGAAGCTGTCGTCCAACCAGCAGACATGTGTTGAGGACCCTTCCAATGAGCCCCCCACACTGCAGTGTGGAGCCAATTCCTTCTCCTGTGGCAACGGCAAATGTGTCCCAAACAGCTACAGATGTGACGGTGTTGACGACTGTCATGACAACACTGACGAAGTCAATTGTGGAATTAACAGTAATGTGTTTTTTTCCCTCTTTTTTGTGATTAAATGGGTCAGTTGATTTTACCGGCCAAATCTGACCAGAGAGAAAAGGAGGTTAATTTTCTAATTATTATTTTTTGTTTTTTTTACCCTCCTTTTTTTAGACACCACTTGTTCCCCCTCTGCCTTCACCTGTGCCAATCAGCGCTGTGTGCCTGCAGGATGGCGCTGTGATGGGCACAATGACTGTTTTGATAACAGTGATGAGATCAGCTGCCCTACACATGTGCCTGGAACGTGCCCCGCCAATCAGTTTACCTGTGCCAACCATCGTTGTATCCCACATACCTGGCGATGTGATACAGATAATGACTGTGGGGACAGTTCAGATGAAGCTGACTGCTGTGAGTATCTTCATAGAGGCCAACAACTAAAAAGATCTAAGAGTTGTTTTGTTAATTCTAAACAAAAAACATGCAGAAGTAAGAAGTAAATGCATTACTCTACTGGAGTTTTATTTCAGAGAGGAAATATGTTGGAGAAAATAATGCAGAAAAAAAGTTAGAAAACAAAAAATTTAATAAGAAGTAAGTTTAATAAGTTTTTAATTACAATTTATTAACAATTTATTTTTCTATTATTATATAAAGTCTCTGAATAGATGAATGTTAAATTTCATACCTATGTCAGGCTCCCTAACAAGGATTGAGTTACTCAACTATATAAGCCAAAAGATAACACTGAATCTGAATTGTTAAACCCATACCCAGTGGTGCACAGCCATTAATTATATTATTATAGATGCACAGTTGTTCCTACACAAAAAAGAGAAACATACACAGTATATTATGTATTGTCCAAGAAAGGATCTAGAGGCTCATATTCATGTGTGACAATTTGTGTCAACAGATCTGGGAGGTACATGCCATCCAGGACAGTTTCAGTGTCCTGACCACCGTTGTATAGACCCTAACTATGTTTGTGATGGGGACAGGGACTGTGTTGATGGAGCAGATGAGCAAGGATGCAGTAAGTGGCTTTCTACACTAGTTTCTGATCTAATTTTGTGTTTATTTCAAGCATAACGAGAATTCCGTTTGCAGCATATGCATTTATTTTTACTAATTTGTTTTCACTTTGGTTGAATTTATAAAATGATATTCGGACCAGACCATATATGCATAATGTAATGTAGTCATATACAAAACAATGTACGTTGTCTTTCAGTTTTTGGGTTTTATGTATGGGGATATGATATATTTTTTAAACCATCTATTTTCTGCCAGATCTTAGAATTAGGTCAATACATCTTAAGACAACATTATATTACACTGTTAACTGACCTTTAGCAGCAACAACTTTAAGTTATCATTTCCTGTATGATGTTACCAGTTGCTCACTTCTAAAAAGAGGAATTCGGTCTACTCTCCAACATTGCTTCAGGTTATTGAAGTTTGTAGGCATTTGTTTTTGTACAGTTGTCTTAAGGCCCCTCCACAGCCTTTCAGTGTAGTCTTTGACTGGGCCATCGTAACTCTTTGAATAATTTTCTCTTTCAGTAAATTTGTTGTAGATTTGCTGCTGTGTTTGGATCATTGTCCTGTTGAATGACATAGTTTTGCTCAGGCTTTAGCTGCAGGATGAATATCCTCTCATTTGACTGTTGAATACTTTGGTATATAGAGGAGCTCATGATGGACTCAATGACTGCTAAGTACCTAGTTTCTGTTGCTGCAAAGCAAGCCCAAATCATTCCTGTCCACCGCCATGTGTGACTGTTGGTTTGAGATGTTTGTGTTTGTATGCTGTGTTTGTTTTTCACCAAATGGTGCAATGCATTATCACCTTAACAATGTGTTAACACACATCTGAGTGCTCCAGACCAGCAAACTGTCCAAACTTCTGCTTTTATAGAGGTGCTCACAATTATTTAAGTGCAGCACCTGGCTGCTCCTTATCCTCTTGATTTCTATGTAAGCAATAAGGGTGTCCTTTTTTACACTGCTTCTGCTTTTTGGCTTAGTTTTATTTGAAGACCTTAAGAGGTCCTATTTATTCTAAATAGTCCTTATAGGTAAAATCTTAGAAATGATAAGGCTTGTACTCTGTTTTTCACATGACTGTATCTGCAAAGAGTTGAATCATTTGTGCAGACATTCATTTTACCAGAAGTGCTGCTTTTACTATTCAAATATCCATAGGAAGTTACAGAGGTCCTCTGAATCCTCTCTAAAATACAACAACTATTTTCTTAAGCCTCTTAGATTTTTGTTCTCATTACATCTGCTGCACAACTGCACATACACAACTACACACATTAGCATTAACATACTCTTTTGGATTTTTAAGTCTACAACTGCACTGCAAGCGAGTTCAAGTGTGTCCGTGGTCACCAGTGTATAAACTCCTTCTACCGATGTGACGGGGTCTTCGATTGCAGTGATCGCTCTGATGAGCAAAACTGTCGTAAGTATTTAAATACTGCCAGGGATTATAAGTTACACTTATTGTCACCCCCGTCGTTAATGGTAATATGCAAGCCTTTTATTATTTTTGACTCTTTTGATTTTTGGCTTTTTCATTTGTGGTATCTCCTACTATGTCTCAGCTACCAGGCCCCCAGGGATGTGCCACCACGAGAGTGAGTTTCAGTGCCAGTCAGATGGGAGCTGCGTCCCATCTACATGGGAGTGTGATGGTCATCCAGACTGTGAGGACGGCAGTGATGAACACCACGCCTGCCCGCCTCGCACTTGCCCTTCCTCACTCTTTCGCTGTGATAATGGCAATTGTGTGTTACGTAGTTGGCTTTGTGATGGAGACAACGACTGCAGGGACATGAGTGATGAAAGAGACTGTCCCACTCCACCTTTCCGATGTCCAAGTTGGCAGTGGCAGTGTCCTGGCCACAGCATTTGTATCAACCTCACCACAGTGTGTGACAACAGTCCCGACTGCCCCAGTGGTGCAGATGAGTCGCCACTTTGCAGTAAGTCTTTCTTCTAATTTTCTTCAGCATCAAACATGTTCTTCGTCCATCAGGGCCTGATTGTTTTGTTTTTAGTAACATTTTCACATCACATGTCCAACAGGATCACTCACTATACTGATTTTTGTTCAGTTTGTTTTTCTCATTTCTTTTGTCATATGAAAAGGAAGGGCCTAATTTCACAGAAAAAAAAATTATGTTGAATGTTATGTGTTTGTCTTTGGATTCTTGTGTTAAAATCAAGCATGTATGTGATTTATCTTGTATTAACCTGAAAATGATCTGTGATTTCCCCTTCTTGCCTTTCTCACACCTTTCAGATGAGCCTTTACCAGGTAGGAACAAACTCTAAATCATTGGTAGAAATGCTACAAGTAGTTGTGATTCATTTTTTCAAAAGAGGCAAAATCTCCATGATTATGTTTTCGTACGTTTTCATTGATCATCAAGTACCATCATTAGCCATAAAAATACTGTAGGGCAAACAATGAAAGTAGTTTGCGCTTCCTTAATGTGTCATCATTAGAGTCCGGCATGTATATTAGAACTGATCCTTCAAAATGTATTTAGTTCTAATTTGTCTATTTCCTGCTTTTATCTCAGATCAGGAGAGCTGCTCGGACAACAATGCTGGCTGCACACACGGTTGTATCCAAGGGCCATTTGGGGCCCAGTGCACATGCCCTGTAGGTTATCAACTCAGCAATGACTCCAAAACCTGTGAGGATATAGATGAGTGTAATCCCCCTGGACTATGTAGCCAACACTGCTTTAATGAAAGAGGCTCTTTCCGCTGTCACTGCCAGGATGGTTACACTCTTGAAGCAGACCAGCGCACCTGCAAGGCCTCAGGTGAGGAAAGATATGGCTTAAACTTCCTGTGCATAGATTAAACTGGTTCCAAAAAAGTTTTAAATAACAACCTGTAATTTCATAATGAAGTAAAATGCTTTTATCATTAGTCCTACAGTGATTTGAATTTCAATATATTTTGCCTATGAAACATATCCCAGTTTTCTCCACTCTGCTGGCTATTGGGAAGGAGCCACAGTAAAGGGGGAGCTGGCCCTTAGACGCCAAATCAGACACACTGTCTTTCTTCTCCCTTGCGATTCTTTGCTGCTCTGATTTCGAGAGATAAGAGAAAATAACATATATGTCACTCACTGACCATCACAAATGTAATTAGGACATAATCACAAACAAAGGGCTGTTTATGGGGAGTGTGCCTGACATAAGCCCCTCTTCCCCACAGATAACTTGCTGAAAGGCTTGCCATACAATAGGACATTATTTGGACAAAAGTGCATTCCCAAAGGATTGCTATTTGAGTAGGGTCTATTTATCAGTCTTGTTGCATGACTTTGGCCTACTCACAAAAACTGATAAGGGCTCTTATTAGCATGAAAATGGGCATTTAAAAAAAATTACCCAGGTTTGATGTCTGTTTACAGATTCCCGACAGGCGTTCCTCCTTGTGGCCAGTCGGAATCAGATTGTGCAAGATGACATAACCGCTCAACCTAATGTAATCCGGTCACTGGTCAGAGATGGACGCAACATTGTGGCCCTAGATTTTGACTCTGTTGATGACAGGGTGTATTGGTCTGATACAAGCCAGGACAGAATCTGGAGCTGTCACAAGAATGGGAGTGATAGGACTGTGGTAAGACAGCAAACTTAAGTGCATAGTTTATCCTTAGCTTTATATAATTATAATTTTAAGCATTAAATGTATTTAACTAAGAGCCGGTATTTTGTGGACAGATATTTGACAGTGGAGTGACTGTGACAGAGAGCCTTGCTGTGGACTGGGTGGGCAGAAACTTATACTGGACTGACTATGTCCTGGAGACAATTGAAGTATCTAAATTGGACGGCACCCATCGGACTGTGTTAGTCAGTGAAAATGTCACCAACCCTCGAGGGCTTGTGCTGGACCCACGAGACAGGTCAGAGAAATGTTTTTTGTTTGTTTTTTTTAAACAAAAACTGTTTGCAATTTAATGCCATTGAATTTAATGACTGATAGTGTAAAAAAAGTTGGTGTTAAAAGACTGTTTGTTTTGCAGTGCTCACTGGATGTTTTGGACTGACTGGGGGAGGAATCCGCGCATCGAGAAGGCCAGCATGGATGGGAAATTGAGGACTGTTATCATAAGCAGCAAACTTTATTGGCCCAATGGTCTAACCATTGACTACCCAAATAATTTGCTTTACTTTGCTGATGCATACTTGGATTTCATTGACTACTGTGATTATAATGGCAACAACAGGAAGCAAGTTTTGGCCAGTGATCTGGTGAGTTTATGAAAGGCAGAATTCATTTTGATCCTACATTTTATCCCGAGATAATGATTTTACAAGAATCTAAACTTGAACAGAGCAAATTCAGAATAATTTTGAATAGCATGTGTAAGACACACTTTTTTTTCTTTTGCTACTCTCTATGAAAAGGTACTGCAACACCCCCACGCAATTACCATTTTTGAGGATTTTGTCTATTGGACCGACAGATACATCAACCGAGTGATGCGAGCTCATAAGTGGCATGGGGAGAACCAGACAGTGATGCTTTTCAACCTCCCTCAGCCCATGGGTCTGGTGGCAGTACACCCAGCCAGGCAGCCAGCAGGTATGGCAAATACAACAAATATCTAACTGCTGGCTGAATTTGGTCATATGAATTGGACAGGATGTTGCTAACATATAGCAGGTCCTTAGTTTTTGAAAATACATGTATGGTTTGACATTTTGTAGGGGAAAACCACTGCTTGAGGAGCCCCTGTACTCATATCTGCCTGCTCTCTGCTTTGGGACCAAGATACTACTCATGTGCCTGCCCCTCAGGCTGGACACTGGCAACAGACCAGTTCACCTGCACCAGAGGTATGCATGCTGCCAAAAGGAGGAAAACACTCATCACATAGTTTGATGAAAAGGAAGTCAGGTCAAATGCAGTAGATAAGTACTTGATGTATTCATCAGGTATTCATCTCAGTTGTGGTATTATAAGAGCAAAACTGTGATTGTAGAAATTATGATTCTTGCATAGTTTATGTGCAGACAGATTTCTCAGTGTTGGTAAGAATAGAAACTTTTTTAAATCAGTATCTTTGTATTGTCGCTTGATCCAAGTACTTGTCAACAGCCTCCCAATTAGATTTTCTTGTAAACTGCGTTTCCAGTCGTAAATATTTAGAAACATAGAGTGTGTCTTTCACGGTCCCAAGAAGACAAGGGACCTTTAATTCAAAGTCCAAGGAGTCTGCCTTAGGTCAGCAGCTTAACTCATCTCAGGTTTCAGCCCATTCAAACCAAGCAGAACACAATCTCCCCCTGAAGCCAACGATTATCCAAGAATGAAAATGCCCTACAACCATTCATTGACTCTAATCTGTGATGACAAAGCAAATCAGATTGTGGAACCAGCTTTCATCAGTCAATCCTCTTTATAGATAAAGGTCTTTTAGCTGAGGATCCTTAATTTGCTTCAGATATCATGCACCAAACGCAACTGTTAGTTTTTAATTACCATTGGCTAATCCACATCGCTCAAGCATGCCTTTTTAGATCTGTTTTAGGACTTCAGAAGTATTAAATAATTTGTTTGCTGATATGTTTTTCATTGATTTGTGTTGCATTGTCTTTTTCTTATTTTAGTTGAAGATCCTTTCTTGGTGGTTGTGAGAGACAGCATTATTTATGGCATTCCTTTGAACCCAGATGACAAAAGCAACGATGCCATGGTTCCTGTTGCTGGTCTTCAAAATGGCTATGACGTTGATTTTGATGACACTGAGCAGGCCATCTACTGGGTGGAGCACCCAGTAAGTTGCTCTCTATCCTCTTTCTCAACATCCCACAGTAAAGGAAAAGCTCAGTAATGGTGCAGAGAAGCAATGAATCAGTACTCTTTACGATACATGTCAGAATTCAGTTCAAAGTTAAGATCTGAACTTGTCCTCTGTGATTAGGGCTGACAGTAAAAACACACAGTAGAGATTACACACTAGAAAAACATAACAATAGATTCACTCCGCGTATCTGCATTCAGCATTGGTCAAGGTCAATATGTCTTCCTTTGTCCAACAGGGTGAAATCCACAGGGTAATGTCAGATGGTACTAACAGGACAGAGTTTGCTCCTGCAGCCATTCTTGGCTCCCCTGTTGGCCTGGCTTTGGACTGGATAACAGAGAACCTATACTACACCAATCCAGTGACACAATCTATTGAGGTGAAACAAATGATAGAAAAGAAAATTAGTTAATTATGCCACATCACAATTACAGTACAATGATTTCACCTGCTTCTGTTTGTGCTTGGACAGGTTTTAAAATTGAGAGGGGAGGTGCAGTACCGGAAAACCCTAATCACAAATAACGGCTCTCCAACTGGTGCTGGCAGTCCTGTTGGCATTGCAGTAGATCCAGCACGTGGGTAAGCCCCATTTAACACCGTCCTGGCAGAGCCACTTAAATCCACAGCTACTGAGCTCTAACAGCCTCCCCATCGCCATCTGCTCTGCCTCTGGAGGGATCTCATATGTGTTGCTAAATACCACACTGCAATCTAAAACCTCAGCAGCCTACAATCAGGAAAAAAAGACATTTCTTAGCTTTACATTTTTACTGTAATATGTAAACAATTAAGATATTGATGTGTTTTACCATGTTTACATGAGTGAGTTTGTTTTTTAAAAGTACATTTCTTTAATTCAAGTTATTAAGCTATACTGTCTTTATCAGTTGACTAGCATGTTAGATTATCAGATGATAATATGTCAGTACTGTATTTATCTGATTAAATTCCTCTGTAACATAAATACTAACTGCA
This sequence comes from Leptatherina wallacei, assembly GCA_028567055.1. Lineage (NCBI taxonomy): Eukaryota > Metazoa > Chordata > Actinopteri > Atheriniformes > Atherinidae > Leptatherina > Leptatherina wallacei. Next base: position 15,932,074 of record JAOXYM010000013.1, read on the forward strand.
ATCTTATATTTTCTTAAGTAAACTCTACTGGACAGATCAGGGAACAGAGAGTGGCATTCCAGCCAAGGTGGCATCTGCAGACATGGATGGCCTGAACCCTGTTATCTTGTTCACCAACAACCTTGATCACATTGAGTTCCTCACTTTGGATATCCAAGAAAACAAATTGTACTGGGCTGTTACAAGTACTGGCAAGGTGGATCTTCATTCAAATTTTTTTTTACTTCTCGCAGTAATCGTATGGTGTCTACCTCAGTTTTTGTGTTAATTATTCCTCTGTGGGGTATTAATTTGCTACAGATTGAACGCGGTGATGCAGATGGAAGTAACCGCATCACTATAGTGACAGGCCTGTCTCACCCCTGGGGTGTGGCTGTGTACCAGAACTACCTCTACTTCACCGACCGTGACTTTGAGGTCATCGAGCGTGTGGACAAGTCCACAGGTGCCAACAAGGTGGTGTTGCGAGACAACGTTTCCGGCCTTAGAGTCTTAAAGGTTCATTTTCGAGACAGTGAGTAGCATAAGAATTTTTTTTTTTAATTACACAGTTCACATTTACCCATTTAATGTTTTTTTTTTTTCTTTCCTGTGTTGTCTCTCTATGTTCTCTCTACAAACTCAGTATCTGCAGGTACATCTAATGGCTGCACCAACAATGTGGGAGTTTGTGAACAGCTCTGTCTGCCTCGACCACAAGGCCTTTTTACGTGTGCATGTGCGACAGGTTTTAAACTTAATGCTAACAACAGGACCTGCACTCCTTATCAGTCTTACGCCGTCATCTCCACTCTTTCTGCTATAAAAGGCTTTAGTCTGGAAGGGTCAGATCACTCTGAGGCCATGGTCCCTGTAGCTGGGAGAGGTCAGTAACTCTCATGTGCTCTTTACAATGAAGTGTTTATGGGATAAATTATTCTATTCTGCATCAATTCTAAAAAAAAAAGTAAACTGAATAACTGAGTATCAAAATATGTTCTTGCAGGCCGTAATGCTCTACACATTGATGTGCACATGGCTTCTGGTTTTATCTACTGGTGTGACTTCAGTAGCACTGTAGCAACACAGAACGGGGTCAGACGGATAAAGCCGGATGGCTCAGGATTACGTAGTGTAGTAACATCTGGAATTGGACGCAACGGGATACGAGGCATTGCTGTTGACTGGGCTTCAGGTAAACTGTTGCTGTGTTCATTTCAGTATATTTTGTTAAATGGCATACGGTAGCATGCAGAAATAAAAAAGTATACCCTAGTGAGAAGAGAAAGAAAAAAAGATGAAATATCAGTTCCAAACTTTTAAGCAATATCAGTATGTTATTTTTGTTCTGGACAATTTTAACGTAAAAGAAGGAATTAAGTAAAAGTTTACCAAATTTAATCTCAGGGATTACTTTTTGGCTGTTTTTTTTTTTTTGCTATGGTCTATCATCAGATAGGCTATTCATAAAAGGCCAATTCCGCAAATTTTCCTGCTAGTTTACCTACTGAAACTGAACAGTGGAGTTTAATTTGAGGTTTAGGAGACCAAAAAATGCTTTTTGACAAAACTGCACATATGATTCCTTGAAAGGAAAAATCACAACCCAGGAAGACTGCAGTGGTGAAGCACAGGTCGACTGTGCTCCAATATGACTCCAATGGAAAAATCTGGAGACAAATATCATAACCTCAAAATTTCAAATCAATCCAAACTGGCATAATGCTTTTTGGAACCTTCCTGTTGACTACTTGTGTTAACATTTTACTTTCGGCTTTGACATTGAATATGTAGATAGAGGTTGAATAATGACATTACAAAAATACCTTTAACTGTTAAAGACAGCAATAGATAGTACTTAGCTATTGTATTTGCAGCCAGTGGCTCATTGGACATTTCACTGATAGAAAAAAGAAAGGATTCATTCATTCATTCATTCATTCATTCATTCATTCATTCATTCATTCATTCATTCATTCATTCATTCATTCATTC
>JAOXYM010000013.1:15934147-15978718 GCA_028567055.1 Leptatherina wallacei
CATTCATTCATTCATTCATTCATTCATATCCCATACCTGCTTCATCCAATTCAGGGTTGAGGGTGTGCTTGAGTCTATCCCAGCTGCCAATGAGTGAGAACCAGGGTACATCCTAGGCAGTTCACCGGTCCATCACATTGACAAATGAGACAATTATAAGACAAATAACCATGTACACCCACACACCTCAAGGGTCATTTCAGAATTACCAGTTAACCTAGCATGAATGCATTTGGATTGTAGAAGAAAGCTGGAGTACCCTTGCATACATGCAAACTCCAGCAGAAAGGCACCAGCTGAGTTTCAGCTTGAAGCTTTCTGGCTGTGAGATGCCAGTGCTTGGATTCAACTAAATTCTAGCAAGTATGAACAACAAATAACATATTTTCTGTATCAAAAAAGAAAAGAAAAGCATTTATCATTAATGATCCTAAATACTCCTTTAAAAGTGCAGAAAATGTCCTCAAAATCTCTCAAAATTAGTAGAACTTTGCAAGAATAACGGCCAAATACCCCCAAAGAATACTGAAAACTTGTGGCTATAAAAAGCTTTATAAAATGGGATACTTATCAAAAAGTTTGTTACTAAGAACTATGCAAGGTTCCCAAATTTGGATTTCAGCCACTTTTAATCTTTTTCATTTTGAAACTGATCGATGAGAAATTTAAATGTAACATCGGACCAAATACATGTATAAAAGATGTACCATCTTTAACTTTATGCCTTTTGGAAAGCTTACTTTTTGAGGCATCTTTTTTATTGCCAGGGCACAACTTAGTTTACATCCAGGAGTAATATTTTAACTTAAAACAATAAATCATCACAAGTCAAATGCAATTAAACAACACCGATGATGTTTAGTCATTCTGTGTTTTTTTCCCCTGTTTATAACTTGTTGCAAATGTTACATATATAAGCCTCCAATCTTATTCCAAAAAACCCTCTCATCCCAACAACTAACTTGCCTAGTAAGAATTCCTTTTGGGAAAAAAAAGCACTGGCTATCGGCTGACCTATCAAAAAGGTTACATTTTAACAGGGAAATAGAAAGAGCTTCAGACATGAAAGGAGTTTGATTCCGACTCATTTGTGATTGCATCACTATAGCGATTTCATGCTGTCAGCCAGTAAACTAGATTTCTATCACTGTCCAGCTTTGTTTCTACTTTATCTTTGCCTTTTATCATGTAGATGTGTATGATACCCCTTTAATTTAAACTTGACATGATTCTGTCTTCAGGTAATTTGTATTTCACCAACGCCTTCCTGACTGAGACATATCTTGAGGTACTCCGTCTGAACACAACGTTTCGCAGGGTGTTGTTGAAGACCCAAGTGGATATGCCACGCCACCTTATTGTAGATCCCAGAAACAGATACTTGTTTTGGGCTGATTATGGTCAGAACCCCAAAATTGAACGAGCACTCTTGGATGGAACCAACCGCACTGTTTTAGTGTCTTCTGGGATTATTACTCCACGAGGCCTTGCTCTTGACTGGCAAACTGGTTATGTCTACTGGGTAGATGACTCTCTGGACATGATTGCTCGAATCAACCCCCAAGGAGGGGAGACAGAGATAGTTAGGTATGGCAGTCGTTACCCAACTCCTTATGGAATCACAGTGTTTGAGAATAGCATAATTTGGGTGGACAGAAATCTCAAGAAGGTTTTCCAAGCAAGCAAAGAACCAGGTAGCACAGAGCCTCCTGCTGTTATCAGAGACAATATCAACATGCTGAGGGATGTTACTATCTTTGACCAGCGTACCCAGCCGACCAGTATCCAAGAGCTTAACTACAACCCTTGCATGGAAGCCAATGGAGGCTGTGCCCACTTCTGCTTTGCCCTCCCAGGCTCTGACACAAGCACCCAGATTAAAAAGTGCAGTTGTGCTTTTGGAAACCTTGCAGCTGATGAAGAGAGCTGTGTGGTGTCTACAGATGATTACCTCATCTACACTACCGAGAGTACAGTGCGCAGCTTGCGACTTGATCCGGAGGACCATGCAGTGCCCTTCCCTGTTGTTAATGTGCCTCGAACCTCAGTTGCTCTGGATTTTGACCTCACAGACAGAAGGATCTATTTCACACAGAGCTCAGGTGCAGGAGCAAGCAAGATCAGCTATATCAACCTGTCCTCTCCCTCTTCAGCTCCTGACATTGTAGCCTCAGGTCAGTTTAGCATTCATACTGTTTTTAATAATTGTTAATTGATTAATAGTAATAAGTATTAATCTTCTTATGGTCTCTGTGGTTTGACAGATCTCGGGGCTCCAGATGGAATTGCATATGACTGGATAAACAAAAGAATTTACTACAGTGACTATGTCAACCAGAGCATCAGCTCTATGTCTGTGGATGGTGCTCAGAGAACGATTGTTGCCCATGTGTCACGGCCAAGAGCCATCATATTGGATCCATGCAGGGGGTAAGAAATACACAACTAACTCTTTGTTCATGAGATTAAACTGGATGTTCATAAATTATTCCTTCCTTGTTAAATAGATACATGTATTGGACGGACTGGGGAACTCATGCGAAGATTGAGCGAGCGACTTTAGGTGGAAACTTTAGAACACAGATTGTGAACAGCAGTCTGGTGTGGCCCAATGGCCTGACCCTAGACTATGAAGAGGAACGGCTGTATTGGGCAGATGCAAGCTTGTAAGATCTTAAAAATTCTTCTGTTGAAAAATGTATTTATTATGTCTGGCATGTTAGCTTATATTTATAAAGTTTCTACTATTCTGATTTTGCTCTGCCATTAGACAGAAGATTGAGCGATCTGCTCTCACGGGGTCCAACCGTGAAGTCATCGTCAGCACAGCCATCTACCCATTTGCCATGAGCATGTTTGGCCAGTTTATCTACTGGACTGACTGGAACACCCGTAGCATCTATCGAGCCAACAAGCATGATGGATCTGACCAAAGGGTCATGATTCAAAACCTTCCATCCCGACCAATGGACATCCATGTTTTGGCCGGGAGGAAGCAGCAGCAGTGTGACAGTCCCTGCCAGCAGTTTAATGGAGGCTGCAGCCACATTTGCACACCAGGTGCAGGCTGCCACTTTTTTCTGAGAAAAAAAGCTATTAAATGCAGTAATTTAAATACACATGAAATTTAACAATGTTGTCCTGTTAGGACCTAATGGAGCTGAGTGTCAGTGTCCATCAGAAGGTCGCTGGTACCTGGCCGACAACAAGCACTGCATCCCTGATAATGGTACTCGCTGCCAGCCGGGCCAGTTCACCTGTATGAATGGCCGCTGTATTCGAGCCCAGTGGAAATGTGACAACGACAATGACTGTGGAGATGGCAGTGATGAGCTGGAGAGAGTGTGTGGTATGACACTATTTAAAAGATTTAAACTAATTATGTTTTCATTTGCATTTGCTCCTTTGTAGTAGTTTTAAAAAGCTTATTGGTAATAGCTGTCCCCATAGAGTCTTGCTGCATGACTTAATGAGAGGTTGTGTCTCTTAGTCCTTTCCTCTCTACAGCTGTTCTTTTCTTTTTTTTTATAACTTTACTAATACTAACAAATTATGTGTTTTGTTTTCCTTTAACAAATTGCTCTCTCAGGGAATAAGCCAATCTTCAGCTATGCCGGTGTGTATATTTGCACTTTGTGATTGAATTTCCTTCACTAACTAATAATAAAAATCAACTCTAACACATGAAATCAACATGCTTGTTTTTGCATGCAGTCCCACAGTTGCTGTCATCCTTTATTGCCTTGTCAGGTAAAATGAGCCTACAGTAATTGTGTATGTACATTGCTCTTTTTGGCCAGAGCTCTGACCTTTTCTTGATTCTGGTTGGCAGCCTTCCACACCTGTGAGCCCACAGTGTTTACCTGTGGCAGTGGGCGATGTGTTCCTTACCACTACCGCTGTGACCACTATGATGACTGCGGAGACAACAGTGATGAAGTGGGCTGCCAGTTCAGACCCTGTGACCCCAACACAGAGTTCACATGTAACAATGGGCGCTGCATCGCAAAGGATTACGTTTGTAATGGCATCAACAACTGCTACGACAATGGTACCTCTGATGAGCAAAACTGCCGTGAGTCTAGCAAGTTACAACAGTTAAAGAAGGGTAAACACCCAAAGTGGTTCTTAACTGCATTAAATATGTTCTAATTTATAATTATTTCAGCGGAGAGAACCTGCCAGCCAGAGCAAACAAAATGTCACTCTACCAACATTTGCATCCCACGTTCATATTTATGTGATGGAGACAACGACTGTGGGGATATGAGTGATGAAAGCCCGACTCACTGTGGTGAGTTCAGCAGCAGTTCCAGGATTAAATCCATTTTGTATCTTTTATCATGTAAATGTAGTTTAAATAAGCCCTTTACACTGAGTGCTTTATCGCGTCTTTGCAGGCAAATCACATTTAATTAAATGCAATAACACAACATTGTAAATGTCTGTAGTAAATGTTACAGTCAAATCACAGCACAAATTGCCTTATTTATTTTTACATACATATTAAATCCTCAGCGGTTTATTATTTATTGAGCAATAAATGGAAACTACAGTCACGTCTAAGTAATTGTCACTGGCAAAATATGTCAAATATTTCATGGTATTCTCCCAGAGATCTTCTAAATTTCATATATATTTATTTATTTACATCATTAAATTCATTTCATCGTTCCACTTGTGAGCTTTTACATTTTTGGATTCTTTTTTATAGAAAAAAAAGATTAGTTCCAAATGCAATTATACCTTCTTTTTAGTATACTCATTTAAACATTTTAGCTTTATATTGTAATTTTTGTTGCAAGAATTCCCTTTGAATATATGCTGCAAACAAGACATCTTGATGCTACTTAGTCTTTGTAAATCAGGACTGAATCTACTTAATCTTCCAAGTGACTTCATTCCTTCTGCTTCTTCTATGTAGCTGCATCCACTTGTTCCCAAAGAGAGTTCCGTTGCTCAAGCGGCCGCTGCATCCCAGGCCACTGGTACTGTGATGGAGGGTCGGACTGCTCGGATGGCTCTGATGAACCCCTCTCATGCAGTGAGTGTTGCACAACTCTCTCACACCCAAAATAGGCCTTGTGGCTTTGTGTTGCCGCCCCCACCCCATTATCAGCTGCTTGGTTATTGTGTGTAGGTGTCTGTCTGCCACTCTGCATCTGTGAGAGACTCCTGTGAGTGATGTAGCGGAGAGTGCAAGTCAGTGGTGTATTTCTTTGTTGATGATGTGGTCAGTCAGGCCTCCCATTGTATGCTGCATTCCTCTGTGGTGACGCCCTTCAATGTCCTCTGACAAACAGCCCCTCCCCCTCTCTTTGTCCACTGGGGGTTACAGAGCCTCACTTTGGCTTTTGTTTAGATAGCTCACCATGCATGGGAATGTAGAGTTGCCATGACTATTTTGAAAGCTTTGCCAGTGTTGTATTGTGCCTTCCTTGTTAGCTGAAAAGCTTTTGGGGAAGTACCTGAGATAATTGGCAATTACAAAAAGAGAAAAAATAATGTAGGGGATCCATATTTACAGTGGATGCAAAATAGCTGGAACATGGTACATTTGACCCTTATTTCAATGCTTTAGTGTTGTGTTATAAGCATAACTGATTTGTTTTTGCAGCCACACTGGTCAGAACATGCAGCACAGATCAGTTCCGCTGTGATGATGGCAGGTGTATTGCCCTATCTTGGATCTGTGATGGAGACAATGACTGTGGTGACATGAGTGATGAAGACCAAAGGCATAATTGTGGTATGCAGCTTTTCTTTGCTTTTCTTAGATCTCTTTTCCATTACTTTTTGAAGTCTATGCTTCTCATATTTTTTATACATCTCACATCTTCACACCCAAACTCCCTCTCCTCCATTCTTGTTGTCCACAATGTCTTTTATTTGGCTCCTTCTGCTCCCCCATATGCTGTTATTGTTCGGGATGCAGACTCGTTTAGGTACACACCACTGGAGAAGTGTTGTAAGTGAGAAACTGGAAGTCCATGCTGAGCATCTTAGTCTCCTGTAGAAGATCTCCAGTTCAAGGAGCTTGCATTCCTGATTTCTCCTGCCTCACTCGTTACTTTGTACATGTCTCCTTTCTCTGGCTTCCTGGCTCAGGGGGGATCAAGATTCTTATATCACACCACTGTATGCTCCAAAAATAAGATGCCTGAAGCTAAAGACTTCTGCTCTGCTTGAGCCTCTGTAGGGGATGTATTTCAAACAATACAAATCAGCCAGATTAGATGGAGGATTTCCAGTCATGGCTGTGAGGAAATACAGTTTGGAATGTTTGAATCCTCGAAATATGTCACCATCATCTAGTATATTATCATCTTGTAAATCTCCCTGTCTGAATTTATTGTTTCTCCAGCCAATCGGACATGTTCGAGTTCAGAGTTTACTTGTGTGAACAACCAGCCACCTCAACGGAAATGCATTCCACATGATTGGGTTTGTGATGGAGATGCAGACTGTTCAGATGCCTTAGATGAGCATCAAAACTGCACGCACAGATCCTGTGGTATCAATGAGTTCACATGCAGTAATGGACTCTGCATAAGCAGCTCCTACAGGTTAGATATGAAATATCAAACTAATGACACGTGTAATGAATCTGTTGGAAATAAAGATTAACTTCCTCCCATCTTTTAAAATCAGGTGTGATCGTCGTAATGACTGTGGAGACAGCAGTGATGAGCAGGGCTGCACGTACCAGCCATGCCAATCCCACCAGTTCACCTGCCAGAACGGCCGCTGTGTGTCCCATGACTTTGTCTGTGACGGCGATAATGACTGTGGGGATGAGTCCGATGAGCTGGAGCACATCTGTCACACGCCAGCACCCACTTGCCCCCCAGGAGAATTCAGATGTGAAAATGCACATTGTATTTCTCTGAGCCAGGTGTGCGACAGGAACGATGACTGCTCAGACAACAGTGATGAGAAAGGATGTGGTGAGTAAGAAAGAAACTTTGGCAATATTTAAAAAATCTGTTGTCAGTGTGTATGTCTGCCGTTGGAATTTTTTGAGCAAAAATGCACCATGTAAGGGACATTTTTGTGTGCTGAAATTTAAGAGGGTAAAGAAAGCACAAATTGTCACCCAGCAATTTTAGTTAGGTTTAGTTAGGAGATTTCTAAAACAGACAAATTTTAAGACACATGCTTTCTGCATTATTTTTAAGTATAGTATTGTTGGATAATTGCAACTGACTTTAAAACTGTTGACTGTCATACATTTTGTATCTTCTCTGACTGTAGGTATCAATGAATGCACAGACCCATCCATTCACCATTGCGATCATAATTGCACCGATACACCCACCAGTTTTTTCTGCACTTGTCGTCCCGGCTACCACCTCATGTCTGACAGCAAAACATGCGATGATGTCAACGAGTGTGCACAGACACCCAGCGTGTGCAGTCAAATCTGTGAAAACACTGTTGGCTCATTTGTGTGCAAGTGCGCTCCAGGATTCCTCCGAGAGCCAGATGGACACAGCTGCCGTCAGAACAGCAATATCTCACCCTACCTCATCTTCAGCAACCGCTACTATCTGAGGAACCTGTCAACAGATGGGCAGGCCTACTCTCTCATTCTGCAAGGCCTGACCAGTGTGGTTGCTCTGGACTTTGATCGTGTTGACAAGCGCCTCTATTGGATTGATGTGAGCCGTAGGGTGATAGAAAGAATGTCTTTCAACGGCAGTAACAGAGAGGTGGTTGTCAATGGAGTTCTGCATGGGGAGGGGCTTGCAGTTGATTGGGTAGCCAGGAAACTTTACTGGGTGGACAGCTTCTTGGATTGTCTCAAAGTATCTGAACTGGATGGCCGCTTTGTCAAGAGACTGGCTGAACATTGTGTCGATTCCAATAACACCTACTGCTTTGAAAATCCCAGAGGAATTGTTGTGCATCCCAAATATGGGTGAGGAATTGTGTCATACAGTTTAAGACAATCAATAACATACTTAACCAGTATGTTCTCGTCTGCCTGTCACAGTGTATTGATAATTGCAGACGTCGAAGAAGAAAAAATCTAAATAATTGTATTATTATTGTTATTGTTATATTTTCTTTTATTATGTTATAATTTAGTATTGATTATTTTTTATGTTTTTATTCAAGATCAAGATTAACTTTATTGTCCCACTAAGGGAAATTTGTCTTGGGCTGTCACCCCAGCTGATAGGTTGATATGTTACTTCTAAAAACTGCTTATTTAATTCATTCTATAAACTAGGAGTAAACGAATCACTTCCAAGTAATTTCATTGTGTCACATGAGGCACTTGTACTGGTAAAGTATTTTTACATCAATAGGATGAATTAGTAGGACAATGTGCAACATTTGGAATATAAACCTGTAAATTAACGGTTTTAGTCATCTTAATTAAGATAGATATTTCTGATCTATTATTATTATCATATTTATATTTTTAGTTGATTGCCTATTTTAAGGTGGAACAAATCTGAAACTGTGTCCAAAAATCCTGACGCAAAAATTTAAAATAGAAGCATTAGCATATGCTAATGTGTAGAAGGCTAGAGTGAACTGTAAATGCTTCTGAATATGATGTTTTTATTCCTTGCTGTAGTCTGATTTTTAAATATACTAGACACCAAAATACACGTCAATGACCTTGGCAAGTAGCCAACAAGAGGGGTTCATATCATTTTTTTTTTTACTTTTTATCTTTTTGTTTTAAACTATAGATTCCCTTATTTGAATGAATGAATTAATGAATGAATTATACTTTATTGATCCCCGAGGGGAAATTGCATCCAGTATCCAAATCTGAGAAAAACCAAAATGCTGGGATGGGAGAGCGTTATTTGCAGATATACATACAGCTGATATCTAAAATGACTTCCTTTGCTCCTTGTTAGATATGTATACTGGACAGACTGGGGAGACAAAGCCTATATTGGTCGTGTTGGAATGGATGGAACAAACAAAACAGCCATCATCACCACAAAAGTAGAGTGGCCCAATGGTATCACACTTGACTACACCAACGACAAACTCTACTGGTCAGACGCTCATCTCAATTACATTGAGTAAGTGCATCAGAAAGTATTCACTTTTTTTTTTTTACTTGTTGTGAAAGGACCCCAGCAAACTCTTTGCCATTTTAACTCCTCTCTCAGGTACTCCGACTTAGATGGTCAGCACAGACACACGGTGTATGATGGAAATTTGCCACACCCATTTGCTTTGACTGTGTTTGAGGACATCCTGTATTGGACTGACTGGAACACACGTACCGTGGAGAAAGGCAATAAATATGACGGTTCTGGTCGGGAAGCTCTGGTTAACACCACACACAGACCATTTGACATTCATGTTTGCCATCCTTACAGACAGCCTATCGGTGAGCTAAAAATTTCTGAATCTTCACTCAAAGCTCAAGAATAGCTGTCCTCTGTTTGCTCAGCTGTGGTGAGCTGATATGTTGACTGTGGCTCTTACTTTGATAGTAAACAATCCCTGTGCTGTGAACAATGGAGGCTGCTCTCACCTGTGCTTGATCCGTAACGGGGGGCAAGAACACACCTGTGAGTGCCCCGACCATTTCCTGACGGTTCAGATTGGAGGCATGACCCGATGCCTGCCCATGTGCACCAGCACCCAGTACAGATGTGCTAACAATGAACGGTTCGTAAAGATTTCATGAATGCGTTTAGTGCTTACTGACTTTCAATGTTGATCTGACTGTGGAATTATATTTGATATAATATAGACCCTATTCAGGATCAGTTGTAGTCATCTCATTCCAAAGTTTTAGTTTAAGATTGTTAATGATCGCGTATCTATCTGATACTAAAATATTTTACATTATGCATTTTTATTCTATTTGTCCTTAACTGAGGAGAAAAAAGTTCTTCATACATATCTACACATATCTAAAACAATATGTAACTTCATATGTTTAATTACAAAAGATGTACATAGTAATGTCTCAGTGATGCATTTAACTCTTAAGCTCACATGGATTTCTTGGTTGTTCTGATAGTGGGATTCATTAGTTTGATGATGCAGAGAGTTTATTGGTTTGTCTTTTTAATTTGCTTTGGTCTATATTATTTAACAGATGTATTCCTATCTGGTGGAAATGTGATGGTCAGCGAGACTGCAGAGATGGCTCAGATGAGCCCTCCACCTGCCCGACTCGCCACTGCAGTCTTGGCCAGTTTCAGTGCAATGATGGAAATTGCACCAGTTCTCACTTCCTGTGTAACAGCAACCAGGACTGCCCTGATGGCTCAGATGAAGACGCTGTGCTATGTGGTGGGTTTAACTTCATGCCATGTCTTTGAGGCTTTCGGTGGCGGTTTTGCTTAGTCTAAATTTGTCATATTGAGAACTTCCTTCCAACAGCCTGATTAAGATATACATTTCTCCTAGCTGAATCACTTGTTTTCTTTCCAGCTACACACCAGTGTGAAAGTCATCAGTGGCAGTGCACGAATAAGCGGTGTATCCCTGAGTCATGGCAGTGTGATGGTGAGGATGACTGTGGTGATCAGTCTGACGAGGACCCCGCACACTGCTCTACCAGGACGTGTCACCCTGGACAATTCAAGTGCCGCAACGGACGCTGCATCCCCCAGAGCTGGAAATGTGATGTAGATGATGACTGTGGTGACAATTCAGACGAACCATTAGAGGAGTGCAGTGAGTGATTCATTGCATCTTTCTGTATTTTTGCTCTTCCATTCTCGGATTGTATGAGGGATAATCTTACTGAAGTCAAGCCTCTGGCTCAGATTAAATCCAATGCAACTTCAGGCTTTAAATTCAAGTTTGACTATCTATACCTTTATGGATATGTAAAAATCAGATGCTTTTTGTTGTTATCAACACTGCTAATAGTTTTTTTTCTCCATAGTGGGGCCAGCTTATCGATGTGACAACCATACAGAGTTTGACTGCAAGACCAACTACCGCTGTGTGCCGCTGTGGTCTTTATGCAACGGCCACAACGACTGTAGAGACAATAGTGATGAGCAAGGCTGTGGTGAGTTTTCAATATCCATCTTTGAGACAGAGCTGAAGTACAGTTTTGGTCAAATAAGTTAATTACTCAAATTTATTACACTTTATACCTTCTAGCTTAATCAGTTCATATTTTCATTTATCTCAACTTACTAAAAAAAATATAGACATATGTTTCAGGACTGACTGAAAGGCAATTAGCCAACACCTCAGCCTCCTGTGGAACATTATGCACTGTGGTACTGGGAGGTGCTGATGGAGAGCGTCTTACCATTCACCCTCCCCCAGCATTTACCTCTCCCTGAAAGCAACACAGATTTATGAGCTGTCCATTGGTTTGAGTCCACATACATATGTGTACGTGTGTTTTGTTCTGCTGTCCTTGCGTGGGGGCATGGTTCACATGAGTCTCTTTGTACTTTCTGCGATCCAAACACACTGGGCTGCAGCCCTCCCATCTCTTATCAGAGGCCCTCTCTCCATTAGTGCCATGCGTGCGCAGGAGGGGAGATCTGTGCTAATCTTCCTGTAAGAATGCAGCAGATGGGCCAGGTGGAGGGCTAGGAGGCCAGGACTGGCTAACACAGCGCTATCTTTGACCCCCAGCACTGTGTGGTAGAGACAGCTCAGACCAGCTCTGCTCCACTCCTCTCCCGTCTGTGGTTCTCGTCTCCTGCAGTGTTATCCTCTTCAGACATACAGTGAACTGGCATGAACAGAGCTCACACATCTGTCTCTGGCAGCTAGCTCTCCTCCCTCTATTATTTTAGCAGTTTAATTAAAAAAACAAGATGTCTTTAATGTCAAACTAACATTTTAGTTGATAGCTACAAGTCTGGAAATTTCCTGTTATATCACAATCCTGTTTCGCTTCTTGATAGAATGATCCACTAAAATAAATAATCTTTTGACTTCTTATTGTCTTAATAAATATAATATTTTCTTAATGTGTCATTTAAAGTTTAAAATCCTTTTTTTGTCCATACCATTGGAATCAAAGTTTAATCAAAGAGATCTTAAAGGGGTTGTAACTTGAGATGTATTAACTGACAGGTGTTTCCCATATTTTATTTAAAATGTTGTTTTGTGAAAAGGAGAGATTATAGTGACCAGCACAGTGTTGCAGTGGTCACCGCTGTTATCTCACACCATGCAGGATTCCTGGTTTGCCTGTTTTTCCTGTTTTCTCTGCCCTTTCCTCTCACAAGTACAGTATGTCTGGTTAATTGATGTTTCTAAATTGACCATCGACATTAGTGTGTTTGTCTGTCTCTGGTGGACTGACAGCCTGTCTAGGACGCTCCACTCCCTCTCATCTTGCATCTATATGGGATGCCATTGGTGTTTGTTATTGGTATTTTGTGGATAAAGCAAGAATAGTTTACACTTGGCATGCATTTTCACAAAGTGGGCACCTACTTTTTTTCTAGATGAAGTGACCTGTGATCCTAACGGAGACTTCCGCTGTGACAACCACCGCTGCATCCCGGTGAGATGGAGGTGTGATGGAGACGATGACTGTGGCGACAACTCTGACGAGCGCAGCTGCAGTGAGTCCCATTCACCATTGCTACTGTGTTGGGTGTTTAGTGTCATCTAAATGTCTCTTTAAGTAGACTTACTGAGCTATAGCCCCCTTGGATTGTTCAAATGAGAAGAGTGTTGATGGCAGTGAACAGTTTCGCAATAATTTTATCAGACATTTGTGAGATTTGGAAGAGGCTTGACACTTCTGCTCAGAATGGAGTGGTGAGAGGAAGTCTTATCAGCTGCTAGAGAAACAGGCTGTCCTCAGTGTGTCAGAAAAAGGGAGTGAAGGAGTTTGTCACCTCTTGCCCTGGAGAATATAAACATGTCTGAGAACATGCCAGCTAATAAGGGTGATATAGCTTCTCAAAGGAGAAGCAGTGCCATTACATCACAGTGGTGCAGCTCCCCGTGTTGCTGTGCTGCTGATGTCAAGAGAGTTTCTCTCTAGCACTCATGAGCTCAGTGCAAAGTAACTGCTTCTCGTATTACTTCGGGGAGTATAGCTTTGAATGTTTAATGCCAAATAATGGAAGAAAAGAATTCAGACTCTTTGATTAAGTGTTTCAAGTTAAAGAAATTATCAGAAGAAATATCATTAGATAATAAAATAAATTGCAATGAAGGTTCTGACAGTCTTTGGATTAAAATGTCTCTAGTATGAATGAGCATTAAGTAACTACAAAGATAAAGATCTGCGATATTTTGTTTCCTTGTTTTCTTCCAGCGCCACGCTCATGCACAGAGAGTGAGTATCGTTGTGACAATCTGCGCTGCATTCCCAACCGTTGGGTCTGTGACCATGACAACGACTGTGAGGACAACTCGGATGAAAGGGACTGTGGTAAGTGGAGGTTCTTTGTTTTGGCTCTGGATCGGGCTGTTTGTGAGTAACGGAGGGTTGCACTCAACAAAGAAGCAATAAAACTCCAAGTTTGAAGCATAGACAGACGGGACCACCAACATTCAGATATTGAAAAGGAGTTTATTCAGCCTACTACCAACAAGCTTTCTACAGTTCACGGAGTACAGGACAGATCACTATTGTAGATCCTCAAGTCACACTGCATGTTGCATATCCTGAGGCTGTTTTTGTAATAAAAAGAATTAATACAGTGACATGGAAGAAAAATTATAGAATTTTAGGCACTTGATTGAGTTGATTAGGTCTCTACTTTTGCATATAATGACACTTCTGCATGTGACCTTTTTTTATATTTTGTGCTGGTTTCAGAGTTAAGGACTTGTCATCCCGGCTATTTCCAGTGTGGCAGTGGACACTGTATCGCAGAACGATTCAAATGTGATGGCAATGCTGACTGTTTGGACTACACAGATGAGACATCATGTCGTAAGTGTCTCATATATCAATGCTCACAGTTTGGTAAAATAATTGAATGCAAAGCATTTATTCTTTATATTCTCATAAATTTGTTTCATTTAGGCTGATGATCATGAGATTGAGACAGATTTAATTTGACATCATGGTTTTGCCTTTCAGCAACCCGTTTTCCCAATGGCACATTCTGCCCCCCCTTCTTGTTTGAATGCAAAAACCATGTTTGCGTCCAGCCTCACTGGAAATGTGATGGAGATAACGACTGTGGTGACAACTCAGATGAGGAGCTGCATCTCTGCTGTAAGAAGTAACATGAAACCTGACATTCATTCAAGTTCAGAACACACAAAGTCGATAATACTGGCTTTTTGTGCTTCTGAATTACATCAAGCAACATTTCAACTGTTTTCTGCTGCAGCAAATACATTTTTTTTGTAACTGCTAAAGTTGCAAAAAGGTTGATACTGTATCAGGCTGAATGTTTCGGGTTATCCACAGTGGATATCGAGTGTGAGGCTCCCTTTCGTTTCCGTTGTGACAACAATCGTTGCATCTACAGCCATGAGCTGTGTAATTCTCTTGATGACTGCGGTGATGGCTCTGATGAGAAACAGGAAAACTGTGAGTAAAGCTTTTAGGACTATGCAACTGAGAGTATATAAATCTCTGGCTTCTTTTGAAGTGGTATATTTTCTCCATCCAGGTCAAACCCCAACACATGGGCCCTGCTCAGATGATGAATACAAATGCAGTAATGGACAATGCATCCCTCTGCAGTATGCCTGTGATGATTATGACGACTGTGGAGATGAGTCAGATGAGCTTGGCTGCCGTAAGTAACACTGATGAAAAGCTTATAAATTAGGATATAGAAAATCTGATGATATCATCAGGCTTACCTTTTGATCCGGTAGACCAGGGACTGCTCTCACAAGGTTCACAAGGATACTTTCATCTTCTTTAGTAGGTTTAATCTTGTGTTTTTGTTGAGGTAACAAGACTTTATTTCTGCAGTATTTTCATTTATTTGTTTATTTGCACAAAAATAACAATACAACAAGTAGACAATAGATACAAATAATTAGAGTACAGTGCAGGAAGAGGCAAAAAGCCAATCTGGCTCATCTAAAGCCTCCACCAAAGAACAAATAAAATGTGATAAGAATACAAAACAATAACTTTAGAGAGAGTGAAGCTAAATAAAAGATTTTTGCTATGGAAGTAATCAGCAGAGATTCACGTTATACTGTTTCTTCACATTGTCTGAGCTGTCAGAGATGTTGATCAGATTTCCATTAACCCTTTGTCAGGCAATCACAAAAATACTTTAAATTAAAATTTTCAATCATAGATTAGCATCATTGTGATATGGGAGGATATTACAAGATTTTAAAACCCGGTTACTTGTTTAAAAAATAACAACAGTGCTAAAGTAGTAAGTGGTCAGTACTAACAGTTTCTTTGAATTTTTGTGTTGAAAGTCAATCTCAATTTAATATCTGGGATGTAGCCTGATCTTTGCTGATTGGTGGGGACAACTCTGTGTGGTTCTCTGATTTTATGGAGTACCATGCAGAGGCATTTTGTGTCATGAATGAAGGGATCAAATACGTTTTTTTGCCTGATAAAGGGTTTACAACATCTTTGAAAGTTTAAAGAAGTTGCTGTCTCTTTTATCCAATGCTAGATGGTCCAGTCAGTGTACCAACCGTGGAGTCATTTTATGACCAGCTCATTCTGATCTGTCCTGAATAAGTTTTTCCACTTATTTTTCATCCAATTTTTTTCAGTTTCCCTCTTCTTCTTCTCTTCTAGCTCCATGTGGAGCCAGGATACAGACATAAAAATAGACACAGCCCATAGATCTAAAGCAAAAAACAATCTAGTGCTCCTTTAAATTCACTTGTAATTTCATTAAAAAAAAGTTCTTGTGTTTAGGTTCATTGTAAAAACAGTAACATGTGTTTTCAGTTTTGTCTTTTTCTTCAGTTTTCTTTCTTATGTGTTAGTGATCACAGCTGCATTTTTTTTTTGTACTGAGATTTTACATTCAGTGCTTTTAATATAGTCTTTCTGAAGTTTTTCCCCCCCTTGTTTTAATTGTGAGATTATACAACTTTCAACGGTTTAATATTTATGTGACACACTTGTGGCTGTCCTCACTACTTGTTGCACTACTTTATTTGTTTGCTGCCATGATGGCAATGCACACTGTAATTCTGATGTAATATGCATTTACCTGTGTGTGTTTCAAGCTGCAGTTGCTGCATTTTTTGCTTGTCTTTTATTTTCCCACTACATCAGACCATGGCAGTGGGCACACTTGCAGTACCAACATGTGTGAACACAATTGTACAGACCTGAAAGAGGGAGGCTTCCTCTGCTCCTGCAGACCCGGTTACAAGCCCAAAGCCACAGAAAGACACACCTGTGAAGGTAAACTACAAATTCACCGAACACTTAGAAGTATTTTGTACATGCAGTTTATGTTTTGTCTCTTGTAATTTCCTCCTTTTTCTTTGGATAGATGTGAATGAGTGTGAGGTGTATGGAATGTGTCCTCAGGACTGCAAAAACACAAAGGGAAGCTACGAGTGCTTCTGTGCTGAAGGCTTTTTATCTTTTGGTGAGCCGCATGGGACCGAGTGTGCTGCTCAAGGTCAGAGCTTGGAAAAGAAAATTCTTTGAATATGTTTTCAATGCTTCATCATTGCTACCAAACTCTGAATTTAAAGTGCTGACAAGTCTTACCACAAATCATTGTCTGCACAGGAAACCCACCAGTGCTGCTGTTGCCAGACAACGTTCGCATCCGTCGTTTTAACCTGACCTCTGAGCAGTATTCAGACTATGTGGACAATGCCGAGCATATCCAAGCCTTGGACTATCTGTGGGATCCAGAGGGTGAAGGCCTCAGTAAGTTTATTTTTTTAAAGCTTTTCAAGTTTTTGTTTTTCATGGTGAATATATAAAACACAAGATCTCTAAGACTCGATGATCTTTACTTTTGTGTTGTAGGTATTGTTTATTGGACAGTTGGGGGTCGGGGGTCTGAATTTGGCTCTATCAAACGTGCCTATATGACCACATTCAATGATTATGGCAACAACCCAGTAAAAGAAGTGGACCTGAACCTGCGGTACATCGCTAAACCTGATGGCATCGCTGTGGACTGGGTTGGCAGGTAAATTAGTATAATTATGGCTTCATGTTTCTGTAGAGTTGCTGTAAATCTTGTTAACATGTACTTAGTATTCTAAATCAATGTTCACAGGCATATTTACTGGACAGATTCAGGGACCAATCGAATTGAAGTGGCCAAACTGGATGGGCGGTACAGGAAGTGGTTGATCCACACTGACCTTGATCAGCCTGCTGCGATTGTTGTGAATCCCTCCCTGGGGTATAGCTTTTCTTTGAGAAGACATTTGTTTTATGCTACATGAAATATCCTTGTGCTTGTTTTGTGTACAAACTGAGTTGGTTTTGTCATTACCTGTGGGCAGGATGATGTACTGGACAGACTGGGGAAAGAAACCTAGAATAGAGTCAGCATGGATGGATGGTCAGCATCGAGAGGTGTTGGTGAAAGAGGAGGACCTTGGCTGGCCAACTGGTCTGGCTCTGGACTATGTGAATGGAAACAGAATCTACTGGTGTGACTCGAAGGAAAACATAATTGAGTCTATGAAGCCTGATGGCACAGACAGAAAGATTTTAATATCAGGAGGTAGGGTAGCCACGTCTAAGAAATGTGTTTTATATTCAGACAATGACACATTAAGAATCTGTTTCAAGTAGAGATATTTATGATTCAAGATGTGTGTTGATGTTATTTTTTCTCTGTACCAGATATTGGACATCCGTATAGTATTGACATCTTTGAGGGACATGTGTATTGGACAACAAAAGAAAAAGGTGAAGTGTGGAAGACAAACAAGTTTGGACAAGGAAATAAAGTCAAAGTTCTAACCATCAACCCTTGGCTTACACAAGTCCGTATTTACCAGGAACATCGGCACAACCAGTCAGGTCAGAACACAGAATCTACAGAGGGATGTTAATATAAGTATAATTATTCACACCACCTTAAATCCTCACTGAGAAAAAAATGATTCTTTTTTTAAAGTGGAACCTATAATAATAACATACAGACCACTTGAATCGGGATCTAAAATAAAGTTTTAAAACAGTCAGCTAACAAAATAACACCTTAAATAAGCCAACACCATAAAATAATCAAGTAAAATTGTCCCCCCATGTGTATTTGAAGCCACAAGCCAAACCATCATAAATATCTGGATGTATTTCTAAAACAATTTGGATTAGCATCGTAAATATGTGTACCTCATTGGCCTTTGCTTCACCTCGCCACCAAGTTTTCCATAGTCTTGTAAAGAGACATCTTGTTTTAGGTTGATCTCTAATAAGATCAGCTTAAAATGATAATTTTAGAAAGCTGGCACATGATTTCTATAACTTCGGTTTCAGTCTGAGGGTGCTAATTAGGTACAGACATGTGGATCTGTCATTATCATTAAAGATTTGGTCCTTGAAACAGGGAGCATATCTTGTGTCTTTTGGGATTCTGATCATTCACAGATAATCTGTAACATAGATTTGTTGATGCGTCATTTAGAAAGCTTAAGTCATAGTATGCTCGATAACAATATAACTTATCTTTTGCTTATTGTGTTGTTATCTGTGCTGTGTCCCTGTTAGTGCCCAACCCTTGTAAGAATGTGTGCAGTCACCTCTGCCTCCTCCGACCTGGTGGGTACACCTGCGCGTGTCCCCAGGGCTCCCCTCCGATGAGTATGGACTCCAGCATATGCGATGCAGGTAAAAAACTACAGCCGGATCGCTTGTGATGTTCTCACCTTTGTGTCAACAGTGATGCGGTATCTAATTTTGCATTCATAAATCCGTCGATCCATCACATATGCCTGGCTGCCCCCGAATGGTTTTGTGAGACTGTGTGATTTTATTTTTGTCGTTGTTGATCCTCTGTGTGCCTGGCTTTTGCTTCTGCAGTCATTGAGGCTCCTGTTCCAATGCCCGCTGCATGCAGATGCATGAATGGTGGAACCTGCTACACTGATGAAGGGGGTCCACCTAAGTGCAAGTGAGTTTAGATGCACTTGACTGTCCATCGGTTGTTGTCAGCAATTGTTTGGTTTTCCATCTTTTTTAAACGTGCAGTCAGTTGTCCTTGGGTTAAAGACTTGCTTCGTGTGTTACTATGATGTTGTGTAGATGTCCTTATGGCTATCTGGGCAGCTACTGTGAGATGGGGAGGTCAAGGGGTGCTCCAGCTGGAACAGGTACAATAATTAAACTTTTTTCCCTCATATTTTGTTAGTTGTGACTACTGGACAAAATGGGATGTTTGACACTTCTTGCTTAGACCTAGAAAACGGCTTAAACAACAATGTCTCAGCAGCTCTTTGGGCTCATTAAAATTACTTTTCTTTAATAATTGGCCAACAACACTAATAGACATTTATCAAAGTTTAACTTCTGCAAACTAAGATCATCCACACTCTGTGACCATTAATGGACTTGTCAGCAAAATATTATCAAGCAGTTCAATATCAATGATCTGCCTCTTAAAGAAAATGTTTCTAAAGAACACCGTTTTATCTTCAGCTGTGGCTGTTCTACTGGCTGTCATCATCATCCTGATTACTGGAGCTATGGCTGTTGGGGTTTTCCTCAATTACAAACGAACAGGATCTTTCATCCCCTCCATGCCCAAACTTCCCAGGTATTTGGTCCTTTTTTTCTGTGTTTTTCTTATTGAAAACACCTTTACTGAAGCTCAGAGTAGAATATTCAGATCAAATTTCATGTTGGACTGTTTGTTTTTTTGTTCAGTCTCAGCAGCCTCGTAAAGTCAGCTGACACTGGGAACGGGGTGACGTTTCGGTCTGGTGATAATGTGGATCTTGGACCATCGCACATTGGAGTGTCATTCATTGACACGGCCATGCAGATGGTGAGCCTGGAGATAACCATCCTATTATTTGATGGTGTTCCAAGTCACACAAAGTGTCCTATAAGCATTTTTGACTTTTTTTCTGATAAACAGGAGACATTTTATGGTATTTTTTTTAACTCCTTTCAATCTTCAACATAAACTTCAGAACTGCTTCAGAGCAATATTTTATTGGATTACAAGTTGATCAAAGCAGATGTGGCTTGAATATCTATGATGAATGTAAATCAAATCTTACCAATATAATATTCCTATAGGATGATAATTTCGCCGTTGATGCTGGGAGACAGCCAATCACATTTGAGAACCCGCTCTATGCCACTCCTCCGGTGACCAGTGATCCAGCAGTCATCCATGCCACACAGGTACTCACAAATATATGATTTTCATTCCCAAGTCATACATATCCATGACACACAATATTCAGTTAAATTCAGCTTTGTTCTTGTTGTGCCAATTCAAAACAACATCATCTCAAGGCACTTTTAAAGGTGCAGTCCAATTATAAACCAAGTGAATAAAATTTGACTACTCTATATAATCATCTTGAGTTCAATTTATAATAATTGTGTTCATATAACAGACAAAAGTAAATATTTGTCTAGCTAAGGAAACCAACAGGTTGCATTGAATCTTGTCTTTGATACCCTGTCCTGAGGGTGGCAGGCGACAGTGGAAAAACTCAATTTTAAGAGGAAGAAAAACTTACAAAAAGAGCTCAGTAATATATTATTTTACCCAGATTATACTACTGGTGCAGGTGGTGATACTGTATAATGCAAAACCCATGTCTGAGTCTAAAATGTGTTCTTTTTTTGTATTATTTTAACTTTTCTCCATAAACATCTGGCAACCCCCAGAAATGATCCTAAGATCCCAGGATAAGAGTCACAAATCTATAATATAAGATGTTTGCTGAAACTCCAACATGATTAACTTTACAGTTGACATTTTCAGCTCGTACTCCATTAATGTTACCTGAGATGACACTTGTCATTTTTGCTTATGAACAGGTGACTGTTAACGTGACTGGTGAGCAATTGGAGAACAACTTTGTGAACCCGGCATACCGTGGAGATCAGAGTGTGGGCGTTCTTAACACATCTTCTGTCAGCACCAAACCTGTTCAGGTGGATATCTAACAAACGTTACTGTATATTATCTAAATCAGTTCAGAGGTTTGCCAGCTCATTGACAGTGTTTGTTTTCAGGAGTCAAAGTGGAGCTTATTCAAACGAAAATTAAAGCCAAGCACCACTTTTGAAAACCCTTCATATTCAGAGGTAAGTTTGAACACAAAAGGTATTTTTAAGACATCATTTTGAATATCATAACTAACACCCCACTCTGCATTGTTTTACAGATGAAGAATGACAAGCCTGTTGAAAGCAGCGGGGACCCTTCTGTCCCTGAGCCATCTCCGTTTGTCCCCCCTGCCAAACCCCAGAAGAGGGATCGTCCCAGCACCTTCTCACCAACTGAGGACAGTTTTAAAGATACGGCCAACCTTGTTAAAGAGGACAGTGACGTATAACCCCTTCTCTCACTGATGGGAATTGAAGAAAAAACACAATTTGCACAGAATTTATTTTTTTATGCAGCCTGTGTACAAAACTGTTTTAGGACAGAGAAATACATCTTTATAGAGTGAAGAAAAAAAAAACATCTTGTTTGACTATGCCTTCTGACATTTCTTATGCCAATTCTTGTGTGAATGTTTTTTTTTTCTTAATTATGATGTACAATATGTATATCTTTGCACTGAAGCTGCTGATAGAAATGTTAATAAATATGTTGTATATTTGTAAATTTGAACAGTAAGATTTTGTCAGAAATATCTCTGAAATACAGTAGATATGAAGTAGTTGAACATAAACTCAATATCACACATATATAAAAGGTGAGCTGCATTCTGAATGTACAGTTCTTATATGATCAGAGCTTATTAGAGAAAAATGCCACTGAACTAAACTGAAGATGTATTTACTACATCTTGCATGTTTATATACCTCATTTCAGGGCTGCTAAATGAAAGCATGACTAAAGAAACTGGATTAGCTAATGCTGTTAACTTTCAGTGATATGTGCTCTGCTATAAAGAGGATCACAAGCTTAAATATGTGTGCAAAGCATACTTATTGTACTTAATCACACTCATCTGACTTTGAATCAACATGATTGTTTTTACTGGAATGGCCAAAATAGTTTGGAACGGTACTTGAACATGTCTGTATTTCATGGACATGTAGCTGATAACCGTAAACAGCGACCTGTGACTTGAGGATGCAGATGTATAAATTTTTTTAAACAAAGTGGATTAATTCTTTATAGATTGATTTATTTTGTATGATAATGACGAAGAATAAAAACTGTCTGTGATCATGCAGAACATGCTGGTATGAATTAAATTGCCGCTGCTGAGACATGAATGAATAAATTTGCTATTTTGTAAGACAGTCTTCATGTTTTTTTTACTTCATGATTACAGTATATTTCATTTTATTTTCATGTGATAAGGAAAAGGGACACGCTTATGCACCATTAAGTGATGGCAGGAGCATATTGATCACAAAGTCTGCAACAAAGGAAGGGAGATAGGACAGAGGGATCCAGAAAAGCTTGGCGTCCCAGCCTGCTCCATAACGTGTGCGGGGAAAGCGAGCCGTCAGTGCGTGCTCCATGCACTTGGTCACTTTGGAGATATCTGGACTGCACAGGATCCCCATGGAGAAATCCTGTGCTTTCACATCTGAGCGACAAAACAAATTGCAGGAATTATTTTGAATACGTTTAACACCTTTCCTGATTTACATTACTCCAATTTCACTCACATTCATCAAAGTATTTAGCTCCATATGAGTCTTTAACATCTTGAGGGAGGCGGGACCACAGCCTTTTCAGGTCAGCATTAATAAGATCCACACGGGTCACACCTGTCTTAAAGAAGCCAGGCTCGATGATACTCACTTTGACACCAAAGTGCTGCATGTCCCTCCTGAGAAGAAAAAGTTGAATTGTTTGGCAATTTGTTTTTGCATTGATTCATATAATTTCTGACTGCTGTCTTCAACCTGGAATGAACATACAGAGTAAGTCCCTGTATGTTTATTTCAGGACCTATTCTGTTTTGACTCTTAACACATCTATAATATATCTTCATTTTATGAACATGTATTTAGTGTTTACATCATGTGTCTCAGTTTGTTTTGGTGCTGCTACCTGAGACTGTCGGAAAAAGCTTCAACTCCCCATTTGGACAGACAGTATCCTCCACCAATGAGAGAGAGTCTTCCCAAAATACTGGCTACATTTACAACTCTGCCCTGGGCTTTCTTCACAAGAGGCAGAAACTGCAGGGTCACATCAATGACTCCTATCAGATTTACATCTAAGACCTTTGTGAAATCCCCTAGCTGCATCCATTCTGTTGGGCCGATAGGTATTGACCTTCCAGCGTTGTTCACCAGCCCCCACAGACCTGCAGAGAGAAAGCAGGCAGAATAATCATCCTTACTGCTGTGCTATGTAAGGCTATTTCTAAAGCTTCAAAGCATAAAATGTGACAAGTTTAAGCTTCACACAGCTCTACCAAATTTAGTTTTGGGAAAATACCCTCCTCTTAAATTTCTGTAGAGAAGTGGTTGCCCAAGGGACATCAGGATTCCTCAAAAAAGTTAATGAACAGAAAAGTAAAAAAAATTTGAAGTGCTTGTTATAGTTGAAAAGCCAGCATCTGTAATTGTATGAGACTGCATTAGTGCACAAGATGTATAACTGCATATCTGTGAAGCCCCAATAATGCTAAATCACACATGCAGGGGGCTGCACCGTGGTGTTGAGGTTAGCTCTGTTTAGTCACAGTAAAAAAATGCTCCTGATTTGAATCCTTGCTGGATTTATTCTGTATTCTAACTATTTACTGTTTTTTTCAGACAAGGGAAATTGTGGGGCTGATAACAACAGAAAAGTGCTAAACTGGCCTCTCTAAATTCCAGCTATCTACCTCATCCAAAAATTAAGTTGCAGTATGTAATGATATACTGTATATCATAGAAGGGCCTGAACTACGGAGCAACAAAAATCTTACTTCTGCACTTTTTTACATTCATACCCACAGCAGCTCTTTGGTTCCCAAATGGTAATAGTGTTAAAAGAAATGATGCCACACAGTGCAACATAGCCCTGTCCCAGTTCTGTTTGAAAAAAAATTAATCCCATTTCTCATTTTCAACATTTACAACTAGACATTGATATTTCACACTTGGAAAAGCCGGTGTTTTGTAGTAAAATAGTCACAAATTTATTGACTTTTAAATAAATTATTGATGATTTTCCCAAAGGGTGTCTGTACAAAAGGAGTGTTACTTTACTTATCAGTACAAATAATTTGTCTCAGCAAATACAGCTCTGTGTAGTATTAATAGGACTACAGTTACAACACAAACCATCACAAATCTTTTACCATCTACAATAAACTCCAGATCAATGTTTTTATCTGTAGTCAGAATTTACAGTATGTGTGAAGAAGCTTTACTGCATCTCTGGCTGAGATAATTTTATCCTCCCATTTAAAAACAGAGCATGCTCTAATCACACCAGTAGGAGGATGATAGGTTGATGATAGGGTAGTCCAGGTTGCCTTTATCTCTCTCAGTGCTTCACTCTGACTGGCACCCTATCAGTGCGCACCCCCTGCTGTCCGCCCTGCTCACCTCTCTTCCCGACCTCTCTGCTCACAAACTCCACCGCACTCCTGACGCTCGCGCTGTCTGTAACATTCAGCAGGAGGGTCTTCAGTCTGGGGGAGGCTGCTGCTGCCAGATCTGCTGCACCTTTCTCTGTGAGACATGCCGCTATGACGTGGAAACCTTTTTCATCCAGCTGTCTGGCCAGAAGATGCCCAAAGCCGCTGTCACAGCCCGTGATGAACACATGTTTCTGACTTAATCCTTCAACTTTGTAGGAGTCTCTAATGTACCAGCGGATGGCAGTGAATATGGCCAGAAGTAAAACACAGGTTAAGGCCAGATGGGACAGGATAACCTAAGACACAAAAATTACAACTGGACTGCAAATGGAGGACATTAATGAAAACATTCATCATTTACTCTTGCCTTTATATATTTCTCTATAAAAAGGTAGATAATTATGGATGAATACAGCATGAGTCAACACTTTATGAAATGATGCTTACCTCAAATAAATCTGTAGTTAGATCATCATTTGACACCTGAGTGAAGAAACCTGAGATGAATTTCAGTTCCAATCACAAAAAACTCAGACATAAAGTCCAGCGCATGAAGTTTCCCCCTTACAATCTGCTCCTTTTTTACTGACATTTATCCTTATTCGTGAAAAACTTTTGCATGTAATGTAATTCAAACTTCCCTTTAACACAATCAAAAGTGTTTCTAAATACACAAAGCAGTGTCTAGACTGAAAGGTGGAGATCCCTGACTGTGTTAAGCCACATTACCACACACAGGCTCACAGATAAGCTTTAGTCCAGGGCCCCCTGTTGGATTATTTTAGTTATGACAGTAATGCCCACTCAATAGTGAGTATTTTGTTTAGCCTTTTAAAATCATGTTAAAACTAATTACAGTGATGCAAGTGTGTTATAACAGATGCAAGGACATGAAACTGAGATTGCATCAAGATACTGAAATACTTTTATCTTATTGAAATTCATAACAATTTGGAGGACCTTCAATTAAGTACCATGTTTTAATCCTACTTAAATTTTCTACTTCACCATATTTCCAGTGCAACACAACATTCATTTTTAAATGTTACTGTATTTATTTAGCACCTAAAGATAGTTATAATTTTACATACAAAACACAAAGTCAGTGGTTATATAAAACTATGACATACATCAGGTCAGCCAATATGAAAACACTCCTGGATGTTTCTGTAACTTCACAAGAATAACAAAACATACTCCTTTTCCATTGCTTTCCCCAAGTAAAAGAACCATTTGCATTTTGGATGATTTCGTAAACTAATGTGTCTTAAAAAGGTATGTAAACCAGTTTCTCCACAGTAGTAGGCATCAGGATATCACGGATTTGACTGAAATGACTTTTAAACTTTTACATCTGTTATACAGTCATGTAGAAAATACACCACAGGGCTCTGTGTACAGAATATCTGTTCTCCCAAAATACAGATATAATTAATTTTGCTTTATCAGACATACCGATCTTGAATTAAATGATATCATATGCAAGATGGGAGGAAATTGATCCCTTAAAGCAAGTATATTCTTTCAACCACCAGGTGGCATCAAAACTAAAAAAATAAAGTTAGTGCAGAAAAAAAAACCCAACTAAATCTTTCATTATTCCTCTGCTGTTAGTCTGCATCTTAATAAGTGGTCATAAAAGCCAGCCAACTCTAAATTAAGCACCATAGCATGCAATATAATAATAGTAATGCAAACATACCATGATTACAGCTCTTTAGATGCAGAACCTGCTCACCTTCCACTGTTAAAATTAAATGAACTGATGATCCTCTCCTAACAATACCTCAAAGGTCCAGGTGAATTTATAATGTGTGTCTGCAGAGTCAAGGTCCAAAATGGATATAAAGGCAGGGGTAAATGGTTCACCAGCATAGGGTTGTGTAATAGGCTAAACAAGATTACATGACTCCTGGTTTTGATAACCTCATTTACCTTAAGATCTAATCAACTTTGAAAACATTTCTGAGCAAAGGTTACACAGCTGGCTGGTGTGTGTGTTTAATATTCATGATAAATACAATAAATGTAAGTCTGGAGAGTCTCTTTAAAGTGAATCAAAACTTCTAGGATAAAAAATATCCAGTTAACAGAGATAACACTGACTCTGTGTCTCTAGCAGTTGCGATATGACTTGAGATTTAAAGGCCATTATTAAAAGGTAACTCATTGTCTGACATGTATAACACCGTTATTAGATACGCTGACAATATGATGGACGGATTATGGACAGAGTCATATTTACTAAACTAAAAAGTAAACATATGCAAGTGGGCTTCAAATTAGCTGAAGAGGTTTCTCCAGTTCCTGATGTTACAGAAACTACAGCACAGATACTTTGGGTTTTGGACTTTGCATAAGGAATAGTTTATCTGAGATGCAAGTCGGCATGTACGACAGGGGCAACCAGATGAACTTTGCGTCCCATCCTGGGGAGTAGCGATAGCGAGGGTGGACAGCAGTGACGGCGTGCTCCATACATCCAACCACCTTCATCAAGTCCCCATCAGTGAACTGTCTGAATGTCTGATCCAGCTGTGCAAGGGCTGAAAAAAAGAGCAAGACTGTTATGATGTTCTAACAACAGATTCAGGAAAAGCATTAAATATACATGTAGTTTTTTTATTTCCATGAAACTTGGAAAAAAAAAAGGTCAATTTTGAGTAAAGTACTGCTGCAACTAGAAATAAAAGTGCAGAGAAGGTCAGGGGGATTCAGCTGCCATGGCAACTAGATCTGATCGTATTGTGTCAACAGGACAATGCAACATTTTTGGACGTTATGAGGAGGCGCCAACTCCACACACCAACACAAAAGAATCTGATGTCGGTTCATGAAAAAGTTAGCATTTCTATGTTTCTACATTTCCCTAAAAAGTTAGCATTTTCATGCTAATGTTTGTCAGGCTTGGTGGTGACGATTAACTGCGCCGATTTGGGCAATGCTTACAATGAAATACTGCATGACTCCTGCTAAATTTACGGGGCCATAACAAGCTGCCATGTTTTGGCTCTGGCCTCTCCCACATCACTAATTTCTAAATTACAGCACATAGTTGCCTCAACTTTAAAACACTTAAAATGTTAAAAGAAGAGGTGGTGCAACACAGTGGCACCTATTCAAACTTCCTTCAAATATAGTGCTGGCATGAAATGCAATGACAGAGGAGTAGGTTTAAAACTGTGAAATTGCTGTAGAAACTGCTGCCTGATTGGTAACTCCTCCCGTTTCTCTACAATTGATTTGTTTCCAATGCGAGCTGGCTGAACAACATATAGTAATATCATTATTTGTTATGCTTAAAAAAAAAATCAAATGTGAGGAAAATGTTAAGATCTGTTGAATGATGATCTGTGCCAATTTTGGTGAAGATTGGAAAAATCCAACATAGTGGAAATTGAGATAAAAAAAACACTGAAGAGTTAAAAGTCAAGAAACTATTTGTTAACAGTGATGGAATAACTCACCAGTGTCCAGGAAAGTGGCTCCATAGTCATCTTTCACATCCTGAGGTAATCTGTTCCAGAGCTTCCTCAAGTTATTCTTCAATATCTCTGTATCAGTTACGCTCGTTTTAAAGAAGCCTGGTTCAATGCACAGCACTTTGACTCCAAACGGTGCCATGTTTAGACTGAAACACAAAATGTGATGTTGCAATGTCAAGAGGACGTGCAGGAGAAATCAAAGCAAGGGCATCTTAAGAAAAAAAAACAAAAAAAGAAAGCTAAATCTCCTCTCACCGCAGACTGTCATTGAAGGACTCCACTCCATACTTGGACACACAGTAAGGTCCACCGAATGGGCTGATTCGCCCAAACACACTGGCAACGTTCACCACTCTGCCCTTAGCCTTCTTGATGAGGGGGAGAACGCTCAGAGTCACTGCGATCACGCCATTCAGATTGACAGCCAGCATGGACTTGTAATCTTCTATAGTGAGCCAGTCACAGGGACCGGATGGAATAGCGACTCCAGCGTTGTTCACAACAGCCCAGAGGCCTGAAGCAGCACAACAGGAAAAATACACAGATGAGAAAGATTATATTCACATGAACAGCACATTGCATTACTCACAAGTTAAACCACTCCTTAAAGCTCTAAGGCTATCAATCATTTTACTGGAACTGTTCAGACTGGTTTAGTTCCAGTGTGACTAAATCTGCCACCTCAAACCAATTCTTGTTAGCTAGATCAATTCAAATGAAAAAAAAAATATTACAATGACGTTTTTGTTTTGGATAGATCCACTTACCCCTCTGTCCAACCAAAGTCTTAATGGAAGCTGCTGCTTTGGTAACGCTTTCAGAGTTGGTGACGTCCAAGGGGACGGTCGACAGCATGTCAGAGGAGATCTTCTTCAGCTCATCTTCACCCTTCTCAGTATAGCAGCCAGCAATCACGCGGAAGCCCAGCTTGTCCAGAGTTCTGGCCAGGTTGTTACCAAATCCAGAGTCACAACCAGTGATGTACACATACTTGTCTTCCTTGTTGCCAACTCTTTTGGTTTCTTTAAACCAGCGATAGATGAACCAAACAGCCACCAGTCCAAGGATATACAGAAACATTTTTCTAAGAGTGAGAGGAAGAAACCAAATAATCGTCAAGTCACAGAGCACTTTTGTTGGGATTTTTTTGCACTGCAAGTTCAAGACATAACATTTAAATGTAATAGAAGTACCATAAGCTATCAATGGCAAATGTTGCATTTTATTTTTAGAGATTTAAATGCTTCTGAAGAGGGTAATAAAATAGTAGACTCCTTGTTCAAAGTTAGGATATTACAACAAAGAGTTGTTAATATCTAACAATATAATACAACCCTATTCTCATAAACGTTGTGTGTATATCGTAAATAAAAGACAAAATGCAAAAACGTACATGTCATTTCAACCTTCTGCATTTGAATTTAGTATTGGTCATTTATTTTGACGAGCACAAATTTATTACCACTTTTAAAAACTAAAGCATGTTTCCTGTGTTATATCATTCAAATTTACATTTGGGAACTGAGGTGAGTGGCTTGCTGCTGGTCTAATAGTGAAAAATCAAGCCGAGGATCAGGTCAGTAACATGATACACACAAAGAGCAATTCAGGTGGATGGGGTCTTTCAGAAGGAAAGAATGTCCCCAGACCTTCAGGTTTTTCCCTAAGAACAGACATAATTGTGCAATGGAAATCACTGAATCAGGTCAGAAAAATGGCTGAAAACCCAGTCAGGAACAAAGGTGGTAGGCAAATGGGGTCTATTTTACCATGAATGCGACAATTGCTGCCAACCACCTGATGTCTTTTCAATAGAAAGACTTATTTCAGCAAGATAATCCTAAAGTACATTCTGTTCATATTTCAACAACAGGGCTCTTTATAAAAAAGAAAAAGTGTGTGGGTGCTAAACAAGCCTGCAGCCCAAACCTGCCACTCACTGAAAACATTTGGCACGTTCTAAAATGAAAAACAAGACAAAGGAGGCTGCAAACTGTTGAGTTGCTGAAATCCTACATCAAGCAAGAATGGGAAATCCTTTTCATTTCCAAATTATAATAGCATATGGTTTCTTCAACTCCCAAATGCTTGCAGTGTTAACAGAAGAGGTGATGCAACACAGTAGCAAACATGACCCCATTTCAAGCTTTGTGTCGGCATGAAGTGCAATGAAAGAAGAGTAATTCTAAAAGCACAAAATTCACATGTAAAAAGGTGAAATCAGTTAACATGAATCTGAAAGTGATTATTCCCTATTCTGAAATTTTACCAGACACAACTGACAAACAACTTCGACTGAAGTTGTGACAAGCAATAGATAACAGCTGGTTAATATTCAGGGTGCCTTCTGGATTAAGAGTGAAGCACATTCCCAAAACTTTCTGCAGTCATCCTCACCAAGAACTCACAAGCATCAGGAAATCCAGAAAATACTCACAACTTAGGAGATGAAACTTGGACATTGTCCTCTTTAAAAAGAACACTTTAAATGTGTTCTATAGGTAAAAATTTAGTTTGGCTTGTTGCTAAAATGAACAAAACAATCGATGGTTTTATACATTGATCATGAAAGTTGGGGGGGGGGGGGAGAGAGGAGAGACAGCGGCCTGTGCTGGCGCTGCAGAGCGCTCGGGCTGATGGACCCCAGACAGGGGCTCAGCAGGACGCGGTGTAACAAACGTTTGAAGTGATCAAGATCCGAGACAGCAAGTAACTCGTGCCGCATGTGTCTGATGGGGGTTGAAAGATTACAGCACGCATAGTTTAATGTGGTTTGTCTACTACGCGATTTCAATTCCAAGTGAACTGGCTAAACTGGTTGTGCGTCACTTTTCCATCCCAATGGTGGGTAGTGGGTTGAGATAAAGTAACGTAACAAGAAACGTTGTTCATTACTTTTAATGACTCAACAACAAGCCATCAGATGTAAGGACATTCGATTATTAATAGCCGAGAAGAGACATTGCTATGTTAGCAAAATGAGCCAGAAATAATTTGTTTATGTCTCCGTCTGTCTGTCTACAGGTGTACATAAAAATCTGTCTAATTTCATGAGACTCGAAGAAGCGATGAGCACTTTTTTTTTTTTTTTTTTAGCTTATATTTCGTTTCTTATTTCAGTGCCGGGCTATATCAATTTAATCAAAATTAGATTTGCCATTGGTATTGACGGAGGATGGCTCTCCAAGCACCTTTCTAGTTTGACAACACTGATTTCGAGAAGTTTTTAGCAAACAGATACACAGCTCTCAATATTAAGTCTATGAATGAATAAATCACACTTTTTAAATTAACTATTAGACTGATTCTTCATTAACTGACTTATATTTACTTGTGTATACTATTGCATGAAAACAAGACATTTAAAGGTTTCTGCTAGCTGAACTAAATCTATTTGGAGAGAAACAGTCGCTTACGTGTATTCAATGCAGTCTGTGCATGAATCAGAGTTGTGGAGCTGAAGCGCAACCACCGAGAAGATGGTGGATTATTTTGCCACAAAGTTTATTTCGCCCCTTTACTTCGTTTGGTGCGGATTTGCTGTAACTTCCGGGGGAGTGGTGTTAGCCGGTATCCTGGTGTGTGTGTTACAGGCTCTGGTGTGTTACGTTTGCGTAGGTCGAAATGATGAATTACGCTCGCCATCTGCTGGACACTGCGTGATAATGTCAGATAGTCATGCAACTTGCCTTACTTTTTATATTGTTCCATGAAAAACAGAAAAATAAAAGTGACAGCATCTGCTTTCAGAAAGTTGTAGATTTTTTTTAATGAATTTGATATAGAAATAATATCAAATTGAACTTGTTCTGAATAAGTTGGTCGCTTGTGACTTACTTGAATATGATAAAACAATATTCAATCAGGGTCCAAAAGGAAATTGCATAAATTATTCATTGAAACAAAATATTATGGGAGTTAAAATATGTACATTCTGCCAAAATCACTAGGCTACATGAAAAAAAAGAAAAACAAGAAAAAAGGCTCAAGTGACTGATACCAAGTCATACACTCACCAGCCAATTTGATAGGTGGGTATCCAAGGCTCTGTATGTACCCTACACATCAACAATACACAATTAGCCACAATACAGAAAGCAGCAACACAACACAAGTAGCCACAACCAGTGGAGAAGTGGTCCCTGGAGATGTGGGTATACTGTCATTTTTTTTGCCCTTTTTTTTTATAGAATGTAGCCCAGAAAAAAACACAATTTTAGAAATAATGACATGTATGATGACTCTACTTCGTTTACCCCAAAATCCATCAGTAGCTTGTCACATAATTTATTATACATGATCCCAAGGTCAAAAAATGAGAATGACAAAAGGCCCAGTCACTATATTTGACATCTTCATCTGAAATTGTACCCGCATCTTTGGCTGTGGACATAAAGGCAGTCCTTATGCCTAATTTAAAGTTAACCAATCTAACCAGTGAAGACAGTAAGTACTAACCAGTTAGAGGCAGAGTAGGCAGGATCATGGCTTCACTATCATTGAGGGGAAAAAAGGACAATTCTATTGTCTATTCTTATGCTGACTAAAAAATAAGTGGGTATACTCTGGATTCCCGCATGTACCCTGGACTACACCACTGGCCACAACACTACACAATAAGCTGCATAAGCCACAACCCAAAACAATTAGCTGCAACACAACACAAGTGTTGTGAGTAATTGCGGCTTATTTTGTAGTGTTGTGTCTTTATTGCTGTGATACTTCTGGGCCACCATACTTTGGGCCTCTTTAAATGCCACAGCCCATTTGATAATTGTTGCTGACCATGTTGATCCCTTTATGTCCACAGTGGAACCATGATGGCTACTTCCAACAGGATAATGTGCCATGTCACAAAGCTCAAATCATCTGGTCTCTTGAACATCCCAGAGTTAACTTACTGCTCTCAGATGGCCTCCACAGTCATCAGATCTCAATCCAATAGAGCATCTTTGGGATGTGGTGGAATGGAAGATTCGCAGCATGGATGTAAAGCGGACAATCTGCAGCAACTGTGTCATGCCATCATGTCAATATATGGACCAAAATCTCAAAGGAATGTTTCCAACACCTTGTTGTATCTATGCCACTAACGAGTAATTACGCAAAAGGAGGGGGGGGGGGGTCCGATTGGTACTTGTAAGGTATGTCTAATAAAATGTACGTGTAGGCAGTATTTTACTAATGTAGTTGACTTTGATCAGTTTAGTTGACCAATGTAGCTATTAATGATTTCCATAATAAATTAGATGGAATTATTTTCTTTGGCAATAAGTTATTGGTTTGGGTTGTCAAAAATAGGAAAAACCAAACCCCTAAACATTAAAACTTATTTATAAGAAACTTAAATGAGACCTGGGCCAGTTTGCATTACAGATGAGTTTACGATTCATATATTGTTCAAGACTGATGTATTTTCAGGGATAAATTGTTGTATATAATTGCTGATCTTGAATTTGGGATGTGGGGGCCACAAAAGGCTGGAAATATCAAGCCAGAAGCACTCAGGGAGCACAGACCTCTGCCAAGCCATTCTAATCTTTTTTTGCCAATGATTGTGAGCTTGAGTTACAAGCTCAAGCTCTAAGGCAGAATCATCCCTATCTCCCCATAGTAAAGAATCCTGTAAAAAGAATTCCTGGCTCCTGGCAATGATCCGGATCACCCCCAAAATGTAATGACTTGTTTCTTATTCCATTTCTGAGATTTAATGAAAATTTCTTCAAAATCTTCATCCGTAACTTTTTGAGTTATGTTGCTGACAGGCACATGGAAAAACCAACGTAATACATTACCTCCGCCTTGACTGGAGGCACATGTTGCAACAAATTAGGTTGATTTGTAACAGTTCAATAACGTGACTGGGTAAAAAAAAACAAAAGAGGAGCTCAGTGAGGCAGAATCTTTCAGAAGTAAAGATTGGTACTGGTTCAGCAAAAAAGAGGAAAGAAAGTGAATATACAAATTGTGCCACATTTTTCTCTCATAATGTTACTCAATGTGAAATTGACAAGATTCTAAATATTTCATCATCAGCAGTGCATATCAAAAATATGGAGATATCTCTGTTTTACCTGTGATCTTTGGACGCTTATGTAGCGCTGAATTAACATCCAGCCTGATTCTGTCACTTAAATGACTAAATTGGCTCAGGAACACTTCCAGAAATCATGGCTTGATCTTATTTTCCATTCGATCCTTAAATGCAGGTTATATCTATCATCCAAAGAAGAAACCACATTAAGACTGCTGTCTTCTCTGGGCCACAGATTTTTTTAAAAGGACTGAGCCCAAAGTAGAAAATTGTTCTACTGTCAGATAAGTTGAAATGTATTTATGTTCAGTGGACAAAAGAGGAGACCATTCAGCTTATTTTCAGGGCTCAGATCAAAATGCATCTCTGATGATATGTGGATGCATTGTGGCCTATGGATCTGACAACTTGCACATCATCAGTTCTGGAAAGTATATAAGT
This sequence comes from Leptatherina wallacei, assembly GCA_028567055.1. Classification (NCBI taxonomy): domain Eukaryota; kingdom Metazoa; phylum Chordata; class Actinopteri; order Atheriniformes; family Atherinidae; genus Leptatherina; species Leptatherina wallacei. The sequence goes on from JAOXYM010000013.1 coordinate 15,968,711, forward strand.
ATTTGCACCAACATTGCATTATCAGGGAAGACCTTACCTATTCTACCAAGACAAAGACAAACCTTGAACCACATCTATTATAATATCATGACTTCATTGTAGAAGACCTCAGGTTCTGGACTGATGTGCCTCTCAATCAGACCTTTCACCAAACTGGAAATATTTCATGCATCATAAACAAAAAATATGACTCAAAATATAGCTAGAAACATATAAGACAACATTGGGACAACAGTCCTCTACTAAAGCTGTGACTCAGATTCCTGTGGATTATGAATTGTTTTAAAAGAAAGCAAATTCTAACTTTTTTGGTATTGGGATTGTATTTTGAACAACACAGGTATATCTGTTAGAAATATACTACAGCTCAGTGGTTCCCAACCTATTTTCCTTGAGGACTCCATGCAAAAAGCCATGGACCTTCTATCCCACCCTGTGCTGAAACCATGTTTGGTTCAGTGAGATTCTCTCCATAAATAATGTATTCTTGCTCAGTCCTGTCCTTTGATAAATCCAAAGTTAAATTACCAAGATATTGCCTTACTTTTTTTTTTCTTAAAATAGTAACAATGTGTGGACATTAATCACAATGTCTCTGAATGTTCAAAGCCTCAGGGACCCGCTGTGCTCATTTAGAGACCCCCCTGGATGGGAACCACTGCTATAGCTCACATTATTTCAGACACTTGTTTTTATCATAGTGACTCTGTTACTACAACACCTTCCCCCTCTGCCCTATTATCAATCAACTATGTTGTGAATAATAACGGGCTGTAAAGAAGGAGCAAATTCCAACACCAACCCCTCACTACATGTACCAACGGGCATTAACCTTTTCAGCATCCGCTCCATTACAATGACATATATGAAACATTATATGGCATATTATTACTGTTTTACTGTTCTAATATTTACATGTTTTCTTTTTTCTTTTTCTTTTTCGTAAATTAGGGAAACTTGGCTAACTACAAATTTGAAATGATGGGATGAGACATTTGGGATGAATGACATAATAGAACTATGAATATTTACATTTGGCCATTAAGCAAATGCTTTTTCCCCCAAAGGGGGAAAAAAAGGGGGGCGCATGAAGAACAGGACTAATATGATTACATTAAGAAACAGTGGTGTAAGCATTTTGCACTATTTAGAGGACAGAGTATGACTAAACTGGGTAAAGACAAGCAAAAGGAGTGTGATTGAAACATGTTAGGGGATTATGAATGCAACAAGCAGAGATGATTTAGGGAGAGATGCATCTTAAAGAGGTCATATATTCATATATATATATATATGTATATAGTTACCAGTTTTATTTCATTGGTACAATTGGATTTTAATGATGAACTAATGGTTAAATACTGCAGGTTTATTATTTATTATTAATAAGTTGATGTTACAATTTAAACTAGTAATTTCTAATGAAAGCAATAGACCAAAATTTCCTCATGAGGTTTAGAATTGCATGTGTGTGTACTGAGGCAGCTCATGATTACAATCAATGGCCTTACGGTCATTACACCCATTTTACAATCACCTGTGATAGGGAATATTTACATGTGTCGGACAGGTTTTTTATTTGACATTAATTCTTTTTTTTGTAAGCTCAAAAAATGAATAGAAGTAACATCTTTTGCTAAAATTTTGTTAGAAGTTATAGCTGAGGGTTGAAATGAACTTTGTTTATTAAGTGAATTTTGCTTTAAATAGTCAGTCTGGTCAAGATAATTTCTTACACATCTCTTTATCAGTCTAATTGAACTGTAGATAATGGGAAAGTGGAGACATAGGTCAACCTGGTAATAAGATAAAAATTCTTCTGATCAGCCACAGTGTTGTTGGAGTCTTTCGGACAACAAGGTACGGTATGATTAGCTTTGTTCATGCAAGATAATCCATTAATAGTTGATAATAATTCTGTCTTCTGTAGTTTGACAATGTTGTACTGTTAATATTGTTTAAAAGATATTCATAGCAGTTTTCCATTGAGCATGTTCTTTACATTTCATGTCTGAAGCTGAAAGTTGAAAACTTTGAATAAGGCAGCATTTTCACACGAAACCAAATTCTCTGTGAAGCATTTATTTTTAACTGCTCCAGTTGTTCTGTTCCTGGATGTTAAGATGCACAGTGACTGACACCATTGAATAAACTTGCATACTTTAAGCTGTATCAGTACTTATTCTCATTCTAATCTATTCTTTATCCACAGTCACCAAGTGAGGGTATAACCTCCTTAGTCAGAGTGGCAAGCATGAAGAAATCTAGCAAACCTACGACAGCATCAGGTGCAGATAAAGGAGGCAAGTGAGCAATTCTTGATGGGATAATATCAGAGATTCGTGTAGTTTGTTTTTGCTTGGAAAGTTGATCAATTAAGTATATATCCCCCCCTCTCTTTTTTTTTTTTTAAGCAGATGGCCAGATACGGTAAGTTATTAATAATACCTTATCCACGACATGATTCAGCACAGTGAATGTTGTTTTTATGTCTTTTATATCGTATGGTATTGAACTGTTTTACAGAGAGAAGAAGAAAAAGGAAAATGCATTGAGTGTTGGATATTTTCAGCTGGTGAATATTTTTTCTTTTCTCACTAACTGATTTCTAATATTTCTATATTTACAAAATATAGCTTTTCAGAAAACTATAGCTTTTTTGAATTATTGATTTGTTCATCAAGTAATAACAGGAAAGTAACATGTCAAATCTGTAATAACTATCTGAAAATAAAACTGATGTTAAAATCTTAACAATAATCCAAAAATTGCTCTTCGAAGTTTCGATTTTCCACCGGGAAAGATAAGGCGATGATGGTGGTGGGTAGCTTGTGTGCCCTCATCCACGGTGCAGCTTCACCTCTCATGCTGTTGGTGTATGGCATGATGACAGACATATTTGTGTCATATGAGTTGGAGGTACAAGAGCTGAAAAACCCAAACAAGGAGTGCCAAAACAACACTATTTACTGGCTCAATGGTTCCATATATGAAACAGCTGACAACAAGACAGTTTTTTGTGGGTAAGTCACTAGTTCATCACTGAGGTGACTGATGTTGCAATGAAGAGCTATTGCTGTCATTAAGCATTTAATTCTCTTTTATAGGGTAGATATTGAAGCACAAATGACCATGTTTGCATATTACTACATTGGCATTGGACTAGGAGTTCTGGTTGTCAGTTATTTTCAGGTGAGTATGCACACTAAAATGCAAATATTTATTGATCAGTGAAGGATTTATAACAATGTTGCATAAGGTTAACAGGCAACATTTTTGTTCCACAACGTAGATTCTCTTTTGGGTATCGGCAGCTGCCAGACAAACTCAGAGAATCCGAAAAACCTATTTCAGAAAAGTGATACGAATGGAGATTGGATGGTTTGACTGCAACTCTGTAGGCGAGCTGAATACGAGAATATCTGAGTAAGTTGAGGCACCTCGACGAAGATCGAGCTATTATCAGTGTTGGAGGTTTTTTTTCACCGCATGTCTCATTGATTCTGTTTCTGCTCAGTGATATCAACAAGATCAACTCTGCCATTGCCGATCAGGTGTCTATTTTTGTTGAGAGGCTCTCTACCTTTGTGTTTGGCTTCATGGTTGGATTTCTGGGTGGGTGGAAACTGACTTTGGTTGTCATAGCTGTGAGTCCTCTGATTGGTTTAGCTGCTGGACTAATGGCCATGGTGAGTAAAAGAAAATACTTTTCATACCCAGATAGTAGTAGATGATGCTTTTTGTTTAAATTATTGAATTTGTTTTTTTCTACTTTGTTCCTGAAGGCTGTGGCCAGACTGACAGGACGAGAGCTAAAGGCCTATGCAAAAGCAGGAGCCGTGGCTGATGAGGTCCTGTCATCCATCAGAACAGTAGCAGCTTTTGGTGGGGAGGAAAAGGAAACTGAAAGGTATTTTTTTTAATGGCTGATAAAAGATGACACAATTGCTTTCTTATTTGAAATTACATAAAAGATTTGAACCATGCGACAGGTATGACAATAATCTTATAGAAGCCCAGAACTGGGGAGTGAAGAAGGGTGCAATCATTGGAGTGTTTCAAGGATACCTCTGGTGCATCATCTTTCTCTGCTACGCTTTGGCCTTTTGGTACGGCTCTAAACTGGTCATCGACACCCAGGAGTTGTCTCCTGGTAGTCTTATTCAGGTGTGTTAAATGTAAAGAAAACTTCTGATTCTCTGTGTTCTTTCAATATTGAATGTGTCACGTTACGTAATTCAAAGAAAATAGAAATCACAATACAGCCTCATAAAAAATACAGTCTAGTGTAAATGAAAGAAAAAAATAAGGGAAAAAAAAAACTTCAGCTTCACTCTGTGTCTGCTATGTCTTTTCAGGTTTTCTTTGGAGTACTCATGGCAGCTATGAACCTTGGCCAGGCCTCACCGTGCCTGGAGGCCTTTGCTTCCGGCCGTGCTGCAGCGAAGACTATTTTTGAGACGATTGACCGGGTAATGAAGACTTAATCAAAGAACAGGTAAAATTTTGATTTAGTTAAAATGAAATCTCTACAATGCAAAATAAATCTCTCTTTGTACATCCACAGGAACCAGAAATTGATTGTTTCTCAGAGGATGGCCACAAATTAGACAAAGTCAAAGGTGACATAGAGTTTGACAACATCACTTTCTACTACCCTTCAAGGCCTGAAGTCAAGGTAGCTCTCTATACATTCAATTTTTCCTGCCTATGTTTCAGTTTTCAAACTTAAACTTCTTTTTTTAATTTTTTTTTTTTATTACTTTTGGAGATTTTAGATAATCTGAGTGTACAGATTAAATCTGGGGAAACCACTGCTTTTGTTGGACCAAGCGGTTCTGGAAAAAGCACCACAATCCAACTGATTCAAAGGTTTTATGACCCAAAGGAAGGAACGGTAACCATCTGTAGAACTTGACATACAACATTAATCACATACAATTCAAGACTGAAGGCTTCATTGTGTTGTTTTATTTTCTTGTAAATCACATTTCAGGTGTCTTTGGATGGCCATGACATCCGCACTCTAAACATTCAGTGGCTCCGTTCTCTCATTGGTGTCGTAGAGCAAGAGCCAGTGCTTTTTGCCACAACCATTGCAGAGAACATACGGTACGGTCGGTCCGGAGTGACCATGGAAGACATTATCCAGGCGACAAAAGAGGCCAACGCTTACAATTTTATCATGGATCTACCACAGGTACAGTTCCACACTGAGCGATGATGCAGTAGTAGTTTTAGAATCATAAACTGTATGTAAATTCTTATTTTATATGTCTTTTCCCCCTCTAATCCAACAGAGATTTGATACATTGGTGGGGGAAGGTGGAGGCCAGATGAGTGGAGGACAGAAGCAAAGGATTGCTATAGCTCGAGCTCTTATCCGAAACCCTAAGATCCTGCTCCTAGATATGGCCACGTCTGCCTTGGATAATGAGAGTGAAGCTACAGTGCAGGAAGCCCTTGATAACGTGAGTCCCTGTCTGCACTTTATACACACGAAACACAACATCCTGACTTGATGAGTTGAATGACACAATACTGATTATATAGGTACGCACAGGCAGAACGACGATCTCTATAGCCCATCGTCTTTCCACAATTAGGAATGCAGATGTGATTGTTGGATTTGAGCATGGTCAGGCTGTGGAGAGAGGAACACACAGTGATTTGCTAGAAAGGCAAGGCGTTTACTTCACCCTTGTCACCCTGCAGAACCAAGGCTCATCCACCACAGCTAATGGTAAGTTTAAAGTGGAATAGGCCTGTGAGTGATGAATACTGTTATTATTACTTTTCTCTTAAGGTTTTAACCTATAAAATGTCAGAAAATTATGAAAAGGGTATCCCAAATTTCTGCATAACATCTTAAAGTGATAAAGAAGCAATTAACTGAAAGTCTTTTAATGCATTTTGTCAGTGACACCGAGCACAACTAACCAAATAATCTGAGTAGAATGTTTGCAAATGAGCATGTTTTCACCCAGATGTGTTATGAAAACAGGTCTTGTTGATTTTTACAAGTTGTGTTGCCAAAAAGTTGAGAACCAAACTTTTGCTTAAGGCTCTTTAGTTACAGTACCTGTCAAAAGTTTGGACACACTTTCCCATTAAATCCAATCCAAACTTTTGATTGGTAGTGTATTTTGACAATGTAACATTAAAAAAATTTACCAAATACAGTATAAGCTATTAAAGAAAGCCATCTTTTGTTGACTTTGCCCTTAACAATAAGAATATTAGATCAGGACTTTTGCATGGCATCATACATGTTCAGCATGCCAGGATAACCAGTTGGCTGCAGGTTGAAACAATTTTTATTCTGGAACGTCTGTCAGAAACATTCAGAGGAAGTAGGCAATAATGGGCTCAATTGTTGTGTGTTCACAATTTCCACCCGATTGAAAGCTTGGTGAGTTTCTTGATTGGCTGAAAATCAAAAATAATCTGTACAAAAACAGGAAAAAAAATGTAATTTGTTACAGAGTGTAATTTCTGTTTATGGTCAAGGGCAAAGAAAAACCTCATATTTGTAATATTGAATTGTTTTTTCTTCTTCTTCTTCTTCTTTTTTGTCCATCTAGAAGTGATCAATAAAACTCCAGATGAAGACATTGATCTAAAAAGGAGTTTTAGTCGGGGAAGTTCTAGATCCAGTAAAAGGTACTGTTGTTATAGACATATGCAAGACACAAAAGACATAGACATAAAAAAGTAATATTTTCAAATATACTCCTGTAGGTCTCTCCTCGGCTCTGTTCGGCTGCGATCTCTGAGCACGTTGTCCAGCGATTTTGTTCCAGATGCAGTATCCGGCAGTCTCAAGATCCTTTCAGACATAGAGGTCACACCAGAACTTTGAGAACGCTGTTCATGCTTACATTACACCCTTAGACTGGCCTCTTAGTTAACTTGCTGACTGCCTCTAACATGCATCTCTCAACAGGAACTTGATGATGATGATGATGATGACGATGAGCATAAAGAAACTGCTCCAGTTGCACGAATCCTCAAGTACAACCAGCCAGAATGGCCCTACATGCTGCTGGGTTCCCTGGGAGCTGCAGTTAACGGCTCTGTCAACCCCATCTATGCTATCCTGTTCAGCCAGATTCTTGGGGTAAGAGTTAGAGTTCTTTTCATGATGAATGTACAGTATGCTCTAAGTTACAAGTAAAAGTTTTTTCCTTAGGCAAAAATGATTCATGTGCTCTTTGTTTTTACAGACTTTTGCCATTCGTGACTTGAATGAGCAGCGAGAGCAGATCAATGGGATATGCGTTCTATTTTGCATCGTGGCCGTGATTAGTTTCTTCTCCCAGTTTCTGCAGGTTTTTGGCATCAGAATTATTCAATTTCACAACATGAGGAGCATTACATGCCATCCTATCTTACTCTCTCAGTTCATGTCCTTGGTTTTGAAAAAAAAAGACAAGTAAAATCTTCTAAAATAAAGTTCTTCATGGTTTATGGGTTTGATATTGTTAATAGGGGGCCATGTCCATAATGTGAACTTGGAAGGGTTATGTGAGTTAGCATGGCATGATCCATAATTAAGACATTTGTGGAAAAGAAGATGAGAGGATGATGATTTAGTGTGCAAATAGACTGAGTCAGATTTAACTTTTTAGGGATATGCCTTTGCCAAATCCGGAGAGCTGCTGACCCGCCGTCTAAGAAAAGTGGGCTTCCAGGCCATGTTGAAACAGGAGATCGGTTGGTTTGATGACCCTAGAAACAGTCCTGGAGCTTTGACCACTAGACTGGCTACAGATGCATCCATGGTTCAGGGGGTAAATTGTGTTTTTCAAGCATGTATTTGTATCACATTGAAATATAGTTTTTGCACGGTCATTACAATGTTTTTTTTACATCATTTCTGTAGGCTACAGGCTCTCAGATTGGCATGATTGTAAACTCTTTGACCAACATTGGAGCCTCATTCATCATTGCATTCTACTTCAGCTGGAAGTTGACTTTGGTAATTATGTGCTTCCTACCACTCATTGGACTGTCTGGTGTATTCCAAGCCAAAATGCTGACAGGCTTTGCAAATGAAGATAAAAAAGCCATGGAAGCAGCTGGCCGGGTAAGCCTCATTTTCATTTTGATCCCAGAACATTCAGGATGAAGGTCCACAAATAGCTCCAATTTTGATATATATTTGATCTCTTTTCCACAGGTGTCCAGTGAGGCTCTCACCAACATCAGGACCATTGCTGGCTTGGCCAAAGAGTCCTCATTTGTGGAATCATATGAGGAGAAACTTGAGCTTCCTTACACAGCTGCCAAAAAGAGAGCTAATATCTATGGAATGTGTTTTGGTTTTGCCCAGTGTGTCATCTTTATGGCATATGCTGCTTCATTCAGATACGGAGGCTACCTGGTTAGAGCTGAAGACTTGCAATACATGTTTGTTTTTAGGTTTGTAAAACATTTACTTAATGCATTTGATTTTTTTTTTATTTTCATACAGCAGCATTGCATTCATATGCTTTGTGTTATGCTTCTCCAGAGTGATTTCAGCTGTGGTAATCAGTGGTACGGCACTGGGCAGAGCTTCATCCTTCACTCCAGATTACGCCAAAGCTAAAACTGCAGCTGCTCATCTTTTTAAACTGTTGGACAGGGTTCCTAAAATCAGCCTGAGTCACACAGATGGAGACAAATGGGTTAGGGATTTTCATTTAATGCACTTGAAATGTGTTAAAATGACACCATTTTGTCACAGTGTTGTTCATGAGCCTTGTTATCTATCTTTAGGAGAACTTCAGAGGGGACATTGAGTTTATTAATTGTAAATTTACCTATCCAACACGACCAGACATCCAGGTACTGAATGGCCTGGTTGTGTCTGTGAAGCCTGGTCAGACTTTGGCATTTGTTGGAAGCAGCGGGTGTGGGAAAAGCACCAGTGTTCAGCTGCTGGAAAGGTTCTATGACCCTGATGAGGGACAAGTGGTATGTATTGCAAGATGTAGAAATAAATTTTACTGTTCACAAAAATTAGACCATTGCATTTTAAAGCCATTCCCTCATTTTTGTTTGCATTGTCTTTTTTCCCCCCAGTTAATTGATGGCCACCCCTCCCATGTAATCAATGTACCCTTCCTAAGATCTCAGATTGGCATTGTGTCACAGGAGCCAGTTTTGTTTGACTGCAGTATTGCTGAAAATATACAGTATGGAGATAACATGCGCAGAGTCAGCATGGAAGAAATTATTGAGGCCGCCAAGAAAGCCTATCTTCATGACTTTGTGATGACTCTACCAGAGGTGAGTGGAAACTTTTTATTGAAATATCACATTTTATGTGAGTCACCACCTGAATCCTAGTTGTTAGTCTTGTCTCTTTGTTGTTAACAACTAAACTAAGTGGATAAATCAACCCGAAAATGAGGATATATTCTTTAATGAAGCCTAATCAGATGTGACACTAATTCTATTCTTAACCCTTTAAAGCTTGAACCAAGACATAATGAGCAGAAAATTTCACTTTTTAATATATAAAGTCTTTATTTGGCCCTTTAACAAAATGTTTGTAAAGGAATAAATTGCATGTATGTATCATTTATTACTGTGCGATATGTCAGAATTATTGTAGTGCAAAAGATATCCACCAGGGAGCAGAAGACACGTTCCAGGTTTTATACAATAAAGTTGTCTTACATGAAGTCATGCAATAGGTCTCAGAATATGCATGGTATTAAGAAGTTAAGTTTCATTTTGGTGTTAGATATTTGTTTCTTGGATAAGCAAACTGGTAGGATGATGAAGAGTTTAGAGAGCATTCTCATTATTGTAATTCCATATTGATGGCATCACATGATCTTCCAAGCTGTCAAGTTACCGCCTGTGAAAGAAGGGGTGTGAACTAAATCCATGACAAACTGATCTTGATTGTCTGATGCATTTGAAAGCTCCAGAGTAGTTGCTACATGGAGTTTATGGTTAAAATGTTGCGATCACAACTGATTCTAAGTATGACATAGGGTCCCACCTTTCAGC
>JAOXYM010000013.1:15990564-16006819 GCA_028567055.1 Leptatherina wallacei
AGGTTTTCCCATTCTATTATGTACTTCTTACTTCTTATTTATGCTCCTTGTTTTTTAATTGTCCATCAGCTTCTTCCTGAACATCGATGACAAGAATATATCATATCATCAGCGGTCACAGCCCTGGCTTGTAATAAAACAGTGATCTATGTGTGTTAAGCTGAAATGTTTTTTGATCTTAATGGTCGCAAGCAACACAACCAAAGTGGGTTTTACACTTATGTCACTATTACTGCTGTACTCAGCCCTGCATATTTTTGTGCCGTAAAAACATTTGATTAAATTAGGAAAATCCTATTTTAATTACCATGACGTTTTCTGAAGAAGACATGAGTAACACTTCATTGTTAAATCAAAATGTACAGTACAGTTGTGTAAAAAGGAAACAATAAAACAGAAGAGCCACAGAGTAGGAATCATGGCAGGCTTTGTTGCAAAATCAAAAGAACATTTTTTTGTGTCTGCTATTCACATGCTTTCATCAAAAATATCCCTCCTGCAGAGATGAGAGGCTTTGTCTTTGAATGGGTGACTGACTGAGTCTGCCTGCAGAAAGACCTCCTTTCAAAATGTAACAGATCTTCAGAGCAGAAAAAACCAGACTTACAAAATAATCAGCCATCAAAAACTCAGCTTTGCTATCTTCATCTGTGATGCTGTTTTCCTCCACCAGGGTTTGTATGTCTTTATCCATGTCCACCCTTTGAACTGTCTGCTCTATCTGTTTTTGGCCCTGGAAATAACAAAAAAAAAAACATGGGTAAAAATGCTTATTACATGAACCTCTGTGCACTTGTGAGCTGGATGGAAGGCAGGACATCTTACGTGTTTGAGGGTCTGTCCAAAGCTGGACAGATGGAGGTTATATCGTTTTAAAATGTTGCACAGAACTTCAATTCGCTGTTTCTCCAGCTCCTGTATGATCTGAAAAAGCAGAGAGTACCAATGCTTTTCTGAGCCTATCATTCAGTCTCCGAATGGCATGTCATTTACACTGTGGATCCTGATGTATGTTGGAAGATTTAAAACCAGCAGCTGACTTTCCCTCATTTAAACTGTCCGGATCTTACCCTCATGCTGTAGTTCCTTGCTGCATAGTGGTAAAATGACAGGCAAACCAGTGCAGCTGTTCACTGGTTTGACTTATTCCTCAAATGAGGTTTGTTCCTTTAAAAAGGATGCTGAGTCATGTTCAATCACACAAGGCCACTCCCAGTAACCACACCAGCTAATTGGCCACAAAATGACAAGCATAAAAGCATTTTTTCTACCTGGTAGCAGTTTTTTAATGTGTTTTCCCACTTCAGTCTCATCTGTTGACCCTCCATGTTGATGTTGAAGTACTCCTCATCCACACGTGCCTGCAGTTCTGCTGACTTAGTCAGTCTGTTAAGCATCTGTTGTCAAAAATAGGAAATAAAATAACTTAAGCAACCACACTGACATCTTTTCCCAGAAGTATCCTCTTCCAGAGCACAAATATGAATGTAGGAATGAAAATAGCTAACTCACGATATTTTATACCTTTTGTTTTTCTTTTTCAGTGCAGATGTGTTTGTTGTTTTCAACAAAGTTGAATAGTGCTTCATGTTCTCTTGTCAATCCAACCAGTTTCTTTTTTAGCTGTTTTGGAGTAAACAGGAAATCACACAGACGTATTATCAGAGTAACTAAATTAGGATGGTTAATGCCACTGAAACTACATTCACCATTTTATCATGCTGTGCAGAATGGTGCATCTGAGTCCAAGTGTTCATCGTTCTATCTTCCTAGTATTTTTTTTCTTTTCTGGCAATGTGCATTTTTGAAGAAACAAAGGCAGACATGAGCTGAGATATTTTGAAAACAACTTTGAAATGCCAGATCGGAGACATGATCTGCTACACAGAGAGAGCAGCACAGAGTAAGCCACACAGGAAGAGTGATGAGATGTTAGATATCATCTCATCACTCATCACTGAAATAACTGCTTGTTAAATCCAATTGAACTTTAGTTTGGTTTTTTCTTATGTAATTTCAAATAAACACAATATGAATGTGCCTGTATGCATATATGCTGCCGTTGTTTTTTTTTGTTCAACAGCTTTAATGAAGCCTGTAATCCCATTTGCCTGACACCAAGCATGAAGTCCTATACGGTGGCAATCTTTTGTAATAAATCTGCACAGTGGGGTTACTTCTACGGAGTGTTTGTCAGACTTGGCTGTTTCTTGATGGTTGTTCCGTCTTCCAGGATGATAATGCTCCGATTCATACGACAAAATTAGTTACAAATGGGCATAAAGAGCAAAACAGTGATGCAGTACTCTTGGACTGGCCCTCCCAATTACCAGATTGATCACATGATCGATCAGATAATTTAGGATTACAATTAAGAAACATTTCTGCTGCGTTCTAAACTAATCCCACCCAACATCATCTATGAAAGAGATGAAACAGGTTCGGCTTTGGGAATAAATGCAAATTCCCCTGCCACTGTCCAAAACTAATTTTTCTATTGATCAACATCCTGAAACAGGTATTGCTGTCAAAGGAGGGCCAACTCAATATAAAATTGTTATTCAACAAGGGGTTTTCATTACTTTGTCCAATCGTAGCAATTCATTATTCAGATATCTATGCTTCAATTCAGTGAGGTCCTTGCTGGGAAGGCAATCAATTTACAGCCACACAAATTCTTAATGGATTCAAGATTCAGCAGTTTCACCAGAACCGATTCTTATCTCTGTTTATGTTTATAACAACATTTTCTTTTGTTCATTTGGAGAAAGATTGCTTACCTTAAGTTGCTCACTCCAATTAGCATTGAAAAGTTTCGCATTTCTATCAATGACACTGTCAAGCTATGAAAACACAGAATTATGTACACATTAAAGTATGCTTTGAAGCAAAAACAAAGATTGATAAAGAAGGAAAGGAAGAATCCCATACAGGCCTCTTCCTCTTATTGTGCTCATCTAAGACTTGTCGTATTTCCAGAATGGCCTCTTGCTGAAATGCATTTCCAAGCGACCTGAAATGAGAGCATTGGCCCACATTTAACCTTTAAAATCTCTCCAGCATTTGTTTAATGTGTGGACAAGGGTAGTTATGAGGTGAACTCAGGCTGAAAACTACCTGTGGGCGTCTGCTCTCGAGTACATCTCATCTGACACATGACACCAGGCACTGTAGGTGGAACTAAGAAGGGAGGCAGCATGAAAAGGTTAGAGCTGTAGGCTAATTAGCCTGACACCTGCCTATGTTTTGATCACATCTAACTTGCTGAGTGTGTGCAATTTCCCATGATACCATCATTTCTGTATATCATATGGCAGTCAGCCAGTCCCCAGGGAGAGATTATGTTAGACAGAAAACAGAGAAAAGCCAGAACCGATTTAAAAAAAAGTCAACACTGTGTCCCTTACTTGTTTGACATTCCTTTGGAGGCCCTGATCAGTTTGCCTGCCAGTTTTTGTAGGCCTTTGGCATAGGTAAGTTCCAGCTCAGCTCTTAAACCAGAAAAGATTGAAGCAAGGGACGGTAACGGAGGCAAGAGCAACATGTGGTCATTCAAATGTTCTCTAAGTCTAAATACATACTGAACCTACCTTTGCTGAAAAACTGCCATGAGCTCTCTGAAGAAACACTCCCCGTCTTTTGAAAATCGTTTCACATTTTGATAGAGTTGGTTATACTAAAAAAACAGTGAGTAATACTCAATGAGATTACAACATGGAGGAGGAAGTTCCTGAAACAACTGTATTCAAATTAATATTAAGTTAGTTATGTGATCTGTCCCACCATACGTTGCATTACAATCTTTTACTTCCCCTCCGTGTGTATTGAAACCAAACATTGCCCTTATTTCTTAACAAACAAATACTCACAGAGCAGGTGCCGATAGGGTCCTTCATCTTAAGACTGTGCCGGTTTGTTGACTTTGAACCTGGAACTTTGACCGTTCTCCTCCCAAAGTTGCTCATGTGGAAATCACCTGCGCTTTTGCTGGCACGTAATACAAAGGAAAATTCCTGTGTGTATGTGTGTGTGTGTGAGAGAGAGAGAGATAAAGAGAGTGAAAAAAAAAGAACTTAGAAGTGTAAACTGAGGCTGGATGAAGTCAGTTTCCTACAGGTGCAGTGCAAAGCAGAAAAGGTCTGCTTGTGCTTCTAACCGGTCAATGACAAAAACAAAGGTACGGGACAAAATCAGAGTGGTTCTAAGTCATGATGAAATAGAAAAAACAAACTCCCACTTTCTAATTAGTCACCCTTTAGCAAAAATAGATAATTTGTAAGTGTTCCTAGCAAATTTAAGCCGTCACTGAGAGCAATTTTGAGGATTAGATTGTGTTCATTTGGTAATAAAACCATGAAAGATGCTGGTAGTCTGTTAAAAATTGCAACACCTATTTGAAACTAAGAGTTTTCTATCTTGCTAAATCTTTAAAAGATAAAACTGAACCTTTTTGGTGGGAAAAATACCTATTCCCATTGACCCATCTAAATAATCAACCTCTAACCAGTTATATACAATATGTTCCTCTATATTTTCCCACATTTACTCCAAAATTAGAAAGACCACATACATATAAAAAGTGATTGATATAATAAATGTACATGTCCTAGTAATTAAATAATATTTATACCAAACAGCTGAGTGTTCAAAACTAAAACCTGTAGGACTATTTAGAGAGAAGTTAACTGAGAAATTGTTCAACTCGGGCATGTTGCATTGGACACCCCTGTTTTAGACCAATTAATACAAAGTGGACCTTTCAGGAGGCCTTTAAGTGAAAAAGGCTAAAACTGTTAGACAAGATGCCTCAGCAATTAATATTAATAGGAAAAAAACATTTAAGCAAGGAAAATTCCATGAATCCCATAAAATAAAATAAAAAAACCTATAAAAAAAGAACAATATGGGCTCTTTAAGCCACTTTGCTTCTTATTGCTTACAGCACACCCACACATTGTAGTCTTCATATTTTTTTAATTGAATAATGCAAACAACTCTGGTCAACCTCATAAGAGAACAAATGGCCTTTAATGTAATGCTTACCAGAAATGTACCAGAATACCAAACAAAATGATTCAATAGGGAATACAGCGTCTAGCCATATCTGATGCACACACATAATACTGTTATTGACATCTCATATACAGCTTGAGTGGAAAAATGTTTTCAGTTTCAAATCTGAGTAAACTTTAAATTACTATTCATTTGTGAGTGAAAACAAAGTCAGTCACTGTTTTGGCAAATCTTTGGGGGTGTAGCATTAAAAGTAAACCCAGGTCTTCAGCATTTTGCTAATATTCATGATGTGTGATGAGAGAAACACAGCTGTGTTGTTGTTTAAGACTATAATCTGACTATAATCTGCAAACATATTTATAAAAAATAAATAACATAAAAAGACACAAACATAGGAGAAAACACTCCGCTCCACAGTATGCCTGATCGCTGTAAGTTAAACTAGCATGCTTACACCAGACAGTGGAAAGCTGTCATTCATTGGCTGAGTGGGTTTTACCAATAGGAGTGCTTTCATTTTTCAGTGAGTGCAGCCTGATGCAAATATATAGATGAAGAGAATCAATTGCACAACAAAATAAGAAAAGAATCCATAACAAAACTGCATTCACGTAAATCTATCAAGAACTTCCAGACGATGATATGGTGGTGTTGTTCATGTCTCCACCATACGCTCAAATACAAACACACATACACACAGATAAATAGGTGGTGTCGGTAGCATGGCTCCATTCAAGCGATATCTGTTTAGTCAGTGTTCGTTAGTATACAGGGCTCCCATCAGGTACCCGTTGGTCCCATTTTTGTTGGTTCCGTTGGTGGTGGTGCTGCTGTGGTGTTTCTGATGGGGTGGGGGGCTGTCGTCCTCATCAGAGCTGGACTCAATGTCACTGCGGTCGTCTTTCGACACCTGTAGAAATGAAAGGGTCGTTTGGAGATTCCTTTTTTCTAATTAAAATTCTTATCCGTGTCATTATCTGTGGCAGTCATGCATGACAGTGTTACAAATGGATTTCCACATCAAAACGGGACGTGCTCCGCCAATCAATACCAGGCAATACACTTTACAGACTTGAAATATGGAGAATTCAGAACACTATATTATCATGTTATAATGATGATATCATGTCTCGATGCTCTGCTTGCTTATTTAGTCTGTACAATGACAAAAAAAAAAAAAGATTGAATAAGTAAAAGACCACTGAATTTATTTTTAGAACCTTAGTATCTTTATTTTTTGGCAAACTGTTTTAAACATGTTATCAATAACTAATAATTGAGAATGATATCACGACCACATTTGATAAGATGTAGCCAATGAATACTAATTTAGCTCAAAACATAACAAACAATGACAAAAGATTGTAGTAATCTATGTTTTGATGATCAATTGTTTTTTATATGAAAATCACTGATTTATCTAAACCTAGTTGGAGAGTCTTCCACATTCCCAAGAAAAATGACAAGTTTGGGCCTTACTTGTCTTTTTTTTAGTGTCTAGATTGAACATGTATGGCAACTGGATTGTTAAAAGGGTCACGAGGTAATGAATGAATCCATCATGTCACAATACAAGCCATCCATTTCTGGCCAATATTCAAAAAATTCCAACCAATGAACACCCTACACTAATAGCAACAGTTTGGAAAACTATTCTACTGTTTTCTATTCACAGACAGGCTGTGCATGGTGTGTTTTGTTGATCTGTTTGTGATGAGAGAAACATAGCCGTGCTGTTGTTTAAGATTATTTCAACAGAAAGCGATGTCTGACTATAATCTGCAAATATATTTATGAAAAACAACATGAATGGCAAACATAGGACAGAACATCCCCAACAGTGTGGGTGTGTTTTGTTAATCTTTTTGGGTCTTATGTTGCTTGTGACAGTCACCTTCTTTTCTCATAAATTTAGCACAAAAGAAAGAAAATTTGTGTATGAATCTTTGTTGTAACAATGCTTCTTGGCAATGATTCTTATAACATTAAAAAACTCTATTTCCATTTTAAATGGTGCCACATTTGTAAGGAAAATGCATTTGTGGGATAAGCATGGTTCTTTCACATGCTACTGAGGGCCCTGTTTCTTAAATGAATATGTCACTAGATTGCCAATATGTCTTATACCTTCAGATTTCAATCTGCCAGTCCATTAAACAACACAAAACAAGAATTGACAGCAGAGAGATTTGGCTAATTTCTCATGGGTGCAACCTACACATTCAACTCTGCAGCTCATCACACAAATGCATTTACTTTACAAATGTGGCACCATTTAGAAGGGAAATTAACATTCTATCCAAAAGTGTAAGATTTCTAGCCAAAGGCATTGTGAAACAAAGTAATAATCCACCATATTCAAAAGTTTCTGAGGCTTCGGGGATGGTTTTGTAAATAATATGGCTTAACAGGTTAGGTTTAGATCATCAAAAAGTAAAAAAAAAATGTTTGGAATTGGTCAAGTATTGAGTGAGAATGCACTAACCAGCAGCCGGAGTATGGCTGTCATTTAATGCAATGCAAGGACAAGGAGCTACTGTACTTGCACAGCAAAAATGTCAATGATTAGTTTAGGGCTGAGAGAAAATCAAAAGCCATTATGAGAGCAAATGATTATGCAGTGCAGGGCTGGTGAAGGAAATGAGGTAAAATTGAATGTATTGCACCATGCTGGTTGAAATTGAAGCTGACTTACATGTAAAGGATTCCATTTCCCCACCTTAGAGATAGCAAGTGAACAAAAAAGAATAAAAAGGGGGGAAAAGACATTATATAAAAACCCACCACAACAACAATAAATGCAACAGCAGCATAGTGCTCTACTGTGTGATGCAACAACAGTTATTGATGTAGGAATGATGCAGAGGTGAGGTCGAGTGTAGTGACTCACCTTTCCTTTGGAGATCGCTCTACATGCAGTCTTCACTATGAGGTAGGACCAAAAGGAGTGGAGGAGCTGCAGCAGGACTAGAAGCAGGTTAAAGACCCACCAGGAAGGGAAGGGTCCTACAATCTCCCAACTCTCGAACAAAGTGGTATTTAAAATCCTTCAAAGCAGAAAGAAATGATCAACTTGACACACTTCTTATAAAAAACACAAGAATTTAAAACATTCCCTGATTCTTTTTTTCAGAAAGATCAGGCAGCATCAATCCATCCATCCAGTCCAATCCATGGACAATTCTTGCAAATGAATGTCTAAACACAGCTTTCTTGAGAGCCCTCTTAAAAATAGCCTTCTTAACAAGTGTTCTAAATAAAGCTATTTTGATCGTCAGTGACGACAAACTTGATGCTCCAAATAGTATCTTTACATTGGTCAATGAAATCAGCAAGCAGCAGCCGGGTTCATGAACTAAATTAGGTCTCCCTTCTCCCCTCACTTGTGAGAAGCGTGACCATGTTGCTGCTGCAAGATGATTGCAGTGCATGCTTTCAAGGATTAAATTGGATTATGTCTGCAAATATCCATCAGAATGGTCTTTTGTAATTGTTATTTTTAAGTAATTACACTTTTTTGGTCAAAGGAAGTCATTTAGACTTCAAGAAATTAATTAAACCTGCCTATACTCTCTGTTACAGAAATAGGATGGATTAAGCACAAACTCATGTGCTGCATATATTCAAGATAAAGATAAATTCCTCAGATAAACATGACCAAATAATAACAGATATTCACACCTATTTCATTTTTTAATGACTGCATCAGATCATAGGTGCTGTTTACAGTGAAAGACTAATAACAAAAAAGATTTGCATTTCATGAGCTGAATTGTTTGGCTTTCTTTGAGAGGTTAAAGCTTTTGTATCCATAGTAACTATTACTTAGCAACAATATTCACAGAGATCTGTCTGAACCGCAAGCCATTGTGGAGACAGAAGAAAGAAAAAGAAAGTGCTGAGCTCTTGATGGCTCTGACGTGTATTCTCAGGCATGGACTACTAAAATGTGTTGAGAAATAGGAACACTGACTGCCACTCTTTAGTAAGATGCTAACTATGGTTCACAGGAACGAGAATAACACTTACCAGACGGGGTAAACTCCCAGCCTGGAACTTATGAAGAGAATTGCAAACATTGCAAACAGCAGGTTGCACAGTATCTGACATTTGGCATAGTTGGCCATCTTGGCAGCCTGGGTCATAAAAAACAAAGACAATAATCAATAAAAAAAAGAAATATGGCCGGCAGTACAGAAAGAATTCACCATACATCAGCACACTTTAAACGCAGCCACCTTCAGCTGTTACATGTTTGAGAAACACAGTGAGATGGAATTCAGGTGACTGACTGACTGAGCCAAAGATATTTTGTTTACCTTGCAACGCCTATAGTACTGTTTGGTTGTCGGGCTGTATGTTTAGAATTGTTATCTTGCAGACTGAAGACATTGCTGTCTCATGAGTTTTGATGTATTTAGTCGAGTTTGAGTTCACAAAATGTTACTTTATATATCTGCATTCATTCCTTTTGTGTATCAGTAACCATTTGAAGCCATACTAGTACATGCTAAAGTCTGAACAGAAGCAGAGGGGTGAGTTAGGTATACTTTGGGTTGTAAGCTGGATCTCTCAACATTTTCTCCCCCCCCCCCTCATTTAGCTTTTTTTTTTTGTATTTGCCTTTATGAAATGTAACCTGGACCATTCAAAATATTTTTTCTGAGCACCACAGTATATCTACTGTTTAGTCTTCCAGGTCATTATCCTTTGCACAATCTTTTCTTACTGACTTCCATGACCATCTCTCTAATCCTCACGTAAACACGAATGATTCCTCAATCAAAATGGCAGCTCTGAGCTCCCACAGATCTCTGGGCTCTCAATCAATATGGTCACACACAATGTAGCAATTTTTTGTGTATTAAAAGTGCTGTATCTCACACATATATTTTTTTTAAATATTTACCTCAATTTGGAGCTGAGTCTTGGCACCTTTAAGTAGTTTTTGGCTTTTATTTTACACCGTATGAGATGAAGTTCTGAGGCCCAGGAAGAAATGAATTTGGTCTAAACTGTAGTTTATCAATATGCATGATGCTCCTTTTTTTTTTTTTTTTACTTCAAGACTACTAAACAAAATTGTATAACCGTTAAAAATGTAAAAAAAAAAATATCTTTAACTTTATGCCTTTTGCAGATCAGTTTATCTTTTGCTCAGTTACACACAAAACCAAAGAATGTGGATCGAATAAGATGGACAAATGAAAATGTTAACTATATTCAATACAGACACACAAACACACATACTGAGTCATCTTCAGCAGCCCATTCATCCATCTATAGCATGTAATTGTCTTGTCTGTCCTCACCTCTATCAGTACGTCGGCTGCATCATGGAGACACATAACCAGTGTTCCTACTCGTGCCATGTTGTTCACATAGGAAAATACGATGAGGGAGATTGTTGCCACGTGGTGCAGGAACATGATTAGGAAATCCTGCGGAGACAATAGCCCAAAAAATATTACACAATTTAAAAAAAATACTTTTAAAGCATCACTGCATGCATCACACCACACAAACAAAAATAACACTCATAAGTGCTTTTTCCAGCAGAGTTGTTGAAATAGGACCTCTCCATCAAACTGTTCTACAGGGGTAGCAGTGCCATAATGTAAAAACCACTCAGCCTCAATTAAAAATATTTATTATTGAAGTGGACAAAAAGCAAAACAGATTTCCACATGACTGGAATTGAACACTTTTAAAACTTAACACACACTAAAACAATCACAGCTGTGACTAAATAACTAAAGGAAATGCACAACAATTAAACATAGTCCTGTCTTGGTAATGAGCCTTAGTTTGGGGTAGAGTTTATCTAAGCAAATAGGGGCATGGGAAAGCATTCATCTAAATCTTTAGCTACTGAAATGACTCTGGATGACAACTCAAAGCTCTAAGAACCAGTCCAACTGGGCAAGTGAATGGGAGGAAGGATGAAAAGGAAGAGTAATGACACAAGATACAGAGTGAAAGCATGGCAAGAGTGTGCAGGGAGGAACATACTGGAACTGGCAGGGAATGCAGAGGACCTCCTCAGTGCAGTGCTGTGCATGAAAAAAACTGAAAGGAGAAACAGAAACAGACAACATGCCAACAGTCAACAGAGAGATGACAGAGTGAAGGCATACGGCATTATGGAGCCTTCTGTGCGTGCAGCGTCTGTTGTGGAGAGGGCAGAGCTATGGATGGACCAGAGGCGGGAGTAAGACCATAACTGGAAGGCATGCAAATTGATGCTAAATGAACCAAAAGTGTGGCCATTTTCATAAAAAAATAAAAGATGGAGTGGGATGAAGTTGGCTGCTGCACATAACAAATGTTTGCGTGAACTAACTTTTCAGTTCAGTTCTTACAAACGTGCCAAGTTGGACTTTTAAAAAAAACATGTGAACATACATGTTTAAAGCAACAGAAGTAATGACCTGGTTCTTTTTAAGAATAAAAAAGAATTAACTGAATACATAAGCTATAATGGAGAGGTCACACACACTGTAAATATTTGTCTGTTTTCTTTCTTTGTATGTTTTGACGTGTGTCAATTGAAGATTTTCAAGCATAGAGTATTAATAAATGAAAATCATGGATTCTGTCAACTTCAAACAGACTTTTTTCACTGCATTCTGTGTAGTTGGAGCTGACTCTGAATTCCTGATGTTGTGCATGCTGCCTTGCTAACATAGATCATTGAGAAGTTAACCCCAGCCGTCTTTAATGAAATTTTGTTCACCTTTCGTTCACTTTCTGTTACAAATCAAAATGTTTGCAGTGAAATAATTCTACTATCCCACTGCTATTCATGCCAAGACAAATGGGTGTCTCGTTTAGTTGTTCGAATAAACAACCCGAATTCCAGATATGTTGGGATATTTTTTAAATTTGAAACTGAAAACTAAAAGACCTTCAAATCACATGAGCCAATATTTTATTCATAAGAGAACATACATAGCATTACAGATGTTTAAACTGAGAAATTTGTCAATTTTATGCACAAAATGAGCTCATGTCAAATGTGATGCTTGCTACAGGTCTCGAAATAGCTGGCATGGGGGCAACAAATGGCAGAAAAAGCAAGAAAATCTGAAAATATTCAGCCGGGCGAAAATCTAGCAAGTAATTATGTTAACTGATATCAGGTCTGTAACATGTTCTAGAGAGGCAAAGCCTCCCGAAGTAAGGATGGGGAGAGGATCTCCAAACATTCAAAATAATGTTCCTCAATGTCAAATTGGAAATGCTTTACAGCTCTCAGTGCATAGCATCATCAAAAGATTCAGAGAAACTGGAGATGTCTCAAAATGTGCACAAGGGACTAGGCCAAAGACCTTTATTGGATGCCTGTGGTCTTCAGGCCCCTCAGAAGGCATTGCATCACTCATTGGCAGGATTATGTCACTGACATAACTAGATGGGCCCAGGAATACTTACAGAAACCACTGTCGGTTAACACAATCCTCCCTGCCATCTGCAGATACCAACTAAAGCTTTATCATGCAAAACATATTTTCTGAAATGGATTGTTTCAGAGTGAGAAAATGTTCTGCGGTCAGACGAGTCCAAATTTGAAATTTGAAATTCTTGTTGGTAATCACAGATGCCATGTCCTCCAGGCTAAATAGGAGGGAGACCTTCCAGCATGCCATCAGTACTCAGTTCAAAAGCCTGCATCTGATGGAGGCAAGCATCGCATTTTACATGAGCGCATTTTGCGCATAAAATTGTAAATTTGCTCAGATTAGACATCTGTTATGTTATGTATATTCTGCTGTGAAAAAAATATAGGCTCATGCAATTTGAAGGTCTTATAGTTTTCATTTTATTCAAATCTAAAAAACGTCCCAACATTTCTGAATTCTTTGGTATTGTTGGGCAAAGAATCTATAATCTATATAGTCTCATACATCTCCTTTTGGTGTTTTTCTCAGCCTTTATTAAATTCAACCTATGATGGGAGACTTGCCAAACATAAGTATTTTCAGACCCAAACAGCTGAGGTAGCGTGGAAAGCCATGGAAATTAGTGCAAGGAGAATGCCATAATGGATGAATATTTTATGCTGTAGATTTTAATCCATGAACATGTTGTTTGTATTCCATTGATGGTGACTATTTTGTGGATATGGGTTTAAGACAGAGAGAAAAAAGGGTATTCATAACCCATATTAGAGGTTCAGATTGGATTATGTAAAAGATTGTAAACAAAAACAAAGTCTTTACCACTAGTTGGGATAAGCTTGAGTAGTTTTTGTTTATTAGATTTTTTAAAAACATTTTTTTTAAAAAGGGATAGTGCATATCAATATACATATATAATTTAAATATGCAAGATTATAGCAAAGCTCATTTCCATCCTTAGTCCCTTTGCAGGCTATTATAAGAATAATAAGAAAGAGTTAAGAACAAAATAAGAACATTGTTGATCTGAGACCAGAGGAAGTACCCCAACAATTAGGATCTAGATTAAGATGTTAAAGTGCAGAGGGCTTAATTATATTACATGATGTTGAAGTGATAAGTGCAAAGTGCTAAGTGTGTTACATGATAAAGTGCATGAGTGACATTGCACAATGCCCAGCTATTGATGTTTTTGCATAATTTTCCGTACTGACCCTATAGGCCACATGGGGTCTCAAATCTGATCTTCTTACTTCTGAGTGCAAATTTTAAATGTTTTAAATGAAAAGTGTGAATCCTTTTTTCTCAGTTTTGCTATTTCACAAATCAGTGAAGAAGAAAACTATTTTAAGACGCAATAGAGTAAACATTACAGACTCTTTGTGACAATAAGAGATGGACAGATAGAAAAGATAATAATCTTTTCCTATGATAACGCTTGTTATAATGATACTTTTTTAATGTAATTGAAAATGCATGATGTGTTTTCTTGTGTACACTGCAGTCATTCTTACCTTCCTCCTGATGTCTGTGAACTGAGAAAAGAGTAGCGACAGGTAGAAAGACAACTCCAGTATATAGTAATAGTGGATGTCCACAGTGAGTGGCTGCATAAACACACACAGACACACAAAATGTTTTAAAAGATATATACATATGTACTATGTATAAATATTTTATTATGGTGATATTTCAATAATAATGTGTAAACTTTTACCTGATAAGGATAGTTGTACCAGCACTCTTTGGTGTTCCATAACCATGGGGTCTGCAGAAAATTAAGTAATTTAAAACTAAGGCTTTTAACGCTTAACAAACAAATGAATTAACAAATAAATAAATACACACCATAAAACTCATTTTAAAACATTATAAAACTATAAACAATTTCTAAAAAGTTATCCATCACTGTAATTTTGAATCTATTGTAGAAACTCAAGGTCCAGTTTGTGGAATGTTGTTATTATAAAGGAAGCTAGACTATAAAGGACAGGGTTTATATTTATTTTATCCTCATAAATGTGTGAAAATAAAAGAGGGACCGATCACTGTGCTTGACTCTATGTTGCCTCCACTCCTCCCCAGACTTGATTTATTAATACATCCCAGAAACTGGAGGCTGGTGCCTGCAGCAGCGACTGCTAGGCGTGAACTACTTCCACAAAGTGCTTTGTCATGCAACTTGTGTCTGAGACATTTTTCCTTCCCTAGCTTCACTCTGGCTTTGACTGCCATAATGTATGTATTATCATGATGCATGAAATATTAAGCTATCTTGTTGCCATAAATTTCTCATATGTGACTCAATGTTGTCACTTTTCAGTAACTTCAATGCATGCTGAAAAAAACTGACGTTTTAAAAAGGGGTCAGCAGGTTATACTGGGATACTCCGATCCCCATAAACCCCTGAAAATAAATAACTATTCACATTGCCACAGTGCAATGATTTATTTACCTTTTTTTTTTTTTTTTTTTTTTTAGCAATATGTGGAAACTGGTGCAAAATTTAAATAAGAAAAATTTTTAAATTTTTAAAAATTCAAAATTTTTCAGTATGAATGTACAGTCAGTGTGAGCATTGCTCTGTTTTATAACCAGGTTAACCTGCTAAAGCTGCCATTAGCTAACAAAACTAAAGGTCTTAGCTTTAGCTTTGCTAGCTAATGGAAAAATTCTTACTTGGTTTATCATAAAAGGTTCCAGTTTAATGGCAAAATTACAGTTGGTTGGTTGATTTGGAAATGTGCTGATATTTCAAAATGCAAAATTTTAAAGATATCACTTAGCAGATACAGTGCAGTCATGGGGAAAAAAGTAATCATTTTTTAATTACAATGACAAAATTATTTAATTCACCTAACAATTAATGTAATTTCAATGTGTTTAAACATAAAAAATGGTTCTAACTTGGTTTGTAAGTCACTATAATTAGCAATCGCATTCTCCACATGCTACCACTCAAACGTAGATACTGACTTGAGTGTTTTTGGTGTGGTGGTCTTTGTAAACAGTAATTAGTCACTTAAATATATCTCTTAATTATCTTTGTAAGTTGTATTATGTCAACAACTTGAGACTGGAGGCTGATGCTCAGCAAAACTTACCTTTTTAAGAAACCGCACTCCATAGGTAAATATGTATAGGTAGAATGTAAATCTCCACCTAAAAAAAAGACAAAACAAAAAAACTATGAAAAAATATATTGAGTATAGGAGGATAATTTGACTTATTTACCTGTCTTAGGGCAAAAAACACTAAAATTTTTAATAATTTTTTTGTCTTTCTACAGAAACCATAAACAATCTTTGGGTAATTAAAAAGTTCTTAAAGGGACAGTGTGTAACTAATTTAGCTTTTAATTTGGCTATATTTTCAAAAATCAAGCATCACTTTTATCGATACGTATTTTATCTAAGTCTAATCATAATCATATCCAAATAAAAGTGTTCCCGTAACTTAGAATGTATTATTCATAAATACATACTGTAGGTGGCGGCGTACACAACTGATAGCGGCCATGTTGCATCGCCATGTTTGAATTCAGTAGCGGATATGGGACAAACTTGTTAGCCCTACGCATTTTAGCAGTGAATCCCTGTGTGTTGTCGGGGGAGGAGGAGGAGGAACAAGCAGTTGACCGCGATTCGTTCAACTTGCCGGTTACCATCCATACTCTTTGCCCCAGGAGAGGAAGGAAAATAACCAAGAAAAGAAAAAGGAATAATAACCGGGAGGAAATACAAGTTTACATCGGCGTAGCGTTTACCAGATGGAGATAATTCATGAGGAACAGAGAGTGAAAACTGACGTGAGGCTGCAGCTCTCTGCTGGACAGGTA
>JAOXYM010000013.1:16006919-16025113 GCA_028567055.1 Leptatherina wallacei
ATATAAAAGGGCAGACGCTAATCTGTTAGCCTACAGTGGAAAAACTGCATTGCTACGTTACAGCACAGGATCTTCTTGCAGCGCGGACAGGTTTACTAAACCCTGCTTTCACTGCCTCTCCCTCTCCTTCCTCGTCTTCCTCTCCCTCTCACTTCATCTGATCATCTTTGAGTCTAAAGTTCGCAAAAAAAAAAACGATTTCACACAATGACGTTAGCTATTAGCAGTAGCTTGGTACCAAATACATGGAGGGAATGCTTGTAACTTATCGGCATCAATAAGGAAACAGAATTATATCGTTCTGTGCCTCATCACCTGACAGGACACTTCAACTTGTACAAGATGTTGACGTTTTCACATTTATGACTCTCCAAGGCTTCGGTAGTGGTAGTAACGTGCATAAACGGTGAGGCGCCAGAGAGCACCGCTCGGTTGTTTGGATTCAAATAGCGCACCACTAGATGGGAGTAACTATTACACACTGGGGCTTGAACAGCTCTTAGTTGTTTTCTTCAGTTTTTCCTTTTTTATTTCCAGATTGAATTGAATTTCTTTCAGCTGAAGGCTACTTCAATTAATAAATTATAGATAGACATTTCTAATTCAGTAGTTGGTGGATATACATTCACATCACTTCTGAAGTAAAAGAAAAAAGGAAACAACAACCATGCATTGTATAATGTAAAGACCACCTGAGGATATTTAAATGAATCCAATTTTTGCACTACCCTGCTGATGTAGTTTTTCCCCATGGTTTACCCCACTAAGACACATTATGTGGTTGGTCTTCTGACTTTCCATACTTCTGCAGAACAAGAAGAATCACTGAAAATTAGACATCAGCCACATCCTTGTGGGGAAGTCCATTCCCAACCATCAATTCTCTATGTTTTATTAAACCCTGCATATAATTTACAGTAACAACTGCTACACAACGTTAGTGATCATGAGGTCTGGTTCTAAGCTTGACAGGAAAGAAACTGCTTCAGCTGACATGACTGTGATCAAAGACTTGCTAAAAAGAACATGTTCATAATATATTGCCAACTTATAAAACTCAGACAAAAAAAGCGGATCACTTAAAATGGGCCGACTAGCAAACCTTAAACAAAGTTGTTCTTGTCTATGTATAAATATACAGATGTGTAAGTATCCATATTTCTTTTTTTGACTTTATCATAAGCCAACAATAATCCTTACATAACAACAAACACTGAATCTGCTGACAAATCATTGCAATCATCGGCTATCTCTGTCTCCGGATTTTTCTGTCCACAAACTGGTGAGCTTTAAGATGCATACCTTTAGTGGATTGAAATTCCCACGTATTGTATACATTTTACACTTTTGTTCATACTTTTTTAATCAAAACAGAAAAACAAAAACAAAGCAAAATTTCTGTTACATGGACAAAAACACCCACTGGAAGCTGTGACAGAAGCTGCACAGGCTGTCATGTGAGACCAGTTTTTGTATACTTTAAAGTTTGTGCAAGATGGTTGTTCCAGCTGACCTCAAATCAAAAACACTTTGACATACTCAGCCCTGAAGCTCAACATCACATGAACATTCAAAATGGAGAACAGTACACGCACATCAAGCAGAGCCGGTCCCTTTATGTGGGTGTTTGTCCAAGATATTCGGCTGAACCCTTTAATGGATAGCCTATCAGATAAATTGTTACCATGTTAATATGATGCATATGGGAGCCATCATTAGCTGCTTTCTGTGCTTGATCAAAAGCATTGTAAAACCAAATTAAGTGGACGAGTCTACCTGGCACACAGTAAAGACTGTTGCACGGCAACTGGTTGATTAAGCCTGCAAGTCTTTTTCAAGTGTTTCTGCTATGTATGTACAATCACAATGACTCACAACTGCTTTCCTTGAATAGATTTCTTTTTTTCTGACATCATGCATAGTTGGTTTTGTCATTAAGAGTAACACTTTTTTAGATACAGTGTAAATAATAACCAAATTCAGAGAGTAAACCTGAATTCTTTATTTTTATTATCTAAGAACTACTATCTATTTTCCTAATCTCCAGTAAAAGCAACTTGCCAATTACACTAATTAGTACTGTGAAATAGTTGTGGTTAACTTAAGCTCATGTGCTATGATGAACTTGTCACATACAAAACTTTTGAAAGTTTATGCAATGTATAATTAGAACAACACTGTCTTTTTTTTATTTATATAGAACAGCTTAATCTGTCATCAATGAATTGTTAGGGATATTGGATGAACCTCTTCACATCTTGGAGGAGAAAATAATAGTAGGTGGGATTTAAATTACCTAGAGCTGCACTTATCGGTTATCTATTTCTCAATTAATCTAATGATTATTTTTTCGATTAATCGATTAGTCTATCGATTATTTTCAACAAAATTACCCCTCCCTATTCTGGCAAAATTTCCTAATATGCGTGTCCATGGCACACCCAAAGTAACTGGGAACTGCTCTAAAACCATTTGCAGTAAATGCTTGATTTTTCTGAGCCTTTCGTCTTTCAAGGGGTTAAAAACTCAATAATGAAGACAGCTTTACTGTGAGCTTTCCTGCCAGTGATGATGTAAAATCATGAAAGAAAGCTCATGCTGGCTGGTTCAATTTGACTTCTCCAGGTGGGTAGTCTGAACAGCAGCTGGCTGCAACTGTTTGCATTCATGTGGCTCAACGAAACAATTAGCTGTGAAGCTCCAGCTTTGTCTAAATTCAGCTGCCTAGAATCCCTTTTTTTCTCATTGCTGAAAAAAACCTGTCATAGACATCTGTGTTGCTCTGCCTTTGTTTATTTTCTTTGTTTTAGTTCGATCTGTTCTGTAATCACATTGAAAGTGAAACCTTGCAAATGGACTATTACTTCAATAAATAAAAATGGTAAAAGTTTTTGGAATGAATTGGTAAAACTGTCCTTCACCAATTCATCCTGTTCACTAACATGCTTATCACTTGACAAGTTGATGTCTGGCGAGTGGCTTAAGTAGAGTCGTGCTGGTTAAGAGGTATGAAAATCACACACCTGCATATCAGTTAGAGGAAGAACATTACTGACGAGACTGGTAATGTCAGCTGCTAGTATTAGCCTGCTTCTGCAGAGTTTAGATTCATTATGGAGAATCTATTCAAGCTTAAGAGGGTGATTAACATTAAGAAAATGACTGCTGCTTGTTTACCCGTAGACTTATTGGCATGATTATGCAAAAAAGTTTCCTGAAAGGATAAATCATTCTTGTTTCTGTTAAGTAAGCATGTGATAGTAAGTAGAGTCTGATTGAATAATCTTTTTGTGTTTAAAAAAGTTCCCAACCGACTGAAATGACCGGTAAATATCTCAGCAGTGACCAAGAAAAGAGCTGTTTGGATTCTCTAAATAATAAGGGATTGCAATGTTTTTATTACCTCCTTTAGCACAATAAATACCAGACTATCCTTTATAAGAGAAAGAATATCATTCCATCCCACAATCCTTTGCAGCTGCAACTTTCAAAATGATGCAGCATTGTCTTTATCCAGCTGTACTAACTTCAATTATGTGAATTATTATTAAACTAATGTGAGCAAAGAAGATTGAGTGTGATCACCTTGTGATGAGGACATCTTTCAATTTTGTGTATTTGTTTCCCTTTTATTTGGAAAATAACCAGCCTTGATAATAAAAATGATATTTTATATTATATTTAAATTTTAGCATGATATAGCCTCTGTGTAATAATGCAATAAGATCTCATTAGATTCAGATTTGTATCCCCAAAATTGTGGCAGGATTGTCATTGCAGAGTGGTTGGTTTTTAAAGGATTTCCCAAACACTTTTCTTCAAACCCACGAATTTTTCTGACTACCTCAAGGAAAAAAAGCCCAGAAGAATGCAAAACAAAGTCCGTTTATTTTTGTTTTGTTTTGTTTTTTTAAATTATTTGACCATACCCTACTCAGCTGGAAAGATACCCGACTAACTAACAATGGTAGTTTAAGTATATGGTAATTAGTTAACTCGTTTAGATTATGTAGGATAAATATATAGGTCAAAAAGGAAAAACTGTTCCATAAATGATCCATTAAACAATGTTCCAATTGACAGTGGTGACTATATACTGTATCAGTAAAATGAAAACCTTTACAAATTTATGTCATAACTGACTTAAATTTTCATTTATTTCCAAACATTTGAATGAAGCAAATCCAAGATGAAAATATTAACTATATTGGGTGATATTAAAGCTTGTTTTCTGTCTTTGGGTGAAAAAAAAGAAAGCAAAATAGAGCAAAGTTCATTATTTTGCTTTTAATAATCTGTGTGCTCTCAGTAAGCACAAAAGGGGGAGGAAGATGAAATCAGACAGCTAGGGTTTTTGAAGACATCAGAGGATACTCCTGCTTCAGCCTATCCTGACAAGGGAGAGCTGAAGAGAGGAAGTAGTGTACAGATTTATCATTTAGTCTGCCATTTCATAAAGCTGCATCTTTTTTTCAAGATCAGTCTTTGTTAGCATTTCTTATGACAATAGGTTTCTTATGAAAACAAGAAGCTTGAATGTCTCATTTTTCTGCTGTCTATCTGGAAAAAAGGAGTCTATAACCCAAGCCTGTAAACAAAAACTCCAAGCTGTGTCTTCATTATTTCCCGACCGAATGTGCCGACTACATACTCCCTGTTTGCATAATGAACAAAATAGACAACAGATCAGCCATCCAGTCAACTAAGGGACAAAGAATCCTATCAGTCTGCAACAGCTGGGCAAGAGGGCCTAATTACAGCACAATCACTGCTGGAGGCACTGAAGTCAACCTCGTCTAGAGACCTGCATCAACCTGGACAGAAAACTGCAATGCCTAAGGGTGTCTGCTGTCAATAAAGCTGAAGGCAGATAACGGCTTTGGCACAGTTGGTGTTTTAACAGAATGAAATCCAGCTAAGCATGTTCAAAAATCTCACACATATTCCAGAAAAGCATAAATCCAGTCTCTTTTTGTGGGAGAGAAAGCTTTGTTTGTTTTTTTCAGATTCTTCCATGGGGTTGTCCAGTGGTCAAATCAGCCAAATGTGTTCTCCTGAGTGAACAGCAGCCTCAGGCGGATCAGAGGATGTGAGGCTCACTGTGTCTCAAACTGCCAGAATTGCTCCACTGGTGTCAGACATGACTCTGCTCCGACAGCAAAAATTCACTCTTTGGCCTTAACATCACACCGATAAGTAACTACAATCTCCCTGATGGCAAACGCTTTACTGCAGATTAGCCAATTTCCTATTACAGACTTCAGTGGGTTTGTTGGTTCGCAGTAGGATGTCATTACAAAAATTAAAGATGCAGCAACACCACCACTAATGATACTACTCTTCTAGGACAAATGAGACACAAACCAAGTTTACAAAAATGAAGGCAGTATCACTGTCAGTTGAAAGACTAAATCAGCATTTCTGCTTCACGCAACATGAACACCTAAGTTCTCAGGAACTGGAACAGCCATTCTAAAAGCTCGATACATTTCCTTCACCATTCCCATTCATCTAAGCTGTTTTGAAAGTGTTATCTTTTTGGGCAGCCCAAAAATTGCCTCTGATTCCATTTAAAATGAAAATGAACTTGTAAAAATGTGAAACTCGGTTCAAATAAAATGATCATTCTAACTTTTACTACTGTCAAAGTGTGTGTTATTGATATATGGCAATACAGCCTATTCAAAATATTCAAATCAGTCTCCACTCACATAACCTGTACTAAGCCAACATGAAGCATGTATTATGATCACTGTAATGGATTTCCTTGAGAGGTTACAAATCTGTGATTTGTTTTTACATAAACACGAGTGACCCATGCAGAGAGAAACACCTTGCACATATAGGTAATCTTACATGCTTTCACAGAATCTGGCGAGAGTGCTTGGCTTCTCCTGGTTGCGCCGCTGTCTAAACCAACGTTGGATGGTGCGCACATCCCAGTCAAGCTGCTTAGACAGACCCTCCAGCCTCTTCTCATCTGGGTGCTGGCAAGACAAACAGCCCAATGTGTCAGACTCCTCTTTTGTTGGAGTATGAATTATGAAAGTGTAACGAAACATCATGAGAAGTCATACGCCACCTTAGTTATAGCAGTGAAAACCTTCTCCAGGATGGCATTGGGCTGTGCTCTTTGTGGCCCATTGGCTTGGATCTTCAGGCCCATGGCACACGGTCTTGCAATAAACCTGCAATAAATAGACATCATTTTAAAACAAACCGATACAGCACCTTTCTGTGATTATTTTGATTTGTTGGCTCATAGTTAAACATACATCTCTCTGTTCTGAACAATCTTTTTTCTACCTAAGCAGCTCAGTGACCAGAACAAAGCTTGTAATATGGAAAAACAGTTGTGTCAAGTTGCGGTTGTGAAATTTTGTCGAATAAAAGAGGAAGTTGTCCTTCTTGTCTTGCAACTGAAATTGTCTGATAACGTGCTGATAAAACACTCGAACTGTCATGAGAAACTGTGGAAAGCCAGTAGACAGGTAGTTAACAGGTAGCTGTGTGCATAAACAAATCCTTTACAAAAGGCACGAATCCAACACTACTGAGTCAAACATAAGAGTTTCTGTCTCAGATTGTCTAAATACTCTTTTATTTAAGGGAAGAGATTGAAAATCATTTTTAGGGAGGAAATGTGAGGCCTCACTACTACTTTCTAAAGAAACTCCTATGACAACAACTGCAGTGACCATCATGACTGTGTACCATGGTGATGATGATTATATGGTAACAGTCCGATGTATGGTGAGGCAACATGCACCACGACACTGAAAGGCTAGTCTGAACTAAAAAAAAAAAAAAAAAAAAATGCTACGAGCTGTTAAAGGAGCCCATCTTTTTCTTAAGCTAAAATATAGGTTTAGGCTATGGGGGCAGGCAGGTATGGTAACTTGGCTGCACCGTGAGCTCTAACAGATGCACCAAGAAGCACACAGCGTTGTAGGGCCTGCAGAAGAAGGGTGATCAACCATGGTGATTTGTGGGCTAACCAGATAACATGCCATTGTTTAGGAAACAGACTCAGATATAAGGACAGCGGCGCGTGCCGCACTGTCCACCAGAACATTTCATCGACGTAACAAACCGTGTCCCGTCTACCTGGTTGAACGCGTGTCCTCAGACCCACCTTTCGAAAACCAGCCGTATCATAAAGATGCAGAATGCTAAAGGACAAGCCAAATAGAGATCCTCGGCTTGCGGGAACGTTGCCTCCTCTGTGTTTTTTAAGTCAGCCCAGGTTACATTATGAGGGAGCCAGAACCTCTCATTCCAAAACCACGCCAAAATACCAGCCATCTCCCTGCAGCAGACAACGAAGAGGAAAGGATAGTCTCGCTGTTTCTTGGAGGTTTCTCAGAGGCGACCAGACTCAGCTGATGATGAGATATCCGTGCGAGACCGCCGTCAGTCCGTCCGTTTCCCCTCAGCTATCCTGGTGTAGGGAAGTAGACTCAATCAGCTCCTCAGCAACTGATTGGTGCGTTGAAATGTCATAGTCAGTGCACGTTATGCCGGCTTTATTACTCACATCAAGCTAAATCTTTTTATTTATTTATTATTATTGTTTTTCTTTTTCTAACCAGCCATCAGACTAATACTCCTATGATGCACAGTAATGTGTGCGCCTTCCTGAACTGAATAGACGAGCTTGGGTGGCTATTTGTCCTATTTTATTGCTCTTGCTTTACAAATGTTGTGTGATTGGTAAATCTAGGAATGACCTAAATAAAGAAACAAGGACTAATTTTAAAGCATCAAATCAGAACAAATCAAAGTGATCGGTTGATCTATTGACGCCACATACTGAATATAATAACAACACTATAAAGATAGCTACATACAAGCTTGGTAAACTCTGCCACCTACTGACCGTTGTAGTGTAGGCCTAGTAATTAATAGACCCGATCCAATGACTTTTTTCTTTTTCCAACAGTTGAATATATTTTGTGGTTGCTTTGTGTTTTTGCAGTGTTCCGTTTTTTTCTTTTGAATCTAACCATTGTGTGGTCCTTTTCTTTTATTCCGTTCTTTTCTTTGTAGTTCTTTTTGTTTCGTTTGCTCATGTCTCATATTAACCCAGTAATGCATATTTTGTGCATCACTGTGGTGATCTTTGTGGTTGTTTAATTGATTTCCCCCGAAAGGAATGTGAACATTCATTTTAAAAAAGCTGCCTGAAGGCTAATTTAGGCTACTCCCTGCTCCCTTGGGGGCCCGTGCCCATCTGGCCCGCTCAGCAAAGGACTCCAACACCTAGAATGACTTTTAAGTCAACTCAGAACACATTTAAAATTGTAAATAAGGACAGCCTATAGGCCTATGGACTTGAGATTTTTTAAATATATTTTACTGAAACTTTTCTTCAATTGTTTGAACAGTTTTTTTCTTTATTAGTCAGTCACATAAAATTAAAAAGCGCATTCACTGAAATGTCATTTTTTTTAGAAAACATAGGAAGGCAAGACGCAATTTCTGCTGCAGAGGTTACTGATTCATCAGATTGTAAATAAGCGTGACGGCGCCATCTGCTGGCCAATTTTAACAACGTCACGGTCTGGCTTTGACATTAAATCGTCACATGTAGCCTACTGTACGTGTCACTGACAACCTCACAAAACGACTGCCAAGCCGTTTTATCTGATAACGACCAAATCAAAGTATAGATAGTATTTTGATAAAATGATTCCTCAATTTATGACACGCATCATACGATTTCTGCTGTAGCCCCTTAACATGTCTGTTTGTTTTCTAAGAAGATTAATAGTGATTTTAAATGATATCTTCCTGCATCTAGTGACACTTGGTTTTGTCAGCTGAGAATGTCTAGTAGTGCGCGCGAGCTGCGTGTGAATGTGCGCGCGCACGCGTGTGTTCCGTTATTTTCCGGGTTGTGCTCAGTGAGAGTGTCGGCTGGGGTGGTTGTTGTGCTACAGCTGCCAGCTGACACTTCCACCGAGGAGGTGAGGTCAAACTTGACTGTCTATCTCTCCGCTCGTCAGTCTGTTATAGAGGCTGCTAACTAGCGCAGCATCATCATCATCATGGCGGATCAAGGCGAATCTACAGTTCCCGTCCACCACCCGCAAACGACGGTGACAACCAGCTGGCCAATTACCAGGGAGTCGTACGAGCTGCAGGAAGTCATAGGTTAGTACCCGGAGATGAGATGAGCCCTAGTTTTTATCATGGAAAGGCACCCCGCGGCGGGTTATCAGTCGTGAGTGACGACGAGGGCCTACCGGCATTTTTCATACCTCTCACAATGCTTTGCAATGCGGATGTTAACAGACAGTCAGACTACCGGTCTACAGATGTGTTCCGACAAGACGGAATTAGTTTTGCTGTGGGGGTGTAAATGTCACATTGAGTCCCCTTTTCAGCGGATCGGATTAACCAAAGTCACTCCAGTGATTCCACTTTGTGGCACGTGTCTAGTTTATTAGTTATTACTGAAATCACAGATGGAGTTGCTTTGCTGTACTGTCGTAGTGGCAGAAATACACACCATACAAATCATTTCAAGTGGGTATTATTAGAAATGTACTTTCTCTAATAATCATGCAGCTGTTAATTACAATTATTATGATAATGGAAATAGAATAGTTGTTTTTATCATCGGTACATTTGGACTGCAACTAAACTTTCATGTATTAGTCATCATTTAGGTATAAGCAGACAGCACATTTCTCTAAGAGCAAGGCAGCTCTGTTTCTATGAATCTAAAGCCTTATGGAGTATTGATTATGTTTAGTTCCAGACTTATAAATGATCGATTTTACTCCTTCAACAAAAGGAAAATCAGAAAACATAGTTATAAAGCATTGTACAATACAATTTATCTTCCTACTACTGTATGAAAAAACATCTAGTTTGTAGTGTCATATCCATAATGTATCTGATATACACAACTAGTTACATATAATACGCAGTATAATGTTTTAAGCACTCTTTGAGAGTGTTAAGGTAAAAGTTGTAGAACGTATCTGTCCTGAAGGCTGTGTAAAATTCTAAACTTGCATACGACAGTATTCCAAAATCCACACAAAATGATAATGGGAAGTCATGATGCTTCGTGATGGGATAGACCAGTTTTCACTGTCTTGCATTGGGGCCCCGCTTATGACTTGTCACAGCACAGGCTGTTCATGAAAAACATGTGGGCTTTCAGTCTGTTATACATGTTTCTGTCATGTCATGACAAATGAATGTGTTTGATTTATGGCATAGATATCACTTTCTTTAGTATATACATTTACAAAACTAACTGTTCCATTATTTGGAAAGTTTATGTAGTTAAAATTTACACATAATGTTGAATTTTAATGTTTAGCAATGTCAGTATTTAATTAATTTGAAAAAACAAAACAAAAAACAACAAAACAACAGACACTAAGTAAAGCAAGTTTGAATTCATAATATACTAAAAAGGCTCAAAAGGAAGTTGTGTGTGTGTATTTTCAGCACATGCATGTACTGTGTAGGTGCACTGACATTTCATATCATTAGTGATAAGAAATAGCACCACAGCTGTGTGTTGCTGACTGTGATGAGTAAGTGAGACCACCCCTCTCTGTACTCACAATCAGTTGGTAAGCAGCCAGATCTCACATGTTATTGACTATGCCTTATCTATAACTAACAGTTGGCAAGCATTACGCTCTTCCATGGTGTCTTTGTGTGAACAGCTCCATTACTCCGCAGCACAATCTGATTTGTAATAAATTCATCATGTTAAAAAAAAAGATGTGCGCTTCCACTTGTCTAATGTTTCAGCTGCCACACATGAAAGATGAAAGCTGTAACCTTAACATGAAAGCTGAGACAGGAGGCCAGACAAATACACGATATCACAGAGTATTCCAGATGTGTTAGATGTGAGTCCCTCTTGGCCCATGCTTACTTTCTCATTGCTGTGTTGTGGCTGTGAATCCAGGCAGCGGGGCCACAGCTGTGGTGCAGGCAGCCCTCTGTACCCCTAGACAAGAGCGCGTGGCCATAAAGAGAATCAACCTGGAAAAATGCCAGACCAGCATGGATGAGCTATTGGTGAGTACAATAAATAGGGGCTGTTTTCTCATGTGCATGTTTCTGTCCCACTATCAAATGCTGCGCTGCTCCTTTATCTCCAATTCATAGTATTGTTTTCTTTTATCTGTAAATGTGTGCACTGTGTGGACATTTGTTGCACAGAGGTGCCAATTGATTTACAGACTTCAGATTCTTACAAATCATTATTAAGAAGCAAATATTCCCATAGAAAGTGA
Organism: Leptatherina wallacei; assembly: GCA_028567055.1. Lineage (NCBI taxonomy): Eukaryota > Metazoa > Chordata > Actinopteri > Atheriniformes > Atherinidae > Leptatherina > Leptatherina wallacei. Next base: position 16,018,193 of record JAOXYM010000013.1, read on the forward strand.
AATGTCTTAAATATTAATCTGCCATTTGTCTCTGCCAATAGAAAGAAATTCAAGCTATGAGCCAGTGCAACCACCCAAACATTGTTACATACTACACCTCCTTTGTAGTGAAGGATGAACTTTGGCTAGTCATGAAGCTTCTGAGCGGAGGTAAGCTTATTGCTGGTTAAATTATACATTCATGTACAGATACTACTTTAATCTGTAATGCTGTTTCACATGTCTGCTCTATCGGCTAAATAGGGAACAGACAAATTTATCTGCTGCGTGTATCTGAAAAATATCTGATTATTTCACAACTACAATAACTATATTGATACACAGTTAACCTGTCGTGATATTCAACCAGCAAGAGGCACAAACAATTCTTAACTGCAAGTTTTGATCAATAACAGTTCTGCTCTAATGATGGTGTCATGGCTCTCAGCTGTAAAAGAATTAAATAGTGTTATTTATAAATAGATGATATACAGCATGGTTACATGTATTCAGGTTTTACTAGAATCAACAATCATGAAATTATTTGGTGTTTGGGTCATAAATTAGCTGACTCATGTGTCTCATTAAGGAATGAAAAAAGGAAAACAAGAATGTTTTTTTTCTGGTTTATGTTCAGGCTCTATGTTGGATATAATTAAGCATGCAAGCAAAGAAGATGATAAAAATCAAGCTTTAGATGAGCCTATCATTGCTACTATATTAAAGGAAGTTCTTGAGGGCCTGGACTATCTGCACAGGAATGGACAGATTCACAGGTAACACTTTTAATGTTTATTAGACGTTTCCTGTTTGTTCACTGTTATCTTCCTCAAAGAACTGACAGCTAAGTGACTCTTTGTAAGAAGCAAGTAAAATATGCCCGTGAAAAGGATTTGACTGACAGGTTTAGTATCTCTTTATCCATCCAGCCTGAGGCTAAATTTTTGGTTTATAGTGAATGAAAAAAAAAAAAAAAAAGTTAATTCATCAGTCGTTGCATTCTGTACACTTCCTGTGTTTCAAGGTCACTGTGACCTAGATATAAACCTCTGTCATCCCCTTGGGCAGAGTGCTAGATAGTGATGGTCAGTGGGACTTGTTAGCACGAATGGAAAAATCAATGCAGCTCCACGTGACTTTGATGTTTCATGCCATTACTGTTTCGTTAACCTCAGGGATGTGAAAGCTGGGAACATACTACTGGGAGAAGATGGGTCTGTTCAGATTGCAGGTTTGTTGTAATTTTAGATGCCTTTCTTTACTTTTAAAAGCCCCTGTTATGCTCATTTATGGTCCATAAGTTATCCTTGGAGGGGGGGGGCTTCCACTAAAATCTAATTATATACCTTATTATTAAAATCACACATAAGTTTTCTCTGACTGTACATTGCCGCAGCACCTCTTGTCCTGTTCTGTTTGAAGCACTCTGTTTCTGTCTCTTTAAGGCCCTCCTATTGAAAGGGCCTGGCTGCTCTGATTGGTCAGCTGATTGGTCAGAATCATCAGCTGCTCATTTCTTGTTGAGGTGTGCTAAACTAGCCACAAGGCAGGTATAACGTAGATGCATTTCATGGTGACGCTTTCTTTATGGAAGAAAACCTTGGACTACAATTAAAGCTTTTCATGCAGTTCACCAGCAGCAGCAGCATCTCCTCTGGAAGAGAAGACCTCCCTTTGGTGCAGACTTTAAGCTTGGTGACATTGCAAACCTTTCACAAAAATCTGTAATACCACTGACAGAGAGGTTTCCCTTGCATTCGTATCTTTGTAGTGACACTATTTAAATAGCTTAATTCTCAACTCTCAGTAGCAGCCAGACACTGAGAAATGATATTCTGACTGACATAAATAGACAAGTAAAAATATAAATTAACAATTGAAAATGTTTAATATTAGCTGTCTGCCAAATACAGGTCAGAATGGTGATTTAAGGATTTTAAGACAGCAAATAGCTGTAAAGGTTAAACACATTATCTAAGATTTTATCAGTAACTTATGAATAATGCTTTTTGTTTTATCTACCTTTTATAGATTTTGGAGTAAGCGCATTCTTAGCTACAGGGGGTGATATGACTAGAAACAAAGTTCGAAAGACATTTGTTGGGACGCCATGCTGGATGGCTCCAGAGGTGATGGAACAGGTGAGTGTATCTCATAGCAAAGCTGATGACTTTAAAGCTGTTAATGCATGTTTTATATTCACTTAATGTAAGATTATTACATCTGAACTACACTTTGTTCTTATTTTGTGTCTACAGGTTCGAGGCTATGATTTCAAAGCAGATATATGGAGTTTTGGAATTACTGCCATCGAGTTAGCAACAGGCTCTGCACCCTATCATCGCTACCCTCCTATGAAGGTGAGTGATCTGAATGAATCATTTTATGTTATTAAGTAATTCTTATATCTTCTTGCAATTGCAAATGTCCCCCCTTAGGATTAATAAAGTATCTTATTGATATTGCAATTATACTATAATATTGCAATTTCCCTCTGGGATTAATAAAGTATTTTTCACTCCATTTTCTATTTAATTTCTTCTAACATGCTGGCTTAGAGAAGAGCAAAACATTGTCAATACATTCTTGGACTGCTAAACCTTCTCTTAACCTGTTTTAGTCTGTGGAGTTTCATAATTTGCAGGGAAAACTGTGGAAAGAGCTTATTTTAAGTTGCTGCAATCTGAAAATCCAACAATTTATAAGCCAGCTTCTTTCTAAAGGATGCTTGCTTTGCTTTCCACCTCATTTCTGCTGTTTCCTGCTTTGAGTTTCTTTTCCTCATCTGCTTTGTGTATTTCTCTTGCTGTCGTAAGGGGGGTTTGACTATTTTTCCTGTGTTTTCAGGTTTTAATGCTTACCCTGCAAAATGATCCGCCCACTCTAGAAACCGGTGTTGAGGACAAGGAAGTGCTTAAAAAATACGGCAAATCATTCAGAAAGTTAATAACAATGTGCCTTCAGAAGGATCCCGCCAAAAGGTTAGTGTCACATTCCACATATCAGCCTGATAATAAGGACTCGGTCCTGGTTAACATTCAGTGAGTTCTCAAAAATGTTTTTTTTTTTTGTGTGTGTTTGTTATATCTCTAGGCCCACAGCCGCAGAGCTTTTGAAGTGTAAATTCTTCCAAAAAGCCAAGGTATTTGTTTCATCTCAAATATTTGGCCCTCTGTCTGGTTTTATTATTGATGTTACGCTTGTGGCTTCACGTCAACTCCAACAGTGCCTCAGCTTCTCTGTTCTGGAGGATTTATATTAGTTTATTTTGCTCAGTTGTTCTTTGATACATTAAACATTGTTTGAAAAGCCCACAAGTGACAATACTGATCAGAAATAATACATTTTAGGGAACAAGAGTTCATTCAAAGCTGACAACTCCATAGATCATTTATGTGTGTGACCTGTTTAACTGCTTTATTAATGTTGCTTTTTCAGCACATTTTTTTTTTCATTAGAAAAAAACAAAACAGAAAGTAAATCATTTATATAGTACACTTCTCTTGTTTTCATCTACCCAACTTCTTCTAATACATACATTCACTTACATAGTAAGAATGAGCAAGATGGATAAATAAAACCATCAGTGACACCCCACAGAAACCCTCCACCCTTGATCTCATCTCAAGATTATGGGTCAGTCACACAGCGTGTTCTTTTTTAAACTAAGCTGTGAGCCAAATCCTGTGGTCAGAGTTATGAGGGTGATCTCATGCATTAGAGACACAGAAACTGATGTCATAATGATGATTTGTGGGTTGGAAAGCATGGTGGTGCAGCAGTTAGCAGTGTCCCTTCATGGAAAAAATGAAAAAATCCCAGCTGGGGCTATTCGCTGTCAAATTTACATTGCAAAAAAGTTATTTGTATCAGATTTAAACCAAAACCCTTTAAATATGAATTAGCTGGATTAAGTTGTTAATAAGGTTTCAAATTATACTGGTTTAGTCACTACTAAGTCCTTTTGCAACAATCATGATTTCCCTCAAATCTTTAAAAACGTTCACCAATCCCTGCTGATTATCCTCTATGCCCTGATGTCTGAGGGCTCCCATTTAAAGAATAAACCCCTTGATGTTTTTGTGACTCATGATTCATTTTTGATTCATTCAGTCTGTTTGTTAACTTCTTTTGTTTTGCAGAACAAAGAATATCTGGTTGAAAAGCTTTTGAGTCGTGCACCAAAGATTTCTCAAAGAGCAAAGAAGGTATGTTTACAGAAACATTTCCTCTGAAATAACTCAGTTATTGGCTAAACATGAATAAAATGTGGCAGGGATCGACTGAAGTGTCTCTTTCCACCAGAGTGTAGCATTTACAGTCAACACAAGCAATGCACATTGACTTTCTTCAGTACCTCAAACACTTTATGCCCTGTTGTGTAGATTATGTAAAAATATGGGCCACTGCCACGTAAGAGTCATGCTGTGCAGATGCACTGAGGCTTTTGTCGGTGTCTCCATGTGCAGCTTCCTGCATGTGTCAAGGCAAATGGGGATAAATGGATTGTTAACATTGGGGGGAGCAGAAAGGAGAACATTATTGTTCGGTTTGCTTGCTCTGCTGCCCACTGGTCACAGTGTCCTGGGAGGAAGTGCAGTTTTCAGGCACAGCTGATATTAGATTCACATAATACATTTGCATGGATGGCAAGGACAGAAGCAATATCAGAGTCCCAGAAGGCAGAGGTGGAAATTCAGTGACATGGTTGTTAAGTCTTAAAACACATTATTTCTCATTGGCTTTCAGCTCAGCCTGAGATGCTGGCTTTTACTGTTACCTCTTAATGTTTTTATTATGGAGTTATTATTAGTTACCTTTGCTGTTTACAGCACTTTGGTTGACATTGTTGTTTTTAAAGTGCTCTACAAATAAAATTGGATTGGGTTGGGTTGGATGGTTGGGAGTAAATGGAGGGCATAGTAGACAGCGTGGCCATTACAGTGCATGACGTTACAATTACGCACAAACAGGGTAGTGTGGTATGATGTTGTTGATGGTTCATGTGGGTACTACAAGTTTGTAGCAACAAAGAGGGAAAAGGGGATGACTGCTGAAATACATATTTGGAAGTCCTATATCAAGCATAGCTGCCACCCTCCAGTTTAGACTATCAATTTACAGTCACTCAAATTATGTAAGATTAGATCTAAAATGAGCCTCAGTAATGCTGATTATCACAGCATGACCTTTGTCAATGATAAATAGCTCATTGAAACAAGTAACAATGCTTGTAAGTGTATTTTTAGACAGTGCGATCTATGTACTATACCAAAATGAAGAGGTGCAATAACTAAATTCTTCCTATGATTAATTCACTTCATTTCTATACGGGGAGTAATGTTAAAAGTTTAGAACAGAAAGCTCCATTCAAGTAGTCAGTCACTTGATATCTTTGGTGGTAGAAATCTGTGAACAGCAGAGCCAATGTCCTTGCTATTTTGTGCTGATTTGACCTTCAGCATCGTCTCCATTCTTAACTCAGCAGCATTACCCAAAGCTTGCAGAGACAAGCAATACTGTAAAAACACTGCCATCCCTGGATGCTGCGACCTTAGCTGCTCCCAAACCTCTTTGTTCAGCTCCTCTCTGTACACAGCCACCTTAAATCGTTCGACCTCTGTGAGCTGCAGTATTTTCCTTCTGTCCTGTTGTACCTTTGTTCCTCTGTGTTCTTTTTTTCCTTCTTCTATAGTCATGGTGAACAGGTGCGGTTTGACTCTTAGGAAACAAGTACAGTTTAAAAGACAGAAACTAAAGCCAGGTAGCTAGTCCCCTTCTCCTTTTACATACCCCAGTGAATGAAAAGGAGAAGGCAGGTTCTGTCACCAATAAAATAATACGAGATGTTATCAAATAAATGGAGGGAAACTTTCAGGAACTAAAATTAAGGTAATGGGAAGGGAGGAAATTGCTTTTTACAGACCTAAAAAAAACAAGGATTTAATAAGTTTTAGATATAAATGCAACAGGATTACTTTGTCACATGCTTACATGTGAGATAAATAACCAGTAGAGGGCACCATGACACACACAATAGAGCCTCTGAATGAGAAAAGTGCAGACTTTGTTGTTTATAAATGTGAGCCATTACAACCAATGCAGGCTTGAATTATTGATTTATTACATAACAAATTGAGTTTGAATGTGTGGTCCAGTGCAGCAGTAATACTTTCTACGGTTGCTCTCTAAAGCCTGATATATGTATATATATGTATATATATATATATATATATATATATATATACAAAAACAAAAATATTCAAACAAAAATAATGCCTTGCAAGGGTAATCTCTGAAAAACCTTGAAATCAGTCTTACACATCCTGGTATTGCAATGTGAACTGGGGATGCCTTTGTTCTCTGTAACGTTTGGACAGTAAACCCAACACCACCAGAAGGGTAGAGCTTCTTTAACTCTGACCTCGTCTAGAGCTGGGGATTTATGGTGCTGGAGGCTTACAGATCTTGTGTGCCGTCTCCTTCATAACACTGTGGAGCCAATCTTATCTGATACTACTTGACCAGTCATGTGTTACATGTCTTGCGTGCATCTCCAGACTATAGAACTGCAACAGATGACAGGCTTTACTTGTGACTGCGCTATATTTACAATATCTGCTTTGTTATACGAGTTACATTTGCAGTTGCACAACTTACTGTTGCTATTTAGCCACATTTAAGTCATACTGGATCAAGTTTTCTCTGCTACTCATTGTACTGTATGTCGCTATACTCAATTCCTCTGTTATATTGGAAAGAATTTGAAGACATTTATTGTATTATTATTGTCTTGATGGTATATACAGTCATGCATAAAATTATTCATACCCTTCCATTAAAGAAAAGACAAAATTCTTAATATTAATTCAAATAACTGGAGACTTATAAAAATAATAATATATATAAATTTGCTAAATTATAATTTAGTGAAATAAGACA
>JAOXYM010000013.1:16033073-16051861 GCA_028567055.1 Leptatherina wallacei
CTGTAGTGAGGCAATTGCTTTGTCAATTTCTGTTATTGTAACAGGTCCTTCCAACAATTTAGCTCGTTCATCTGTTACTTTTTCTTTTTTTCAAATGTTTTACAAAGGCACCGAGGACTCCTAAGAGTAGCAATATCAGCATTTTAAAGAGGAAATTAATGTAATGATTGGCTGTTGGTGCAATTTCACTGAAGCTAAAATAAAGCCAAAAAAAGGAAAGGAGCAGATGAGCAATGAGGTGACATTTAGTTGTGTTTCCTAAAACCTGTTGTTTATAAGAGGTAAACAGAAGTTCACAAATTTCAGCTAAGCTTCTGAAATGTTGTCTTGATACTGAACTTGAGAAAACAAAAATAGACTGTACTGTAAGTGTATCTGTGTTACCCATAAGTTCGAGCATGAGTTGATTTCTTGTGAGCTTATTATTAGTTGTTTCTAGAACAAATAATGCATTCATCCATCTCACAACCTGCACAGGCATCTCAGGCTGCACAGACACCAACAAGGACATGACTGCTTTCCAGCTTTCCACTTTATAGCTAATTATACATTTTTGAGTTTGAGACAGAAAAACAAATGTGTAGATGCTGCTCAGGGCTCTACATAGCTGAACAGGCTTTTCTCAGTTTCCTTACAGCTATATAGAATAAATTATTTATCTGCAAAAGACAGATTAATTCTTAGTAAAAACAAACATTTATTTTCAGTTTCCCTAAGTGTTTTCATTAAAGACGATCATAATGAGTAGTCTGTTATAATTCTGAATGTTCATTTGGCATCATTTGCACTGACTTAATACCTAGCTTATAATAGCTGTTAAATTGATTACTTGTTTTAGTCTGAGCAACATTTTAATGTGTTGAAAAGTTTTTAAAAAATTACATTCTTTTTTTTATCTGTGTGAAATGTGGGCCTAATTTTTTATATCCTACAAAAGATTGATTACATGAACGATGTTTGTCTAGCTTTGAGCTTGTTTGTCTTTTACATAAGCAAAACAAAACAGAAAATCTCTGCATGTGTAAAATGTAGGCCCCACTCTTGAGGCCTATTTGTTGTATTCCGTCTTTTCTTACCTCTGTAACACTAATATATTTACAATCACCAAAGTCCTCTTTACTGGATTCTCCTAAGATTTTATTATAAGTCTCCATTACATTTCAATGTTTATATGGTGATAACTGAAATCACAGACCTTTCTTTATTATAGGGAATCTTATGGCTTATGGCCTTTCTCCAAGAGTTCCTTCCATATGTGCACCCAGCTGACAGATCTCATCACAAATGGTTCTGGTTTACTTGGGCAGAGCTCTTGTGTTTTTTTAAGGAATTGGCAGAATTCAGACACATTTGTTTTATCAGTGTTATTATGATCATCCGACATGTTGCATCATTAGCATTGGCAGTGTGAAAGAGAGATGTTCACATCCATATGTTCCACCAGAAGTTTTCTTTTCCGTCTGTAAAATATCCAAAATTAAAAGTAGTTGTACCCACTCGCAGCAAAGTGGCGGTAATTCATGATTCTGACCTTTTTTATGTGGTGTTGCTACTAACAAAGGCATGACATCCATTGACTTATTGCTCTAAACTTTTTAAACAGAGCGTCAGGTGATTTATTTAACTGGGCTATGAATCACATCAGTCTTATCCCAACAGTAGTTTGGGGTTTTTTTCTAGAAGAGGCTAAAGTTGACACATACTCTCACGTAATAAGCACATTTATAAACAGATTCAATAGTGTGCAACATGAAATAATGCAATTTGATGCTGCAGAGCTTCATCCACATGAAAACATTCATGTTTGATTGTTCACACTTACATCCTGTAATTGTCCATGGGATGCTTTTGCCAAGAACCTTTATTTTTCTCTTTTCAGTTTTTTAGTTTTCCCTGAATGCAGCAAGGATAATGGAAGCATGAGGCAGTTAGACAGCTGTTACCCTCATGTTGCTCAGTATGTGGAAAACTAATGGGACATGTCCTCTGCATAGTTTGCTCACTGACAAACTCATTTTTATCACTGCTGCTGTGCTTGTATGGTAAATTTGGTCACTTTTTTCACTCTTATCTCATCATTGTGTCAGGTAGTACCATCATTTATTACACCTATGGCTGCAAAAGCTATTGTGATGATTTTTATTTTTTTTTTTTACACATGGAATAAATGGATCAGAGTTCTGAGACTGTCATGTTTTCTGATTATGACAAACCTCCAGAAAGTGGCCACGCAATTCTGCAGCTGTCCTCATTACCATAGAGGGTTTTATGTCTGCTCATTGTTTTGGGTTCACAGCCATCATCTACACTTGAAAACCCCCCAAAAACCAAAATGTTGTTCTGTGTTTGCTGTGTACGGAGAGGTGGACAGACAAGATTAGCAACCGGCTTGTGAACATGTGGCTACATTTAACAGTGAAAAAAAGACATATGTTTCCCTCAGGATTTGGTAGACCAAAATGGAACAGGGAGGAGCGTGAATATATTTGTTAGGTAATCAGAAACACAAGTCCAGCTGTGCAGCTTGTCCTCCTTTATAGAATGGCTTCATTTAAAGGCAGGTTATTGATAGTTATATGTAATAATGGCAAATATAAAGTGAAATAATGCAACAAGCCAGGTAGTTCTTCAGACAGTATGTATGATAAGGAATAGCAATTCTGGATGCCCTAACATGAGAGATGAAACAGCGCTAATATTTTGTTTTATATATCTTTTTATGATAATTTTGTTTTAAAAAAGTCAATTGTCAGGGGCATGTTATATTAATTGATTTCTCTCATTTATCCTTTTTTTCTTTTGGAAAAGGTAAAAATATGCTAATTTTTAATAGACTGAAGTTAATTAGATGTAGATAAAAATCACCTTCCCTTCACTTCAGGACTACGGTTACCATAAATACGGAGAAATTAAAGATTTAAGACGAAGCTGGAATGCAAACCTGAAAGGCTACTGAATGAATAGATTACAGAGTTTCTGATCTATTCTGGAGATGGTATGAGAAACCTCATAGGCAGATGAAATGACTGCTACCTGAGAATAAGAGTGACAGCATGAAAGATTATTTGTGATCATGGGGAGGCTTATTCTTAGAAAGATGAATATGAAAGAGTCGTGTTGAGTTTACGTGGCACTGATGGACTGTTTGGAACCGGAAGACTGACAAATATTTGGCCTGGAACATAGTACACGATTGGGTGTTCTGCTTTATCCCCTATGATGTATCTTGATTTTTGTGGGCACATTTCTCCTGGTCCTTATCTTCTCTTTAGTTCACGGATGTCAGTTTAATCTGTGCACCCAGACATGATATCCTGCTTGTTTCATAATGTTCCCTGCCCAGCCATGTTTCTGCTTCATTTAAAATGGAGCTGCTGTCAGTGTTTCCATTCAGGTACCACTTACACACTCACAGCCACCTGTCTCTTCTTTCAGGAACTCCAAAAAGGAGCTGAATGACATCCGGTTTGAGTTCACCCCAGGGCGAGGTAAGAGCTTAGGCTAAATTAGTTTTTCTAATAGGTTATTCCCTTTGTGATAACATCTTCTGACTGTATCAATACTTTTGTGTAATGGGTAATGGCAGCGTATTCTGGACTGCATCTAATTCGATTCGTAACACAATTACCTGCTAAGTGGAATGTTGCAGGCCCAATATTTGTCATGTTATTCCCTCACAAGACACTGCTGATGGCGTCTCCCAGGAACTCTTCTCGGCTGGTCTGGTCAATGGGCACGATGTTGTAATTGGTAATGTTATACTTCTTTATTTTTGTAAATTATGTTGCTTGAAATGAACCCATTTATCATAAAACCTCATTATTGTCAAGATAAATGTATTACACTTGGGATATTTGGGACATTCACAGAACCTGAAATGACTATAGTTGAGATATTAACACATCAGAGATACTGAAATCTGTTACTCTCTTGCATCCTTTCTGTTACAGTTGCTGCTAACCTTCAAAAGATTGCAGATGACCCAACTACCTACAAAGTATTGACCTTTAAGCTGGTGAGTCTCCAGATGATTGATGCTTGGCGACAGCTGCGCTGAGTTTGGTCATGCCTGACAGTGTCCTGCCATAAACAGATGGTTGATACATGGTTTGGTTTAGAATGCAGAAACTAGTGTTACTAGATAGGCCTCGCACAACACAGATGGGTTCAGAACAAACCTTTATCTTTTGCCATAGTGACAAGAAAAATATTTTTTCAGAGCTGAAGGAGAGCCAACACACTGGAACATACAGCGGTGCATAAATGTTTTTGAACCCTTCTGTATTTTCTGTTTTATTGTCTAAATATGACCTGAAACATCATTACATTTCATACAAGTCCTAGAAGTGAAAAGAGGACAATATGTAATAAATGAGAATCACATAAATTATTAATATTATGAAATTATGTAATCTGTGTGGGACATAAATATGTCAACATCTTGGGTAAGCAATTAATTTGAGGGCAAAACATTTTTGAATTAAAGCAAATGGTGATGTAATACTGCACAGAGAAAGGAGAAAATACTGGAAGAAGTAAAAAAAGAAAAGAAAAAAGAAAACAACTTTTAAAGTTTGATATGTTGAAATGGTGAAAATTCAAGACCATTTTTACTCTTCCCCAGGAGTGGCCATGTGAGTACAATGTTTTAGAGTAACAACTGAATGTCTTTTTTTCATTGGCCAGCAATAATGCTCACAAATTTAGCATGAAGGAAACATTAAACAACAAGGGTTTGCGCCGCAGGGTTTTATAGAGAAAGCCTCCGCTCTACAAAAAGAACATTGTTGTCCGTCTGCAATTTGTAAAAAATAAAATAGATAACCCAGACAGCCCTTGGAAAAATTAAATGCAGAAATAGAGCTTTTTGGTCAAATATGAAGCATTTGCAGAAAGGAAAACTTTGCTTTCCTACCATTCCATAAGAATATTATCCCAGCTCTGAAACATGGTGCTGGTAGTTTCATGGCTTTAACTTGTTTTCCTGCATTTGGACTAATCTTGAATTACACCATCTTAAGGAAAATTGAGTAAATCTCAACATAAGGTGCACACAAGCCAGTGTACACAATTCATTCTACAAAAAAAAATGTTAAAAAGATAAAGTAAAGCTTCTGGAACAACCAAATAGGAAAGTTAGCCTAAATCCCCCCAATCTGATCTGCATGATTAATCAACAGTGATGCTGCAAAACGTGTCAAACCACATATTGAAAGCAACGGTTCAATTTTGTCAAAACCATGAACCAAACAATCTACCTTTTAAAATACAAACTTTTCTCTAGTATTTATTATTTATAGTTTATAGTGAAAAACATAATAGGCCCCTGAATGGGGGTAAGAGCTTCTAGAGCTTTTAACATGAATTACTGCATTGTGTCATGTCAACAATCACATTGTTGAATCAGGTCAAGTAATTTAATCCAATTCATTATTGATTTTTTGTGACATATTGTTTTGCTTGAGTAATAAATCCACACAGTACCAACCCACATGATCTACACAGCTCTGTAAGAGGAGAATAAAGCTTGCGCAGCTCTTTCCTTTTTCCAGTTTTTATAAAAGTTTGCAGGCTGTCCAGTGAAGTTATGTGTTTTGTGTTTTTGAAGAGAAGCAGCAGGATCACCAGCATGAACAAAATAATGTGGGTCAAACAGTTTTTTTAATTCAGCACCAACAATGTTTTATTTCTGCCAGCCGCACTCTGTGGCGCTCCCCTGTTAAATCTTAATGGGCACTGCTGGTTAGTTTATGTGTTTGTGCTCTCAGCAGCCCACATGTAGATCACTCATTTGAAGAGCTGTTGTGCTTACAGTTAGTTGTCATATGAATCAAACACACTTTGTCATATCCATAATAAAAGAGAAGAAATGGAACAAATGAAGATTGACAGGAGGCTGCTTTAAAAACTCCCTTTTAGATTGTGATAATAAGAAACAATGTCAGTCCTTCTGGATGCAACATAAACATGTTTTTCTATTTTATTGTATAGATAAAGTCTGTGCTGTGGGTCACAACATTTTACTATGTGACCTTTCTGCTGTGTTTGTCTTGTAAGCATCTCTGGAGAGTCAGTGAGGGCTCAGTTGGCCTTGTCATGTTGGCATATCGGCATGTTTTCATTTGCTAAGTTGACATCACTGCAAACAGTGTGAAAGCCTCTGCATCTCAACCCTGCATTCCTAAGCAAAGAATTATGAGGGCAGTGTCGCAAAACCCAGGGAGAGAGAATAATTACCCTCACAAGGGGACCTGTTCATAAGGCTTTATGTATGCAATTTATGGAGTGTGTGGCTCTATGGCAGCTTAATGGCCGAAGTGAACAAGAGATCAACGTAGTCTCTGAGCTCACAAAAACTGACCTCTTTTGATAACACTGCCTCCATGTTTATTAGACAACTGCAGACCCCCAGAGTGTCAGATGTCTCCTCCAGATAAGGTGTGATAGAGGCCAGCAGGTGTTGGCTCACTATTCTTACTTTACTTTCTTGAGGAAACTTATTTTCTGTAGAGTTACAAACAAATTTCAGTGTAGATGAGATGTAGTACTGGAACTTAAATAAATAGCTTGTCAGGTGAAGCTGCTGTGTTAATCTTATTCAATCTATTAATTTTTTTTCCAGAATGACTGGATCTCATTCAGAAAGAGTTGTCAGTGAGATCAGCCTATTAGGGATGATAAGCCTCGAGCTTGCACTGTATCGCAGTTCATTTTAAATAACTTTCTTTGGTATTGAGGATAGTGAGGCTAATCAAAATATAGGTTTCATTAATATAAAGAGCATAAATATGGAACTCTGCAGCAACGGAAGGTGATCATGTGGTCTGATGAGTCCAGATTTACTCAGTGCTGGAGTGATGAGCACATCAGAGTTAGAGAGCATCAGCTGTGCTGCACCCGTCATGCCTAGGGCTGACTGTACAAGCCTGTGGAAGCAGTTTTATTACCTGAAGTTATTCAGTCGGTCAGGTCTAGGTTCACCAACTTTCTGTGCGCAAAAACTTGAGTCAGTTTTACAACCACAAGTCGTAGCCCTATACAGAATGTTTGGCATGTCAATACAAGATCTTGTTGGAAAATTAATGCAACTCTAGACAGAAATAAATGTTGGGAAAGCTTAGTGAAACTATGTCATAGCAAATGCATGCCGTAATCAAAGGTAAAGATTGCCCAATATTATATATTATCATATACATACATATCAGTATCATATATTTGAATAGGTTACGTTTTGTGGCCAGGCCGTGCATATTTACAATACGTGTTAACTATGTCATGTTTCTTTTTGAATTCCATCTATACAAACTGTAAAGAAAAGAACAAACAGAAGGTTTAAACTGTTGTTTTTGTCACTCTGACAAACTGCATGCTAGTATTCTTCTAATGTGAAACAGTGCAGCAGCTCTGGTAGTCATACTGACCTCACTGAAAACACTTGTGAAATGTAACAAACCTACATTATTTCCACTATCCTTTTTGCTTGCATTATAGTGAGATCAACATTTGCACATTAAGATAGCTATAAACTTATCTCTTCAGTTATCTTGGTGTTATTTGCTAAATTCGCTTCTTTTGATCAGTGTGCTGGTGGTCATTTTGAAAATAATTCTTGTCATTCATTTTCGAAATATGGTCAGGCTTCGTTAAAACAAATAAGGCAAAAATTAAATGCTGAACTTGAGGCATTAGACTGGGTCTTAACAAGCCAGTGGTAGTGTAGTGATAGGTGTGTGCGCTTCTTCTAAACAACAGTCTATAAAATGAATAAGTGTTAAAACAAAAAATGACTTGAATTTTTCATTTGAACAGACAGGCATATTTTTTAAAATCTTTTTTTACACAAAGATTGGGCTATAAACACTGCAAAGAAGACGCGCCCTTGTTATCCTTCAGTTGCCTTTATATAGTGCTGCATGCTTTGCTGTACCGGCTCTCCTTACACTATGACACCAATTCAGTTTTATGGCTACCTCAGCTGCTAGCACAGAGGTGTAACATCTTTTCTGCCCTCCATTCTTTCTCAGTATTTTGCAGTTAGAATGGTGAAGCACAACTTAAACACAATAGTCCTTACCATGGGTGAGTTACACAGGGCTCTTGATGAAAACCTAAGATTGGTTTGTGAGTTTGACATTTAGTTATGTCAGTGTTCTCCAGTTTGTTTCAACACATCCCCTCCAAAGGGCAGAAAAGTAACTCAAAAAGAAAAACAGAATGGTTTCTTATGAACTGATGGTTTCAGGAAATTTTGCAACTTTTGTCTTTCTTCTTCTGAAAATGAGATAACTCATTTAGTGAAATATACAACTTAAATTTTCTGAATTTTCAGCTACTTGCTTTAATAATCAGGGTAGTGAATGATCCTCTCACTGCCTTCCTCTGCATGCAGGCTTCCAGCTGTGATGACACTGAGATCCCGGATGAAGTGAAGTTGATCGGCTTTGCACAGCTAAGCGTTAGCTGATGCTCTCTTCATGCCTGAAGCAGGTGAGACGGGGGAGACATTTCAGGGCAGACAGACTGAGGAACACAACACCACCACTTCCTGCATCCTTCCCAACACCCTCCCTGAAAACTCACTCCTCCTCCTCACTCCCTCACTCCTCCCCCTTTCCCGCAAGGCCAAACTCTGCCACACCGCCCCACCTACACCTCCTTAGTGTCGAACTTCCTGGCTCACTGGCCCCCAACCTTTAACCTTAACATTCCACCGCCCAGCGCACAGACCAGGATCAGGATACAGCCCAGGAACCAAAAGATGTACTCAGGTGGTGAAAGAAGGTGATGGAGATGTAGCTTATTTATTTGTTTTACTCATCTTTGTTTTACACCACATTACTGCTGTGTTCAGCAAAGTTCTCATTAGTTATTGAAATTGAAGGATATATTTTTTCCTCTCACACTGTTTTGTTGCCACTGTGAGAACAAATTTGCTTTGACTCACATCTCGCGAGCACACTCATTTGTTACATTTCCCTGAGGTCTGTGTCAGAATGTAAAGATTTCGTTAATCATTGGGAGAAGCACATTTTCATAACAACATAATGAATGTCTTAAAAGAGATTGAGTTGTTTTATGTGTCAAATTCTGTTTCACAATGACAGGAATGGAACCTTTTGCTTGAGTGTGCAGGAAAAAAATGAGACCTGGATGCTACTGTGTACAATTAGCTGCTCTCAACAGTGTTAACGCTTCAAAAATGCTAGAGGTGCCTTGTTCATTTTTCTGTGCCTAAGAATGTTGTAAATGAGTGAGAACACACAGTGAGCAGAACCTGCTGATCGTCATTTCACCAATGTATTCCTCCAGCAATGACACAATTCAAGTGAACTATCTTAGCTTAATAAGGCAAGCTAAAATGCACTTTTGGGCTGAGTGTGTGCACCTGACAAGCATTTACTCAGCCCCCTGGAGACAAGTTGACTTGTGCGCTTTTGTCACCAGACAAATGAAATTTAACAGAACCTGCAGTCAGGCAATTTGTACTGGCTGATACAAGTTCAGATGCCAGGCTGATCCACAAAAACCACAACAGTTGAATTTTTGTTCCACAAAGTGCAGTAGCTACTAAATTGTACTGTATGGCAACGCATCTGAGGATGGAACCAAACGGCAACTTCTGAAAGTGTGATGAGCCATTTGTTTGTCCAAATAAGTCCAGTAGCTCTAAATTATTTTGAGGTATTGAGGTAGTAATATTAACTTCTTTAAAATCTTTATTTTATGAAGTAATTTATTGTGTTTTTTATGTACAGTACGTGTATCATTTCAGCATAGTTCCCCATTCCCTCTCTGTAATCAGCTAATGTCAAATTTCTGATGAAGAGCATCAAATAAAGCAATTATTTAAAAAATTGTGTCGAGTATTTTATATTATTATTGTTATATTACTGAGGTCGAAGTATCCTTGATTATATCTACATAATAATAATGTAATAATAATGTCACTTACACTATATTATTTAGAGATTTGTGGAGAATTTTGGATTTATCGTGTTTGTCAATTAATTCAGGGCGGAAATTCTTGCATACACATTTATGTGTTCATAAATAGTTTTTTTAAGGTTTACTACAATTTATTTATTTTACATGCATTAATGCAGGAATCTCCAACTCTGGTACTTGAGGGCCACTGTTCTGAAAGGGTTTAGATGCTTACCTGGTCCAACACATCTGATTCAAATTAAATGGATCCAACAGATTTTTGTCAAGTTCTACACAGATTACTCATTAATTTTAGTCAGGTGTGTCAAAGCATGGAAACAGCAGCTCAGAGTTTGAGATCCCTGCATACATGTAAAAAAACCAACCAACAAGAAACTGTACTGCAACACCATTTCAAAATACGGCCATTTATCTCAAAGGAAAGAGGTCCAAAAAAGCTCAGTGTATAAAGAGACAAATGGGTTAAGTAACAGACTGCACGGTGGTGTGGTGGTTAGTGCTATCTACTCACAGCAACATTAGCTGGGGCCTTTTTGTGTGAAGTTTGCGTGTTCTCCTTGAGTATGCATGGGTTCTCTCCTGGTACACCGGCTTCCTTCTGCAGTCCAAAAACATGCTTGATTGTTAAGTCAACTGGTGTTTCTAAATCTCCCTAGAAGTGAGTGTGAATTAAAAAAGAAATGAAATGAAATGAATGAAATGTACTTTATTTGTCCCTCTTAGAGGGAAATTATTGTTGTAGCAGGATTTTTATTTTTATTTTTTAAATAATAATAATGATACAGAAAAATGTATTTGAAGATGAATGGTTGTACTATGTCTCTGTGTTGCCCCTGCGATGGAGCGGCAACCTATTCAGGGTGTACTCTTCCTCTCGCCTAATAGCCACTGAGATGGATTCCAGACCACAGGCTGTATTGAAACAGCATACTGTCAGTACTTGCTGATGCTGCCAAGTTTAGCAAAATGTAATCTTTTTTCCTTCCAAATAATAAATAGGTGTTACACATATATCAGATAAACATTCATCTTTGGAAAAAAATCATGAAAATTCTGTTTACATTGCAGTATCTGACTTGTCATCACCATCTGCTGAAAAAATGGAGACAGGACAGTTTAACTCAGCTTACTTTCTAGCATGCCTTTGGGGAAGTCCAAATTAGAACCAGTGGTAAAAGGAACATTAAAGTGCAGTCGCCTTAATATAAGAAGTTTTAATTAAATACCAAAATGACTTATAAACAAATTTTACGGGAGCCTTGAAAATAAATTGTTACTAAAAATATCTCAACAGACCCATGAGTAAGCAATAATTTAATATGAATTATTCAAGTATTTGATTTTTAATGTAAAAAAAACAACATACAATATATAACAACAACCCCTTGTGGGATAGATGCATTCACAGTAAATGCCACATTAGCTTATAATACTACAAACCTCAGAAAAAAAAGAAAACCTGGCCATCAAAGCCACAGTTTCTCAGAAACTGCTGAATTTTCCATGATGTGGTTAGCAGTAATTGATATACCAGAAGTGACAATACATCCAGTCAGTAATTGTCTCAGCTACAATTAAACCGATACTTGCGCGACAAGGTACAGTATTTTTTCTTGATGAGTGGAAGAGCTGTTGAGCTGAAACAGCTGCTGATGTACAGCACACATAACCAAGAGGAGCAGCTGCAGTAATGAGAAGCCTGTAGCCGAGGTGTATAATTACCTCAAGCTTGGAAATGTCAAAGTGGGAAGACAGGAAAATGCATCTAAAAACCAAAATATACACACAACTTTTTCAGAGAGAAAAGGCAATGTGATGATGACAGTATGTAAACAAAAACACCAGGCATATTTGTAATAAAAGCAGCAAATATATAAATTCTCTTTTGGAAAATTGTCAGGTTATATCAGACCATCGTTTTAACTTACGTTGTGTTGGATATTGGTAATACACTGCAGCTTATTTTCAGCTTCATTAAAAAGATGGAGAAGGGGGAGAGCAACATGAGAGCAGATGTCAGCAGCCTGGTTATCAGACTTATATTTGCATTCTTATTGTTCATAAGCTCTTCTAAACTTTTCTTTTAAATATATATTTTATTGATTATTTCACATTCTTTTCTTTTGGCTTGCACTCCTGCAGGCGGGTCAGGATTTCCGGGTCAGCAGCACCCGTGGAACTGGAGGAGATTCTTGCACAAGGACACTTAAACAGGGCAAGAGGTTCTGAGTGTGAGGGCTTGAACCAAGGCTGCCTGAATGACATGCTGTCTCTACTGATTAAGCCACGCCAATCAATTATATTTTTTCTGACTGGTAAGAGGTCAATAAAGACATTTGTCATGAAAATTTTTTTCCAGCAGCCCTCTGAGTTTTTACATTATTATTGGTCTTTGCCTCTTTTTCCACACTTGAAAAGGAGAAAAAAGAAAGAGAAAAAAAATTAAATAAAATTTGTTGTTCAGTAATCTGCATGTCCCCTAACATCTCAGGTGTTTTTTGCTGGACATGTCATTCCAAATGCGGTGCATCTCCTCCGGGGAGATCTGGTGGACTGTGATAACCCGCCTGTATCTGCAGAGACTGTAAGCCATTTTCCAGTGATTAAAACCACTGTTCTGATAAGGGTGTATACCCAGCTTACGCAAACACAGTCCCACATAAACGTCCTCCAGGTGCAACAGTCTCGTGTGTAATGATGTCTTGTAGATCAGCTCGGCTACATCTGTTGAGAACACATAGCCTGTGCCTGAGCAGAAAGGTGGGTATTTACTTTCAGGATACAAGTCTCTGGGCATGTACCACTTACTGCGCATATCCCTGATGGGACCACCGTTTATCACGTAGCCAGTAAAATATCTCCTTTTAGGCTTAGTGGTGGGCTTAAGGAGCTTGAAAATCAGATTGTCCATGTTGACAAAGATGTCACTGTCCGTCTTCATGACATACTGTGCCTTGGGGCAGAACGTTGCCACCCAGCGCATCCCCATCATGGTCTTGAGGGTGAGATTATGGTAGGAATCGATAAAGTTCTCCACCACAATGTCATGGAAGATCTGACTCTCCTGCTCCACCATCTGATTCAGGACAGCGTCCGTGTTCCTGCCCAGCAGAAAAATTGTGAGAATGCGGATGTCGCTGAAGGTGCTCTCATCCCCCCAGGTCTCTCGGATGGCTTGCCGCGCATCAAACTCCTTGTGTGTGGTGCTGATGAGGATAACCAGGAAAGGTGCAACGCTTTCGCACTTCTTCGGCTCATTGATTGTAAATTCAAAGGCATGTGGGTTGAGGGGGCGGGTACGGATGTTGGTGAAGGTGATGTTTTTCGGATGTTTCGCAGTCTTCCGTATAGGCACAGACATGTGGCCGACATATGTGGTTGTAGGGCGGGAAATACTCAAGTACCACAAAGCGCTTGCCCAGCAGACCACTGTCAACAAATATAGACATGACACTTTTGAAGGCATTATGCTGCTCTTAGGTGTATTCCGATGAGCTGGATCTTATAAGGCTTTCTTTCCATTAGTGATGTTCCACGCAGTGAGGCAGCATTAAGCTGCTCCAGCGTGCAGTTTGACATTAATTGTCAATAATGAATTACTTCAGAGAGAAGGGAACGCTGTTTGCGTTTTACTGCCAAGCGCTTTAAAACTGTATGGACATCCAGTTTCTCTTGGTGGTACAGCTTCTCCATTTACATCTGAAAAAGAGTGAGACACAGGAACAGTACATCAGTATAAAAAATACATATGGCTCTAAAAATATATATTTGAATAAATCATGAGTTTTTTTTTTATTTTTTATAAATCCAATAAACTCAGCAGAGGCAATTCAAATATGAATAAGACCTACAGTGCAGATTCTGGTGTCAGCAACAAGTCAAACAAAAAAGGAAATGCCGCATAAAAAGTCATATTTAATTTGCACAGATAAATTAACCATGTATTAGAGAATATCACTACAAATTGAAAGAAATCATGAACGGAAATTCTATCTTTCAAGTAAATCAAGCTGGCAGAAAAAAACACTCATATTGAATCAGTTTCAAATATAACACCTCTAGATCAGACATACGGAAGCATATATCCCCCGCTGTCGTGTTTAATGTCACTGTCAGTTCTATCATTCACAACTGAAGAGCGGCATGCATCATTTAGTGGGAATGCACATTGTGAATAATGTTTTAACAGGGTTGCTATTTGTTGCAGTTTAATATTCATTTTGCTTTTCTGTGAATACAATAAATGTTCAAGTTAAAAGCTCAGGCATGCATGCCTGCAGGCAAGCAAAGTTACATTTTGAGTCTAACTATAAGTTGAACTATTGCACGGTTTACACTGTTTACACAGTTTTCATTTGAATTGTTTTAGAGTAGAAATATTTTGATGTCTTAGAACTGGAAAATACTGTATTGCAAGGAAAACATATGCACTGAAAATACAATAGAAGAAATAATTACCAAGGATGTATTGATTGAAAAATTCATGGCTGATACAATATTGAAAATGATGCCAATATCCATTTTGAAAATATGAATTTGGCTGATGGCCAATAGTCCATGCTGTTTGCTTTTGTAATTTATTAAATGAAATATACAAACATAAAAATAAACAGTTGTAAAATGTTTCATGTTTTAAATCACACTATTTTTTTTCTTTTTAAGGACCACAAATGAATAAACACATGTATAAAAAACCTCTTTATTACAACCCTTCACATAAAGAAAAAGAGTTTTCTGTAACTTTTTGTAAATAAATAATATCTATTTAAAAGACTTTTTAACTATCACCAAACCTTCTGGATTTTTAATAGTTTCATGATATAACAAATTTTTCATCTGTTCCAATAAAAATAAATATATGAAATATAGTCAATTTCAGGGCAAAGTCAATGAAACACAATCCGGATATGCCAGATAAATATCTGTCACTGCCATCATTGATGGGTCCGACTGATGTCTGAGCA
This sequence comes from Leptatherina wallacei, assembly GCA_028567055.1. NCBI lineage: Eukaryota > Metazoa > Chordata > Actinopteri > Atheriniformes > Atherinidae > Leptatherina > Leptatherina wallacei. The sequence continues at coordinate 16,047,983 of JAOXYM010000013.1, forward strand.
TCATCTGATAGTGATGTTAAATCTAATATTTCTGTGCATATTTACAGTATGTGTAATCAACTAAATATACAGTTAATTTGCAACAAAGGCTCATTTTCTTAGTACCTTTGCTATATGTTGTAGAATAGTAGTTTTAATTTTTGGTGGAGTGCAGGTATTACGTAGAATTAAATAAAATAACCCCCCCCCCAAAAAAAATTCACAAAAACCATCAAACAAAAAAAAACAAAAACACAATATGTACAGTTTTGCCATATCATCATCTATTATAAATAACAGCACTTTCCTCTGAGTTTATCTTTTTCATTTCTTTTTTTTTCTACATTTCTACAGTCATTTAGCAGACGCTTTTATCCAAAGCGATTTACATCTGAGTATACCAGTGAAGCTGATTCCCCTCATGCAGCAGAAGGCATATATTTGAAGGTATGAGGAGCTGATTGAGTACCAAGGGATTGGACAAAGAATTTGAAAATCTTGTATTTAAAGAAGAATCTTTAAAAAGGAACAAACTGTGACTACTTGTATCATAACTAAAAACAGCATTTTCAACATCCAGTACATGGTATTTGTTTCCCTGGAGTAAATAAATACCCCTTTAAACCCAAACAAAAAGCAAAGTTATGCTTTGTAAGCTCTGCTGTCCTGTCCACAGCAGGCAGCCTTCTGGATGGCAGCGTGACACGGTGTCACAAAAGGAACACTCAACCATGATAAGCCTCTTCCCCTTCACTGATTCCCCCCCCTGTTTTGTTTTAAGCTGTGCTGCTATACAACCTGCATGTTCTTTCTTGCTCTTTCACCTTTCTGATATGAACACTGAAACAGCATTTGATTGTGTTCTTGTGCAGGTGGCTGAGCACCTATAGTACTGTACATGTTTACATGTAGATCATGTCTTCAAGCTATTGAAGCTCATGCTGAGTTTTATTTTCATTCGGAGAAGATCAGAGTGCACTTCGTGGCAGAATGGCTACAATGCAGTAAAATCCATGTACTTATCTTCAAAGCTGGAAAGCAGCGGAAACCTTTCCAAACAGACAAATGTAGCCATAATGACATAATTTGTGTTCCATTTAACAATAAAGTGTAATTACCTGCAGTCTGTTCTTTTAGACAAAAGAACTTGTTTGACGGAAGGACATGCTACTAACAACAAAGAACACAAACATACTTGAAAAACAATAATTATTTTCTTTACATAATGTAACCTGTCACATGAATGACTGCTGGACTTTTACACATGCAGACATTGAGAAATACCTTGTGAATGCAATGCAATGAGAACACATTTTATATTTACATTTTTCAGCAGACTGTCGTACAACTGCTACTTTTATTTCCCTTGAGTCTTTAACCAAAGCTGAACACTGATATTTTCCTTTGTATGAGACTTCTGTCGGCTCTCACAGGATTTATAGAAGCAAACAACTATTCTTGTTTACAGTGGTTTACAACAGAAAAAGACACAAGAAATATTCTGTCAATATTTTCTAACACCAGTCAGGTCAAATGAAGACAGAGAGAGGCTGTGTGACCATCAGATTTAGGGTTAATAACACAATGAAAACAATAACAAAGGGACTCTTATATGCACATGTACACGTGTTGATATACACATTACACCCAGGCCAGCTGATTGCAAGCTGACTCTGAGTCCCACATTGTCGCTTTGAGTTCTCACTTGCCATACTGAAGCAAAATATTTATGAGACACAAGTCAGGCAACGTTATGTGACAGCTCATTTGCCTGCCAGTCTGTAACACACAGCCTCCAGTGGGCTTACAGCTGGTCTGAGGCTCTTTTATGCTCAAACCTAACCGAATGAAAAAGATCACAAATTTGAGTGATCACAAATACTTGTGAATGTTAACAATTAGATAGCTTGTAATGAACAGAAGATGCTGTGTGTGTGAAGTGGGAGTGAATTCGTGATGTTATGTTGCTACACTGAGCAGCTATCTGTGCCGGCAAACCATGGCTGGAAAAAATCTTTTATGGCTGAGCTATATTTTCGTACTGTCTCGACTGATAACTTTTTGGATAAAGAGATATGAATGGGCCTTTGTTGCCATTTAGATGTGGACACATATCAGTCTTTAAAGTGAGGAAGATGCAAGAAAATGCTAGAAAGGGAGTAAAGAGAGAGATTCTTAGTCTGATAATGTGAAGACAATCTTAATGAGGCAAGGGACAATTACACTGTATAATTTCAGCTTTGGTGAAGCTTCACAAAGCAACGGTCTGAAAATCAATATGTGACTTCGCATGAGAAAAGTGGTAATTAAGATCTATACAAAAGCTGCCAATCACTCTGGCTGGGATGTTTAATTGAATCACAGTAAAGTGCTTCAAATACCCACACATAAAGAAGACTGGTGCACAGTAAAAAGTAAAGGCTGCAACACTAAGATTTTATACCGATGTAACAGATGTAATTGTACATTGTTGTTGTTTATCAGGATATTTGTTTTTCTTTACTTTCAATTTGCTTTTCATGCCAAAATTTCTTTAGCTTCTAAAACTGAGGTCCATGCTGGCTGTAACTCTAAAGATATGAGAAATTCACATTCTCAATATATTTGAATGTAATAATATAACCCCAGCTGAAATATTAATGTATTCCAGTAAAACAAATATTGCACAGCAGCTTGTTAAAATCCTCAAGAGATAAATGTGAAGTAGAAAATGTTCATGACTGACCTTGCCCAACATTTATTATCAGTGTGAGACCCACAAAATGTAACATTCCTTCATTTCATGACTGGTCCAAATGAGCCATTCAGGTTCTCAGCCAAGAAATCATGAGGGGATACGCCCCGTCTACAGTTGAAATAAAAAACTGGTTTTGTCCCTCCAGTAAAACGTTTCCTCTATGAGAATGCCCAAACCTTTGTTGTTGGCTGGACAGCAAATAAAAGCTGCTTTGTGCACTTTTGAAGCCTCAAGTTGTGCATTTTGGCCATTACTAGCTTGCTCCTTTGAAACTGACTGAGCTTACAAGTAACATCAGAAATGACACACATATCCCCACCCGAAAGCATAGCTTTTACTGTCAGTAAAAGTCAGTGTGTCATGTCAGTGTGCATGAGGCCTAATCATAATTTTGCAAGCAGCAACTTGCAAGATGCAAGTCTTTTTCTTTTTTTAACTGGAGAAGAAGCTACATGCGGGTCATAAAATATTTATTGCAAATTTAAGGTGTTTAGGAATAGGTTCATTGTTTATGTACTGTCTATGACTTTCACTATTCAGACTCAGGTGAGGTACAGACCTCTTTTTTGTTTATTTAAATCTAAAGATACTGAATAACCTATCCAGGGTGAGTAAACACCGGGGTCATCATAGACATCATAGAATGAATAATATGTCCAGTATTTTCATCAAGGAACACTGGACATGGTCCACACTACACTTTGCTGCTTAAAGTGCTGATATAGAGATCATTAAAGGTAACGCATGTAACAAAATCAAAGGTAATTGGCAGGAAAATTTAAAACACAAGAACTGTGTTTCTATTGGTATCTAATCACATAACAGTTATTTAACGGTTGTGATTTTATTCTCTTAAGATAAGCCATTTATATACAGCCTCCTTGCTATGTCTAATGGCACACTATGTCTACATAGGGTGTGTCTCATTTAAGGGTCTGCGCACTACGAAGTGCAGATTCGGAGGGTGCATACGTCACAGCGGCGCGCCAAGTACTGTCCCGATTCAAAAACCTTTGAAAGAGCCTCCGAATCCACCCTCCAAACCCGCACTTCGTTTAGCTTGAAACCTTTCATTTTACAGTCATTGCTTGAAACGAAGGCTGCATGCGATGTATCCTCCGCGGCCTCTGCTATCCCATAATTCATTGCGAACTAGATGACAG
>JAOXYM010000013.1:16051961-16068263 GCA_028567055.1 Leptatherina wallacei
TAACAATAGTTTAACACTGTACAGGTGTGTTATTGTGAGCGACTCATCCAGGAACTACAGATGAAAATAAGCTTCTCGAGCTATTTTCTGCCAAATAAATTAAAAATGGAAAAAAGAAAAAGTTGCACACCATGCATTCAGTGAAGCTCAATGAGAAACCCTTAACAGTTACTTGATGGTTTTTAATTCTGAATTAATTATTCCGAATTAAGGATCGAAGTCTTTCAAAACCCAAAACATTTCACGTGCGTTGGTGTAAAAAAAAAAAAGGAGAAAAAGAGGCTATAAAGTAAGGAGCCTTTTTGGGAAATGTAAAGAGTAGAAAGTACCGATATTTATGTTGAAAATGTAACTGAGTAAAAGTAAAAAGTCCTCAAAGAAATAAATACTTATAAAAGTACAAACTTACCTGGAAAAATCTACTTAACTACAGTAACGGAGTATTTTGTACTTTGTTACTTGCATCTCAGATTTTTTAACGTAGAGATCTGACAGAATATGAATAGTAACTTTGTTAAAGTTATTTGTTATTTTTTCTTTGTTCGATTTTTTTCTTTTCTTTTTTTTAAAACCAAGCCACTAATGTAGATTTTAAAATGAGAGTTTTAGCGACATTTCTGGCTCCATCTGCAGTTATCTGAAGGAATTAGCAGCAACACTTTGGGGACTGAAGCATTATGGGAGATTCTCACACACTAGCTAAGTTGTCTCATTTCACGACCGTATACACTGCTTCGAAATGCGCAGCCTACGGAGCACACTCGTAGCCTTCGAGGCTACGCACTTCGTAGTGCACAGACCCTTAAATGAGACACTCCCATAGATGACAGCTGCTGTATTTGTGCCACCATTTTTACTACGGGTTCTCTGAATGATCAAAAAACTATGTGTGCTAAGTGAGAGCCCTTTGAGCTTTAAAATTGCAGTACCAGCTTTGTCTGATAGGTGATAGAGAACTGTTTGAGATAAGTAATGCCTTAAAAGATTCATAGAAGAAGACAGTACACATGTATACAATTTAGAAGTAGTTGCCTCTAGTGCAGTCATCGCTGCACTAGAAACAAAACATTTGTCTGGAAAATAATTACGCCACTGATAGCCACCATTCATTCACAAGTGTACTTGGAATTTGATGTAATTTCTATGCCCATCTTTACCACTAGATATAAGTAATTCTTCCACACTGTACTTTCGGTGTAAAACCCTTAAAGGAGTTCAGAATGTAATTAGTTAGATCTTTGAGAGCTTTTATGTGGCAGGTCTATCCCCGAGTTGACTTTACTGTAGAACTCAGCAGAGCCTCCAAGCAAACCCCAGGACCTCTGCACAGCTGTTATTCCAATCACTCTCCATATTAAAGGAAGTCACTGTAGTGTCAGTCATAAATTGTAGCTCTTTGTGTGACAAGATTGGGACAGTGATTGACAGAAATAATTGGAAGATATAAAATGGCCTGTAACGGTTGGAACAGGTGTACATGGTACGCATTACGAGCACATGGACCCCGAGGACATGAAACTCAATAGAGAAGCACGACAGGGAGGGGAATGAAGAGAGGAATAATTAGCCTATACTACCAACAGAGACCCAATTTATCATGATTTATTATATGGCAAGAGGTAAACTTGTATGGGGAGCAGGGCACAAAGACAGCCATTCATCAACTTATGACATTTCTTTCTTCAAGCTTCTGGGTTGACTTTTTGGCGAACTGGTTTCTAAAAAGGGCTATTACGCACTCCTCTGCACACAACAAAAAATGTTTGATTCATGGCCCCATGACCATCTGTAGACAGGTTTCTGAAGTGTTTTTCCAATAACATGGTCTCAGAGCTAATAGATTGCGAGATTGAATTATACAAAGCTGAAGTATTAAGAAGGTTGTGAGCCAAAATTTTAATTGATTACCCTGGCTTTCATTTGACAGAGCACTCTGTGAATACTGCTGGTTATATTTTTAATGACAAATCACACTAATGGCAGAAGTTTAGAGGTAGGTAACACAACATTTGAATTTTAATAACTTGCTGCAAAGTAGTTGAAAGTAGCTGAACAAAGACTACAGGATATCTGCTATTGTAATACAATCTCTGTTGCTTTATATTAAAATTTGAGTAAAATATGTTTTACAATATGAGGGCTACACCTGTCCATGTATTGATCCAACCTGTGAACTTTTTATGCAGGTGTTTATTGTTTTTTTTTGGCAGCAGAAAACAAATGAAATGGAACAACATTGGTAATTGTTTGTGTCAAAAATAAAATAGCCATGGTAAAATCTGAAATCTTATCAGCGAGGAGTTTCTGAAAACCACGTTTCTGAGGTTTCATCAACCTTGGAAAAAAAAGAAGAATAAGCTGGCCATTTTCTCATGTTATCTTCAGCATTTTCTCAATCCTTTTGATTATTTTAAGAGAGTTTTCTGGTACTCCATTATACATGAATAAAAATAATTAAACATTAAATAATTTCCATCTCTTCATGAAAATATGAACTGATATACATGTCTGAAACACAAGTAAAACATGACATGAATCCCGGGATTTTTTTTTTTGTTAAAAAATACTTCAAAATTGCTTTGGAAATTATTTTTAAACATTAAATAAATAACTGTGACATTTTAAAACTGGTAAAAGAATAATTTTATGCAATTTACATTGTTTGTCCAAACCTCCAACTGGATGTATGGCTGGCTTCCTAATTACTGTGAGAAAAAAGATACTTTTTAATCAAAAGATCTGCTGAGAAATTCAACTTTCAGGCAATTATGGTGGGAAATTAGAGATGGATTTTTAAAAAAGGACATTTTTGTAAGACTACTGCTCCTGAATTATTTAAGCTTGTTTAAAATGTGTGGATATATATAATTATATTGCCACATTAAATATTCTATATGGGCTTTTGCTACTTTGTGCTCTGCAGTTATATTCATCCCAACTCTAGAGGCAATAAGCAATCAAATGAGCAAACTGGCATAATTGAAAATCTTTGATTGATTGAAAAACAGGACTTGAATTTACCTATTCTGCAATCCAATAGGAAAGCTGAGATCCATCAGGTCTTGCCATATCTTGAAAAAAACAAACAAACAAACAAAGTATTAATATTTAATAAAACCTTATATAATGCTGAAATAAAACACAGATCAAATACAACATTTTAATGTAAATACATCCAGCAAAATATAGGCCTTTATTGGATTTATTGATGTCTGAGGCTTTTGATTTCATGATTTATTGTTTTTGACCTCACGATTTTTTTCTTTTAGAACAGGCACCATAAAAGTGCCAGCTTATTAAAAGTCAGACAGAATTTCATCAAACCATTTGAACTAACATTAGTTCAGCCAAAAATCAACACTATGTTAAAAATCCCAGCCATCAGTTCTGCAGGAAAAATCAATCATCACCCACTACAACAAACAACCCTGCTCTTGTTGGACCTAATGCACTAATAGCTTTTATTGACAGTTCTTAATGATCTGTGTTTGACACCCTGGACCCACTGGCCTAGCATGGAGACAGCTGTGGCTCCGAGGCAAAAGAAACAGCTTGATCTGTCTCCATGACCAGCAGGAAAAACTGGCAGTGAATGATCAACACTACAACAGCTAAACTGCCTTTAAGCAAGGCACCTGACACTCAGTGCTGCACCTACGGCTGCCCGCTGCTCTGGGTATAAATATATTGTCTCTAGAGTGTGTTCTTAATTGCTCTTTGCTTTAAGCATGTTTTCACAACTTACAAATGGACTAAATGGGAGGTCAAATGTGTGTTGTACAAAAAAATGGGATGCTAAATAAAGAATTCTCGTTCATCCTGTGAAAAAACAAGTAAATCATTTTAAAATAAGGGCAATTATTATTATTATTAATTTAGAGGTAATTTCAAATTACATTAATGAAAACTTTTTTTGAAGGATCTTTTTAACTAAGTAATGATTCATGTTTTCTGTTTGTCTACAAAATGCTCAGGAATTTACGGCTTTATTTAATTTCTAACAATATTCAGGTAAAGTATTGGAAAAGTGCCTGATTACACAGTCTAGATATTAAAAAAGATTAGAAAAAAATACAAAATCAAAATAGTATATTACTAAAATAGTGTTTAAAAAGGAACCAAATCCATGTCTCCGAACTTTACCAACTTGGCTTTGATGTTCTCACTTTAGAAAATGCAAATATCAAGTTTCAATGTCTGTTCATACTGTGAACACCAACCATGTGAACCACTGTACCACAAATTGCATGAAGCACACAACAGAATCATACTGTGTTATAATATTGGTAGGCTGTGGAATCTAAGCCAGGCAGTAATTATACCTTACACAAAACAAAACAAATAAGCAGTACATAAATGTATATGCGTGGAAGAGATTAATGCAATATTCCTGCAACTATTGTTAAGCTTTATTTGAATAACAGATGATTCTTAAATTCATTGCATTCAATTGCTAGTTGCACAATATTGTCCTTGGGCACCTTCTGCTCCTGTGGGATTCAGCTGTATTTATCAAACAACCCAGAATGTTAGGCTTTCGAGGGTATCCACATTCAGACAATAAAACTGCTCCAGAGGCTGTAAATAAATCATTAGCTCTGACTGGAACAATAAGATCCATTTTCAGGTTTTACTAAGAGATGACTGCATGTGCCAGAAGAATAATACAAATTGCAGAATAGCTGCTTATCAAGACTCACTAGTCACCTTTGGGATGGATTTCACTTTTTTCTGCCATTAAGTGTTGCTGTAAAATATCTGTAACTCGGCAGGATGATTTGGCTGTTTTCAAAGCAAAGCTGCAGACAAACAGGAGAGTGGCGTCCTGCTGGGATGATGCCAGATTTATTTTCCCCTGAACAGATGCTACGCAGTGCCCACTATATTTCTGGTTCCACTCATTGAAGGCATCCCAGAGTTATGAAAATGCTCACCTTGATGCCAGTAAAGGACATGATGTTGTAAAAAGATATAACTTCCTGCATGTTTGGAGCTATCAACCACCTCCTAAATTTCTCATCAGCTATTTTCAAAACTCTGTAAACATTTATGACTTGCATTGAGCTATTTGCTTTATATATTCAGGGCTCAGCTTGACCCCTATTAAGTGTCCCAGGGGTGCCTGATGAGCCACTGTTACTCACTGCTGGCTTGATTGATATTTATAGATTCATCACTGTTTAGTGACAGAGAAAATGTCAGACAATAGAGGAAATAGCACATAACCTTTCTATTCACTGCACACAAACTCTCCCTTAGTGACAAAATGATGTGATGCGCAAAAATCCTTCACACATTAAATGATCATGGACACTTCAATGAAAATGAAATTGATGATACAATTTATTACACTGTATAAGATAATACAGTTAACATACTTCATTAGAAAGCCCATTGAAACTGTACATCAGGAGGATCTGCTGACCTGCATTAATCGCATATCACTTTAACATTATGTGTTTATTCTTAATAGTATAAAACTGAAAAAAAGTAAAAGAAAACAATGGATATGGCTTTCTTCAGTCAAATGTGTTGCAGGCTGCATTACAGCACATTATGGAGCTCTTGTTTCCTCCTTCGGAAGTGAAAGTAGTTACCGCCAACTCCTAAAGTCTACACTATTTCTTTTAAGGTTCAATGGGTCACCATATTTCCAGCCAACCCGTCTAAAAAATCTAACATTTTTAAGGCATACACGCACACACCCTGGTACTAGTGGTACTAGGAGTCTGAGCTGGGTTTCCAGTTTATGACAGAGTTAGCTCTCAGGGTATTAATTTCTCTCATATGTAGGTACTTATAACCTGTTTCCCCAAGAGGCCAACCTTGTGGAAGAGAGGAGTGGAATGGAGTTTTGTGGGTCACTCCAAGCCTTAAACAGGTTGACGTGAGTAGAAGTGTACATTTTTGGTAGAAAACAAAGCTGTTCTATTTTATATCTGTGATATTTTGACCAAATAAAGTCACAGATATTTCATTAAGACATCAGGAAGCTGTGTCAGCTCATGGAAAAGGGCATCATATGTCATTTAAAAAAAACTTCCCTTGGAAATATTTTTAGTCCAGTTAATATTTTGTAGGGTTTACGCATTAAAACTTAGGGTGGATAAGGTTAAAGAAAATATCACTGACCACTTTTCCTCTTTTACAATATTCATTTTCAACCACAAAAACACAATGCACTGCTCTTACCATATTAATCATAAATTCCACAAACGTTGTAAAATGCAACATCAAATTTTAATTTCAACAAAGAAAAACAAAGACTGTTTACCAATAGATCAGCTGTAGCTTCACATGTCAGAACTTCCTCTACGTGATTTCAAAAAAGTTTGTTCAAGGTTTTGACAATTTCAGCTTCAATCTTCCATGAACACCTGAGGCTTTCAAGTTTCCTGTGGTGGCAATTTTCACTTCAGAGTAGAAGCGTATTATTGTGAGATGTCCACTGAACAGCTCCTTGAACTAAACTTCCCTACAGGGAGAGCGTATCACTGTAATGAAAGTCTCTTGTAGCAAAACGAACAGCCATTACCTTGCTTGAAAGAAGAACCTTTTTCAGTTCATACTATTTCTAGATGCATACAGTACATTTATTTCAGCAGCAAAAGTGAATAATGTAATCACAAATGTTGAACGGAGATAAAAAAGTGTAGTTTGATCATATTTACAGAGAACTGATGGAGGGAAAAAGGACTGTTTTGAGGCTTTAACCCTTAAAACTCCAAGCCACTTTTTAGCTTTTCTTGGTCCACCTGTTTTTCTTTAAAATGTGAAAATACATGTAGAACCTCCATCCTTTTAAGCAAAGTCAGCATATATATATATATATATATATATATATATAGACACAAAAGTTTCAGGACAGCCTCAGCATATCATTGTGGACCAAGCCTTTTCTCATCTGCTTTCAAGTCTTGGCTTTCAGGGGAAAAAATATAGGCATTGAAACAAACTCACAACAGAAACCATTTACATATTTGCATTTTTTCAAGGTGCTTTTTGCTATCTACAGTTATTTATGCTATTATTTATGTCATGCCCCGTCTCTCTGGCATGCCCTGTACTTTCTGCTCTGCTTCTCCTTTCTCTCTGCCTGCAGCTGCGCCTAATGGGATTGAAGCACGCTTGTCCCTCATCACCTTCATCACTGATCAGCTTGGTTTTCTTCACCCACTAGTCACCAGTCCGTCCTCAAATCTGGGAGTTCCCATTTCCGGAATCCTGCTGCTGTGAACTTGACAAACTTTAGTGAATAAATTCACGTTTGATCCTTTCAACCCTTCTCAGCTTGAGTCATTCCATCAGGGGCGCTGCCAGGGATTTTGGGCCCCATGGAAACAAACTGAAGTGGGTTCCTCCTTAACGGCCAGCTGAAAACTTTGATACTGATTTACATAAAATTAACCATCTAAAATATATTTTTCACCATTATCACATATTAAAAAAAAAAAGAAAAAAGACAGTTACTTGGAAGCACTAACAATACAATTAAGTTAATTTAGATTCAGTTAATTGCTGCAAGATTGATATTTTATTTTCCAAACTGTCCACCTAATCTGAATCTCTTTCAACACCTTCAGCTTGATTTTCAATGTCCTCCCTCTCTGCCGTCTCTCTGTGTCTTCCTACACTCTCTCTTGGTGGATCTTCATCATCTGAATCTGTACCCTCTTCCATCTCTTCCTCCATTTACCCTCTGACAAACTTGAAGATGATCCTGGACCTGGCTCTGTAGTGTACATGGCATACAGAATTATATAGTATCTCCAATAATGTAATGTAATTTATAATATCATTACAATAATTATTTCAGGTGGCCAGACACTATTTTGTTTTACTTAAAGATGCTTTCAGTGATTTCCCCAAAAATGTCAAGGGAAATTGACAAAACCAGCTCCAACTCAGCTCACATTTGGCACTACTGTGCATAAAAAACATCTTCTTGGCTTTATTCCAGCCATAGAGGAGCATTATTTTTGCTCTTTTCAAACAGACATATAACTAACTCTCTTGTCACTTGTTGATCTTTGGCTGCTCCTGATTTTTAAATTTTGTAGAAAAATTAAAAATAATGGTGTTATCATGGATCATTCATTGTGGACATAGAGTCTCAGAATAAACGCTAAATTTCGTTGCCCTTCTGGATGGGATAGAAATGCCTGGAAAACTTCCTTAGATCATCTCTAGGGTATCCTATCGCTCTAGTTTACCCCAAAGAGTTACACACTACTGTTCCTTAGAACTTGTTGACAATACCAGTGATAGCGCTTGAGGGCGCCAGTGATCTAGCCAAGTTCTAAGGGTCAATGTGAAAATGTTCAGTAAGTCAGTCAATGATTTTTATTGGTGTACAAATATATTGATTGGGAAACATGAAAGCAAGATGTGAATTTCCTTAACAGAAGAAAAAACTGCCAGTGGGCTTTTCTCTTTATCTCCAGTGGACTGGACAATGTCCTGTGCATCTGCCTGGTCCAGATTAATATAATGTGAAGGACCCCTTATTATTGATGCAAAGACACTAAATTGAACAAGACACAACATTTCACAGATCACAAATAAAACTTTAAATCTCTTATCCCTCCAGGTAACAGAACAAATTAAATGCCTATCATCTTTGTCTCCCTCTGCATTCTTCACAATTTTGAAATAATAATTTAAAAAAAAGGTATTCTAATGTAATCCTTGCAATTTTTTCCCTAAAATTCATTCTGTAAAGAAACTGGTAAAAGGTTAACAGGGATTAGTTGTGCTGGTGAAAATGATTCCTTAAACAGACACCAGGTCAACAGATTCAGTGGGATTAAGGAGATTTGTGTAGAGCTCAACAGCAGTGCTGACATTATTGGTTAAACCACATATACTTGGTAGCGTCTACTGTACATGCAGCAAAGAGAAGTAGACAAAACAGATAATACAATTCAAATGAAAATGCTTTATAAGCCATGCAATTAATTTAAGTAAGCATTTGAAGCTCTAAATAACAATAACAGAATTTAAGGGTTTTCTGGTATTATTTTGCAAATCATCTTACACAAAATAGCAGCTGCATAAAAATCAGCTCTCGGATGCCAAGCAAACACAGCTTGAGTGATGTGTTTAGTGTTATAGAGAGTTCCCTGAATATTTGGTATTAGCACACGGGCTTAAAGTGGGTCAGGTCTGTCCAGGTGTTGGCTCTGGTTCACAGGTGCCCACACATCATCAGGCACAGCTCAGACCTGACATATCATCATCAACACAAAAACATTTCACTCTCACTCGTCCACTTTGGAACAAAACTACTTTTAAAAGCTAGAGGTTAGATAAATTTAATCTATGTGTATCATTTTCTTGTTTTAAGACACTTTCATGAAGAATCCCTCCCTGTTAGTCAGCATGCATAGTGTTCAGGTGGCTACTGGCAATCCTAGGAAATTATTCCTCCTAACTTTCAATTTCACAATTTATCAAGCCAACTGGAATCTTAATCCTAATTTCTTCACTTCACACTAAAGGAGGAGTTCATTTAAATGAGCAGATAATCCGGTTCATACCGAAATGTTCTGAGCTGTATCAAGAAACAAGCTGTGAATAACTCGCTGGTGAACTAGCGGCTTCAGATTATCAACAGGCTTGTTTGTGACTGTAATAAATGTGCTAATCCTGGTAGACAGCTTTGTTCATTACTGAAATGAGCTGGCTGCACCAGTGTTCATAGATCAGTGGAGTTTTTGGGTGTCACTCGCAAAACTAGACACTCTAATCAGCACAAATTCAGATTTGTGAATACAAGCTAATTAGCACATTTTAACAAATTAGGGTCCATAGGTTGAATTGTCAGTTCTAAATGGATGGATGAATGTTATGCTGCACTAGTGTGCTACTATGTAAAAAGATAAATATAATCTATATAGGAGGAAAGTGTGTTTTTGTTTCACTTAGACACAGACATGGGGTTGTACCTGCTTGTTGTACTGTCACCAGCCTTCCTCCACTACCTCCTTGATTTATTATGCAAGCTATGTTAGTGTTTTATAAAGTTTGTACAAAATGTATTTAATATCTTTCCACATGCTATGTAAAATGAAGCAAAATTATATTAAATTAAGTTTTATAATTGTCATTATGAAAACTTGCAGCTGAAAATCATATTTTTCATTGTAAAGTATCCTTTTGAATTCTGGCATATTTACATTGATAATTTTATCTATATGCACTGTTCCTTTTAAAATTAATTTAAAAAAAGAAGAAATCCACAACTTTTAGAATCTGGCTGAAAAATGAACTGATATCAATGTTAACATAAAGTTCCAGTTGTACTTGCCAAAATATGTTAGCAAAATATCTAAGCCTTTGGTGCCACTTAATAATTTAGTAAAGCTGGTCAATATTGAAGTTGAGCATTGATACCACAATGTAAGCGTTCAAGTAGTGTAACCTCAAGTAAGACAAATTAACCAAAACATGTAATCTACTAAAACTGTCACGGTCCGTGGTTTTTGGCTCAGTTCAGTTTTTTCTATTGTGGTCTGCTCTTTACTTTTTGGTCTTACGCTAATCTTTAAGATTGTCTTGTTTCCTCTTTTATGTTGTAGAGTTTCTGCCTTTTTGTATTTTGCTCAGCTTACTTCTCAGGTACTGCTATCTGACTCCTAATTGTCACATCTGCTTCTCATTTTGTCTCATTAGTCCCTCTGTACTTTGGTTTTCTTTTGTTCATTGCTAGTTTATTGCGTTGTATTAGTCTTAGTTTTCAGTTAGTTCTGTCATTCCCCCTGGTCTTCATTTCCCAGTTAGTCTTTCAGTCATCTTACATTTACATATATTAGTTATTGTTCCTGGTGTTCCTGATTTCAGCAGCACTTTTATTCTATTAAACCATCTCAGTTCTTCCATCTGCCTCCAGTAAGTGATGGCTTATTGAGGCTTCGTTGAAGCTTCGACACTTGACACAAATAATGGTTCATTATTCAAGGTTTCAATGACACCGTGCTTGAGTAGGACATCTACTGGTCAATAAAATGAAGTGTAATCGAAATGTTTTTCCTAATTTATTCCCAGCGGTTTGGATTGTACAGTGTTTTCATTTGGCATGTCTTTTTGTACCTCAACATAAATTTAAATTATATTTTGTTATGAAAAATTCAAATGGTGCTGTACAAATACAGAATGATGTGAATACAAACCACACTTCAGCATAGTGGTTTGATATGCTTGCTTCATGAGCTACGCTGCATTGGTTCGAGCCTTGGTGTCAGAAGACCATCTCTACCTCCAGTGTTTGTGTCAGTCTGCATTTGGGTCTTACCTCCTCGTCTCCTTCTGCCTCATGCCTGATAGCAGCTGGAATATGCTCCAGTGACCCTGAACTAGATCAAGTAAGTAGAGAAAATGGATGGATGAATCTCATGCTGCAATTTTTTAGCTGTGTGATGCAAAAGGAGAACCCACAGTCACTGTTTGTCAGTATCTGTTCTCCCACAAAGATAATTCTAGCCCTAATATCCATAAAGCCACTCTGGCCACTTCCCTCTGGTGTAACACAGCTCACTGGGGCTGCTGATAGTTCTGCAATGAGACTCCATCTTCTAACTGTGTCTTCCACATTGGTCTCTCCAACAGCATCAAGAGCAGTATTAAACAGGAAACAGCCTCACTCCAGAGCAGGGCAGACTGGGAAAAAAGTTTGCCCTGGCATTTTGGCCCAAATCGGCACACATACGATCATACCAAGCAGCAACCTACGGCTTAGAAATGTGAAGATACCCGGAAGTGCCAAAAATTGTAGTTCCACCCTCATCTGCTCGGTGCTGGCTGCAAAACACAGTAAATTCCCATAGACTCCCATGTTAAAAAAGGCCAACTTCACAGCAGAATTAAACATGTTTACAGCCTGGTTCAAAAAACCATTTTAGATTTAATAGGTCAGGTTTACCTTCATGACAACTGTGGGGGGAGTGAATTAATTTATAACTCATCCGTTTGGATGTTATCTAATCTTGAAATTCTTCATAATTAGGGGCGTATCATTTTGATTGACAGGTGCCAGATATCCGGCAAAACGAGGCAGAGAGTAGCACAACCCATATATATATATATATATATATATATATATATATATATATATATATATATATATATATATATATAGCCTTTCAAAACCTTCATTTGAATTGTTAGGTTTCATACACATTAGACCTTATTGAGGAATCATCATCATAACATAATGATTTAGTCAGATGCAGAATTATTGAATTCTCTGGTAAAGAGACAAACAGCTGCATCATTAACATATGGGCAAAAATTTTAATAAATAAACAATCTTAAAATGTGTATATGTCTGTACTGTATTTTCCATAAACACCTACAGAAGCTGTCTCTAACATACTTTGACCCAAAAGTGACAGACTATCAGAATATCAGCAACTATTGACAAATAGGCCATCAAAGAAAATCAGAAAGCTGCTGACTCAATGTTAATGTTGATGAACGATAATCGAAAACAAAAGTCTTGCTTTCAATAAGATGATTTAGTTCAGGAAGACATAAGGAACTAAATCTAATATCTGACGTTTTAACCAGTAAACACAACCAATTAACCAGGGAAAATAACCAGTTAAACAGCTGTTCTGCTAGAAACACTGATACCATCAACAAACTTAATAAATAAATGCTACAAATTAACGTGGCAATAAAACAGCTGTTATATTGACGTGTTATCATCACTTCATCACAACATTGTAAACAGTTAGTGTGTTCACCACTAACTAGTTCATATGGCTGAGACTTACTGGGTTTAATGGGTCCTTTTACTCAGAGCAGAACCTCAGTGATGTGAAAGCAGAGCCTCTACCAGCTTCTACCATCATCATCTTCCACGGCAGCTGATGTAGGTCTTGCTAAGGTCGAACTGTCAATAATTTTTTGGAAATTTGGCAACGTCCTCCATTTCATCTCCTAACAGGAAGCTGACTGGCACAGAGCCAAAAGGGGTTTAAAGTATCTGATTGGTTCAGTCTGGTGTCAGTTAAGTAAAGAACCAATGGGCCGCAGATCAACGTGTTTCATGGGTCGTTGGTCAAGAAAGAAAGTTCTTTGTCGACTATTTGGATGAATGAATTACACAGGCACAGGGACCACAGTGAAGCAGGGATGTGTTTACAAATTTGTTTGGGCTGAACCAGTCAGACCAATAAATAAAATGTGTTGGCTCAAAAAACACATCGGCCCACCGGGAAAATGTCCGGTAAGCCAGATGGCGAGTCTGTCCCTGCTCCAGAGGTCTGCAGCAAAAGAGCTAAGATTTTAGAGGATGTTTGTATTGATTTGGATAATTTACAAATTAACTCACTAAAATTTGGAGACCCTCAGCGTAATCTCAGCTGAACATTAGCTACATATGAGAGGTCAGTAGGTTTCATAGATAAGTATAACTGTGTATCATCAGCATAGTGATGATAATAAACAGTCAAACTTTTAACTCATGTGCATTTAAGGGAAATGACTTTCTAAAAATGGACCCTGTGGTAACCTGTTGGTCAAAGCAAAGGAAAAGAGATAATTAGTTGCAGTTAAATAAAGGTAGACAATAGAACTTTTGCAGATTTCCTCTGATGCGCTCCTACTGACAGCTTATTCAGCATCCATCTTTGCATCCTACCTATACTGTGAGCACTCTCCAGCCAGTAATCTTATCTTATCTCTTACTCTGTTCCTCTATCTATCTTTCTTTTCCTCTCCTCCTCCGATACTGTCTTCTTGCATTTCTTTGCTGAATCAGCCACTGTGCACCTTCAAAACGGCTTTGTGTGTTTATGTTCGCTTGCTGGTGTGACGCAGTGCATTGAGCGAAACTCAGCTGCATTGTCACGCGGCGTCCCCAAAGAAAAAGTTGTATGGTGCAGTTTCTCAGCCTCAAGACCCTGCTGGGCAGTGACGACTCCAAAAATATGCATAGTAAATGTCACGGAGGAACATGGAGTCTTAAGGTCAGAAAGTTACATAGTGTGTCTTTAACACAACAAGCTTATGTCTAAAGCAACAGCACAAAATAAGAGAATGAAAGTTAAGTATCATGCATGTCTGTGGATGAAAAGGAAGAACATACCAGAAAACACACCAATTCTTACTTGAATTTGGCCTTGCTTTCCATTTGGCCATTATAACATAAAGTAAGTCAACTGAGCTGGTGTAAGATTAAGAATAAAAGCTCTTAATTTTAGTCTGCTTTGTACAATGCCATTTAAATCAATATTAATATCTTAAACACTCAAAAAACAACTCACTCAAAACATAAAAAACCTACTGGAAAAAGTAGCAAGTTAGTTTATCCAAAGATTAGTACATGGAAGTAATATTTCTACCCAGTTTAGCAAATAACACTGTGAGTCACTTGGTATTTAAACAGGATAGAAAAAAACTGCTAAAGTGGATCTTTGTTTCCTGAGCTAAAATATCTTCAGACAAGAGGTGATTTATAAATTAAGAAGCAAACTAAATACTGTTCATTCCATTGTGATAGGTATTCAAATAATCACAAACTAATCTCTGTTGGTGAAGGAGTACACTAGGAGCATGAACAGAAGCTTCATTTCTGAATTTAAAAAAGAGAGGTCACATCAGGTGTCATCAGCTGCACAGAATCAGTGGAAACGCAGAGACTTAATGAGAGAATGTTTGCTATAGAGCCTCTCCAGCCGTCCGTGTCACATCACAGAGCAGCCAGGTAGTCATTAGAGGGACAGATGGTGCTGCGGCTGATTGGTCTCTCGGTTGACCTATTTGAAGGTGTTTTTCTTCATAATGGCATCCACAGAGGTAGAAAGTAGTGAAATACTAAGAATAAAGTGAAACTCAAGTAAAAACTAATAATAAGCTTTTATATGTGGGAGCCTCCATAGGGCCCTTTGAGCTTACTCATTACACATAATGCAAGAGTAAAACATGTCTTCAAGACATGAGGCCAGATAACGGACTGGCTGCTTTCAAATAATCTTTTTGGGAAAAAAATCCCAACTAGAAATTAAATGGATTATGTGCAAACAAGGTAAAGGTTCGAGGTTCAAGATTGCTTTATTAATAACCGACAGTAGGATTGTTGTGCAGAAACAATTATAGTATTTGACAAAATTGAATTGGATGAAAAGTAAATATAATTTTATGTAGAGGTGAAATGTCCAGTATTTCCTTAGCAACTAGATTTGAGAATTTAGAGAAAACATCAAACAATTCAGACAATAACTCTTTTGATGCTCTGGTTTACATTTAGCTCTAATTTTTTCTTGCATAAATATCTCAGAGGGGTTCATGTTTTAAAATATCTATTGAGTTTCATTTTACAACATATCAGAACATGATGAAAGAGGATGCAGAAGCCATGGCAGGAATAATGAGGGATAGATGAGAGGAAGGCAAATTACAGGTCACATCTATGTTGAATGTCAATGAATGTTTGGCATGAAAACATGGAACAAAAGTAGAAGTTTTTCTCTTGAAACCACAATCTTTCAAAATGGCAATAAAAACTCATCTCAACAGGAGCTGAAACCAAGTGCTGAACTACAATACAAGATAATAACCCCCCAAAAAAAGACAATAAGAACAATAAAACAAAACAAAACATGAGTCTCATGTTGGGTTGAAGACCAGGGCATAAAAATGGGTTTTCAGACTGGTTTTGAAAATGGACAGTAATCGGGCTTCTCTATTGTGTAACGGTAAATAATTACAAAGCTTTGGAACAGCACTACAAAGGCTGTATCCCCTCTGAGCTTCCGCCTAAACCTCAGTATCTCCAGAAGGAGCTGATCAACAGATCTAAGGCACTGGGTTGGCGAATAGTAGTGATGGCAAGATCGAAACAGTGTTCCAGTCCTTACTGAAACTGAAGTGGAACGTTTGATGCAAAAAGTTCCTTGATCTGAATCAAGACGTGGATGTCATGTGACTGCTCCTTATCACATTCCATTACATCACCAATCGTTCTGAAAACACTGTGGTTGTTCCACCCCACTTTAGAGTTAAAATGCAGTGAAACACAACTGAAAGTGCAGTGATCTTTTTACCTTGTGTCCAAAATAGAATAATAAAAAATGTTTACTATTTTCCCAACATGAAATTACTTATATTCATAATTATTTCTCATATCTTTGCCTGATTGACGGCTAATTAACTCATTGGCTGCCAGCCATATTCATAACAGAGAGCTCCATACTGCCAGTGTTTTGGAGCATTTGGAGCAGCTCATCTTTCAGGACTCACAGAATATAGAGTTCTAGGATTACAGAAACATGGAGACTACCAAAAGAAAGTTTAGAC
>JAOXYM010000013.1:16089445-16106196 GCA_028567055.1 Leptatherina wallacei
ATATATATATATATATATATATATATATATATATATATATATATATATATATATATATATATATATAACATATACCCACACCTGATAAACAGAAGGTCTGGCTGTTTGCAACCCTGCTATTTAGTGTTGATTTTGGTAGATTTTGTTGTTCGTTACTATACTTGGTTGAGTTTACTTACATACTTATAAAACAAAGCCTAGAAATGACACTACATGATGCAGGATAGATCATTTGTCCTTCTCCTGAGGTGCGCTTTGCACATTTTACACATTCCTCTCACAGGTTCCACTCCAGTAATTGGCTATGGATTCTGAGAAATATCAATTTCAAGCAGGCTGTGCATTTCTTCGTGAAAGGTGATATAATGTCACTTTTACAGACTGTCCTGTTGCTCTGCACTCCTAAAAGGGAGGAATGACACTGACAACATCTCTTTAGGGTTTTCGTGATACCTATCCTGGAACAAGTGGAGGGGATCTCGTAATAGTGCAATGCAAAGGACTATAGTTGGCTCAGTACTGTTGACAGTAATGTCATTGAGTTGACTGAAATTTGCAGCACAGAGAAGGAAAATTAATCTAGAGTTTAATGCCATTAGAAACATCTTATGTTTCGTTGACAGGGTCTTTGCTCTGCATGTTTGTGGGCAGCTTTCTTTTTGCCTATGTCACGTTGGCACACTGGGCCTGTGATGACACAGCCATATTTATGCAGAAATCAAGGCTGCAACTGTTGTGGAATACAAGTCATATTTTCATGATATAAATGTTGCTGTGTATCAAGAACCTATCAAATTATGGTTACTGTCAGTGGACCTCTGAAACTGGAATTTTTTACATTTTCTACCTATGAAGAACAACCCGATTGCTACACTAAAATACTTGGCTGAGAACTTTTTTATTTCTCTTCATTTTACTGTGTCTGTGCCATGCCACTTCTACTGTAGTTTGTTTATGTGTTGAATTGTTTCATTTGCTTTACACAAGCTGCCAATCACTCTAGTTAAAATCTTAACTAGCAAGAGTTGAAGCACCTGCAATATTTCACACTTAAGCTGCAAACATTTCACAGATGGCTCGTCTTACATCCACATGCTAGAGGAGTGAAGGCAGGCATAATATTATAATATCTCAAGCACTAATGACAGCAGTTAACAGTTATAGCAGTTAATTATAATTTGGGGACATTCTCTGAAGCAAGTTCAACATATTCAGGGGTATATTTTGGTTAATCTGGTTGGTTTTTTCTGATTATTCCTGTGTGCAAGTTCACATAACAGGGAGCAAATAACCAAGTAAAAATATGGATGTAAAGATGTGTAATTCACCCACAGAAAAAAGTGCCTAAACAAATATGAAGAACTTAATATGTAACAGATGCAGAAAGCAGCACAGTTGCTAAAGCCAAAGCCAGCAGTAGAAGCTGGAAAAAATTTGCCTGTGTAAATGTGTTCATGCTTATCAATATCACTGCCCCATCTTTCACCCATAGAATATTTGCATATAATTACATTGATTAGTTTAAGCTATTTTTATTTATTAATTAAATTTTTTTCTTGTGTTATTATCTATGGTATTGGTGAGGAGGAAGGACCCAAACACAGGACTATTTCCAGGTGAACTTAAGAATTAATGAAAACAACAACAATAAAACCCCAAAACAATAAAAAGCGCAGCTAAGGCAGGTTTATCCAGAAACTGAACTTAAACGAAGAACATAAAAAAACTCAGGTGAAGGCAAACAATGAATAAATTGGATGGACAGATGAACAGATTGACAAATAGATGGACAGATTGACTGCAACTGAAACTGGAAGTGTAAAAAAATCAGTGATCTGACACTGAATAAAGAAAAACCCGGAGGATAAATACTGAGGTATAATGAAGAATGAGGATACAGTATAACAACTACGTGAAACAAGGGAGCAGAAAATAAATCCAACAGAATACACAAGTGAATAAACTCTAACAAATAACAAGTAAAAGCTAGCTAGAATACAAACTAAACAAGAATAAGAAATTTACAAATGAAAGAACCAAGACTAAATCCAAAAGAACAAAAACCCACAGACCATGACATTTGGTCTGTGGTCAAAAGTATACTGAATAATACAAGGGAATTCACTAAATATTCACATCTGAAGTGCTTCCGTTTGACAGATTTTCTGTTTCGCACAAAAAAGAAAGACAGACTTTCTGTCTTCCCTGTAGTCATATCTATGCTGATATTCTATCATACAATGTGAATTAGTCTGTACCAAACCCTGTCAGGTTACAAAATACTGAGCATGGCCATGTTCATTATAGGTTCATTAAGAAAATGAGTGATAAAATATCATAAAAATGATAAACCTAAAGATACTAAATTAGTTCTTTCTTTTAAAGCTGACCAATCTGTCAGCAGGATGTTTTACACAATCACAGCACGCTAGACATGCTAATGTAATTGGCTATGGAAATATGACATGCTCTTGTAATATTACCTCACTTGATGTACCAACAAAAGTAATATATTGCACCCACTGTTAAAGGCACAATATGCCTGAATGGAGTTGTGAACAAGACCTATGTTTAAAGATTAATGAATACATTACTTCATGTCTGAAAAATGACTCAAGCATGTTTTCAGTGGGAATTAAAGGAGTTTAGATTAAATTATTCATTTACTCTATGACTTCACTGCATGTATCACCACATGATAATTTATCCTTATGGCTCTCATTCTTATTAGGTATTAACTCTGAGACAAAACTCTGGTACAAAACAGAATGATAGATGCGTTAACATTTCAAAAGTAATGTTTCCTGAAATTGATCTTTCATTATCAGCTTAAAAACATTTGCAGTTGTATGCACTAACATGAGTAATAGCTGTCAATTCATTATAACTTCTGTTGGCATACAGTACAACCAAAACTTCCAGAGTGTAGTGTTAATACTAAAAACATATTCAAATGGGACGAGAAAATGGGTTTTAACTTCTCCCGTTGTTGGCGCTGTTGCTCCGTCTAACGAACCTTTGCTTTCCTTAAAAAATGATGGCGGTATGGTCTCTGAATGTCTTAGAGAAACCAGATTTGTATCATTTTAAAAAGCATTGGATAAGCATCATCTTCATATCAATGCCATGATATTCATTTCATATTTTAATAGGGTTTTACAATTTTTACCATAGATGAATTTGTCTTCCTGTAGTACATATAAACAAAAGCAGATCCCACGACAGACATGTGACTTTTGACATTTCAAGTGTAAATAACCAAAGGGAGTTACATTCCTTTTGTCTTTTTTGGTCCCTTACATGTGAGAGGAAGGGACAGGTGTCTGGATTTATATTTTGGACTCAGTTCTCTCGACATCTGATTGGCCAAGTTTCATCTGGTGTTGGATCCCTGTGGAGCATTGGTAACAATGTTGATGTTAAACAGTCGTCGCCCAGCTGAATTATCACTTAAGATGGCTTTTTTTCACAAGAATGAAGAGGAACAAAGCGAGTGGGGTGGATAGTAGTAATATTCCTTTTGGGAAGGTGTCTGTTCTTTTTCCTATTTGACCAGAACCCTCCATGAACGCTACATGAGGATGAGCTTTGGTTTTATTGAGAATTAAAAATATACAATGGCATAATCTATACTCAGATTTGGAGAGGATGCTGATTATGGCAAATAATTTGTTAAAGCGCAACTGTGTGACAAAACGTGATCTCCAGTGTTCTGCATGAAAATCCGACGTGAAACACACCAGTCCACCTCTTGACCCTCACACTTTTGCTTTCTTACTCAACACACATGGGCACATAACAAAGTGCTGGTGTTCATTCATCATTTTCTGTACCGCTCGATCCAATTCAGGGTTGCAGGTGGGCTGGAGCCTATCCCAGCAATTATCAGGTGAGAGGCAGGGTACACCCTAGACAGGTTGCCAGTCCATTGCAGGGCCAACACAGAGAGACAGACAACATTCACAAACACACACACACACACACAGGTAGAATTTAGAGTGACCAATTAACCAAACATGCATGTCTTTGGATTGTGGGAAGAAGCCGGAGTACCTGGTGAAAATCCATGCATACATGGGGAGATCATGCAAACTCTGCACAGAAAGGCACTGTTTCAAACCCCTCCCCAGCTCAGACCAGCAACCCCCTCTGGCTCAAACTCCACCTAGGGCTTGAACCAGTGACCTTCTTGCTGTGAGGCTACGGTGCTAACCATCACACCACTGTGCAGCCCAAAGTGCTGGAATTGGACAGAAATTACCTGACAAGAAATCTGATAAAAAATAAGAAAACTTTGTGCCTTTTCATCTTAAATTTTGCATTGACCCATTTTTTTGTACTTCAGAATGTTTGAGCTGGATTTTGAGGAATTCAGACCGGTAGGAGTAAGGACTGGGGGGAAAAAAATCTGATTTGTGCAGAGTTCAGAGACTGTTAAAGACTATTAAGTTGTTCATCTGACTGAAACAGACTGTCTCAGCCAGAGAGCACGTATGTTGAAGGATTACAAGACAGCTCAGTTATGGTTGACTGTACTGCATGGCCTCTACCGGGGACATACGTTAAGAAATTTCATGAACCAAAAAAAGCAACTGTACACAATGATGATTCCCTCTCAACAGCCATTTTCACAGCAGTATTATTATTATGCATTATCATTTCTCCAAATTATTGATGAAAAATATTCTTAATAAATCACTAGGAATCTAAATACCCACTGACATTTCATACAATAACCCAGAACTAATGCATTAGTTCAGACAAGAAGAAAAGGAGTAAAAGCAATTTGTTGCCAGAAAACTTAATTGAACACTATATGTCAACACTAAACAGGATAACTATCTCTGTCTCAACAAAGTTAAGCATGTTTCA
Organism: Leptatherina wallacei; assembly: GCA_028567055.1. Taxonomy (NCBI): domain Eukaryota; kingdom Metazoa; phylum Chordata; class Actinopteri; order Atheriniformes; family Atherinidae; genus Leptatherina; species Leptatherina wallacei. Next base: position 16,094,318 of record JAOXYM010000013.1, read on the forward strand.
AAACAGAAGTAGTTCAACCTTGTTGAAACTTTTATATTTTGTTACCTGAAGGTCACAGCCTTTAAAGAACTTGTCCATGGTCCTTTTTTGTCATAGTCATAAAACTCCTTTGGTCTGATCGTCACTGGGGAAATCAAGTCACACTACAAGGGGCCCCAGTTCAGAGCCATTCCTCTATTTGCACTCATGAAAAAGATAGAACACTGATGAAAAAGGGAATGATGCTGTGACTGTGAGCAACACTTTCTTTAAAACCAATGTTGAAGGAAAGGGACAATTGCTGCTGGAATCCTGACAGCATAAAATTACTGCATGCTTGCTGTCCATAAGGGTTGAAGAATCAGCAGCTAATATTTCAATTGCTTATTTTGAAATTAGAATTCAAACTTGTAATCAGTCAATTGCAATGTCAAACTAAGTTACAACTTATAATACTTATAGAAAAGCAAGTGACAAACATGTTACATCCACTGCAACACAAACATTGTGCAATCTTCAATAAGACTGTAAGTTATTGTAGTACAAAACAAAGGTCATTTAACACAAAATGCAATCAACAGTGAAAATTCAGAATTGCTTGCTAAATTGTTAGATTTGAATGCATCTCATAAGTGAGAACAGTGTCATTAATGAGTATAGAAACACAAGCGGGTGCTCCAAAGTCTTGCTGAAAGATTGAAAACAAAAAGTAATTACAGTAAGTGTGTAGGAGGCTTAGAATAATCAAAGATGAGAACACACTTGGATACTGATGCACATTAATAAGACTTTGAAATGCAGAAGAATGTTATTTCTGATAGAGTAAACAATGTAAAAGGCTTTTCAAATGCAGTGAAGAAAGTTAACCAGTCACAGGACCAAGAAACCATTAAGGTTTAACTTTTAAATCTAATAGAACCAGTTTCACTAGTGTGCAAAACAATAGAAGAAGAATATAGCTACTCTAAAAAATGAAGACAGTGTTGTGTATTTTCTAGATAACTCAGCAGTTTATGCAAAAAAAATTCAAATTTGAAATGAGATGGAGGCTGCAATTACTTCAGGTCTTCAATACTGGGTGGTGGGGGGGGGATGTATCATTTATCAATGCCAACTTGAACTAGGGAGGCAACAATGGATACCAGGACAGGAAAAAAAGGAGAAAGGGAATTAGGAAAAAGATATTGCTGACATCTGTCAAATTCAAAATATTGAAAGCTGGACAACTCTTTTTTTTTATCTTTATTGACTTCTGTCAACTACTTTTGCTTTACACCCATGAAAACTCTTAGTCATCCTTTCCCTTTTATTCTTTCCACTCTCACCTACACTTCTCACTCAATACTCTACATGTTTTTTCAGCTCATTCTTCCACTGATGGCTGTTTTGTCAAGATCCCTGGAGCCAAATCAATTAGGAAGGTACCGTTCAGCTAAACTATTCAGCAGGAGGGGGAAAACATAGTTAAATTGTGTATATCAACATCATCATCTGCTAGATTAATCAGATCAAATAGTGTATTTCAAACTTATTATCCATTATCTTTTCCAAATCCTTTGGAGTAGTTGTAATGCCTCAGTTGAATCAAATGGTGAATGAAACTCAAAGGGATGCACAATTAAACATCAGATGAATGAAAATCAGGAATTCTAATTTAATATCTGCTCCAAGACGGTCTTAAACCTAAATTCCCTTTAATGCTGCACCGAAAAAGGCACAGATGTACTGCAGGTTCCCCTTTCAAACTTTGCATTCAATTAAACTCTCACTACTTCCTCCATATTTATCAGCTCTTACAATCACTTATAATGAAATATCTCCAGTTATAAAATTTCATTCTAAATTGGCCTAAATTTTGGAATACCCTGTTTCTCTCTCTCTCTCTTTTTTTTAAAAAAAACAAACAAAAATATAAAATGTTATAATAAGCTCTAACACTGTGCACCTCTTTTTATTCTCTGCTTCATCAGACCGTGCTCACTATCTAATAATCAATAAAACAAGTTGCACACAAAACTACTCTGACTGTTGATAATGTTGACCTAACACAGGGCCAGACAAAGGCTAATTACATATTTTCTTGTTGTAAGAACAAAATGTAGAAAAAGGTAAAAATATGGTACAAAAATGTAAATACTCTTATTAACATTTATGACAGCATTTGACATCAATGGATGTAGCTTAAGACTGAAACAAGCAGTATAGGCATACATTTTCTTTATGTTAATTAACCTCATCTTAATAATGAACTGTTACAGAAATGTTTAGTTTTATTTATTTATTTTTCAACTTATTCAAAAATGTCCTGCCTTTAAGTTAGAAGTATTTTCTGTTTTTCCTTGTTCAATGACAAGATCATCTCTAGTGTATAGGAATGACTTCAAGTAAAATCTCAAAATGCTGGCCATTAAAATGCCAGTATAGTGTATTACAAAGAAAGATTTAGCCCTGAAAATTTTAAAAACCTTAATGATTTTGGCCTCTAATCAAGCGGTATTATTTCCTTTGGTTTAGGCAATAACACCTAAACCAAACAACAATGCGTGCTGAAAACCCTGTGTGGGTCGCAATTAAGGTTATTGGACAAACTTTATTATAGAATTACTTTCTAAATAACCAGCAGAACATTGATCAAGAGCAAATTTAGTAAATTACACCACAATCACATTTGGACAAATTTAATGACATAGTTGAGAGAAGTTCATGCTTATCTAAACTAAATCAGTCAGAGCCTGGTGTATTCAGTGAACATTGATGGTATTACAATGGTGTGTTCTAAACCTTGTAATACCACTCAGGGCCCTACAGTGTTGGTGTCATGTTACAGATATATATAGATGGAATCTACTGCAATTCTACCATTTCCATAGACAAAACTTCAGTATTACTCAAGCAACATAGATGTATTACATAGAAACTATAACAGGCAATGCAGGTAAAGTCTATAACTGAGCATCCCCAAACAAAATTATAAACCAACTACTGCCGGCAACAAACTCAATTCGTACACTAAATGAATCATAACATCCTCAAGGGAAAAACATCTATTCAACCTTGAGTCATATGACGGTATAACCAGTCAGTGCCACTGAGGAACAATACAATTACAAGGAGGGCAGTTCTCTTATGTCCCACATGAATCACCCTCAACATGTCAAAATACCAGAGTAACTAAAGAGAAATAGACTCAGCAGCCATTTCATGACATATTCCGAGCTGCTTGTAAAAACAGATATCTAATAATGTGGCATAAAATCAGTCCATTTAAACATGTAAATGTGGTCGAAAGGCGGATGTAATGAAATTCAAACCTAGTATCAGAATAAATCAAGAGTGATGGGCTGCCAGATGAGGGCTTGTTATGTCTTCTGGGATTTTCATTGATGGATGTTATCTCAAGAAAGCGTTGCAAAAAAAAGAAAGAAAACAAAATGAAAACAAAACAAAACTGACATTGCACTCAATATTTGGTTTAAACAATGTAAAAGCAGGGATCATTCTGCCTTATATCAACAATTTGAACCACTTACCAACTAAGCATCATCAGCTATGCTGCATTTACATAGTTTTTATTCAAATTTGTACTGTTTCCTTTTAAGCTTGAATGTTAAACTTGATCATGTTTTTAATCTGTTGTCCTTTCTTAATCTTGATTTTAGATTATCATTATTATTATTTCATCTTTTTCCTTCTGTTTTAATGTACTTTTCTGCAATGTAAAGCACCTTGAATTGTCCTGTACAAGATATGTGCTTTATAAATAAATTTGCCTTGCCTTACCTAAACAAAAGAGTATTGTTACCGACCATATACATGTCTTTAGCTTGATAACATCCCCATCTTTTAGGAGCTACTGTAGCCTACTTTCTGCACCATGTCGACAAAAGTCATATAATCTCAGACTGGTTACTGATTTCTAAATTCTTTACCATGATCACAATATCCTAGCATCACAAAAGACAGTATTGCAATGCTACCTTGCTAAAATACTAATCATTACTTTGATTGAGAAGTAGTTTCTTTTCTTTCTTTTTTTACACTGAAAATCTGTTAAATTTCTAAGAAATTCAACAAAACTGTCACATTCTGAGATGAGAACCAGAAAGCTGCAGGAGGAGAAGAATCCAGCAACTCATCCTCAACAGAGGCCCAAGCACTGGGTCTGTATTATTCGTATTGGCAGCTACAAAAGTTATCAGAATCAGGTGGATCAGCCTTCTTATAGCCACAGTTTTCTTTACCCCACACTCATGTCTTGTGGAATTTACAAACAGAAAATCATAATAATGTTTTGTTTTGTGTTTTACAACCTTAGTGGCTGCTAACAGAAAAGAACTATTATCTTTTACTGTACGACTGTACTGTGGAAATTCTGTGTGCTGTCGCCCAATAGCCTTCAGCCATTCTCAAATAGGTCAGAATATGTTTTACTCTTCTCGGTGAATAAAGTGTAAAGATAAGGAGTTGGCAGAAACACAGAAAATATCTTGTACACATGTCAGCTTATTATTAGCAAAGCTATGCAGACTGTATTGGACAAGTAAACAATACATTGTTGTTTTAACTTCATACAGAAGCAATTATTACCCTCAGTGGAAGGAATTTACTGTGTATGTCCTGCCAAGAATACAATGATACAGATCTGTTGGCAAAAGCTGCATTTCTGTGTAGAATGTAATGTAATGTAAATCTGAATGTACTTGAGTCAAATGACAATATTTACCCTTCTAGGCTCTAAAAATATTCCATGCAATACTGTTTAAAAACAAAAAGCAAAATACATAAGACATTGACAACCTTTCAATAAATACAGAAGGTAAACCCAGCGTAGAGAGGGAGGCAACACTGACTAAGCAAAGATACAGTACTTTAAACAGGGGATTAAGGCTTTAGACTCCCTAGACTATACCTTGCAGAAATGTGATTAGTGAGAGCAGTCAGTAAGCACACACAGGCACGGACATGTAATTATGAGCTGTGTAAAGCTCAGCTGCGAAAAGATGCTTTTAGATGCACAGGCACTCTGGCAAAGAACAGTAGGCTACTCTCATTACCAGGAGATGGACATGTAACAAAAACCCATCACATGGTTATTAATAAGAGAAACAATTAGTGTTTCTTCTAAATAGTTTACAATCTTAAGTACCAGCGATGGCAGCAAGACATGCAGCTCCTCATGAGATGTTAGCCAACTATGGATTTTAAATCCTTCTGGTTATATTCATCACTGTTTGAACAAGAAATAAAATGTTCAAGTCAAGTGTTGCATGGAGTCACATTGATAACAAGTGTTTGGTTTTTGCAAAGCAAGACACAACATGAAATTAATGATATAAACTGGAGCATCTATCTTTCAGAAATGAGAGCATGAGAGAGAGAGAAAGTCTTTAGTTGCCTGACAGAAATGTTCTTGTGGGACTACCACAGTTTACATAAAGGAAGAAACAAATGCTGCCCCCGTTTTTAAATGATCGTAGAGCTGAGGATGAGCATGGTTGATGCCATTTGTCTCTTTATTGGACTGAGATGGACTGGAGACCTGTCCGGATTTTATCCCGCCTCTCTTGCCTGATAATATAGAATAAACTCCAACCCAAACACGATCCTGAATATAGTAACACAGTATGGAAAATGAGCAAATGAAACTATAAAGGTTGCCCCGGTTTCTATGAACAGTCTTCACATTGTCCGACCTAGCGAACAATCAATAAAGACAATCAAGTTTTCAAATACATTTGTCAGAGAAGCATAATTTATTACTGGACAATATTATCGATAAAAGGAGAAAAAGTTGCAAGTTAGCACCTCTTAGGGATCCAATGAGCAGGAAAAACAACTAGAAGGACAAAAACATAAATGGAATTAAGATTAATAAATACATCTGCTAAAAGTTTGGTATTTAACCCCATGCAGCCCCTCCACCCACATCGCCCAGATGGACAATCTACGCATTTCTAATGGGGAGTGCAGGGGTGACAGCTCTGCCAAACAGGACGGAGATCAATGTTAGGCTCAGCGGGGATTGCGCCTAAGTAGCCGCATCTCTAAAGACCCAGACGCGTCCAACCCTAACGCACTTAAGCAGAGATCAAAGCTCCATAACGGAGAAGGACGCTGAAGATGAGCGCACGGTAACGAGGAAGGACACATGATGTGAGGATGGAAGAATTCCCCCCACCGCCACTACCACCACCAAACGCGCAGACACACACACACACCTACACACACACACAATGCAGAAATTTTTCAAAAAGTAGAGCCTAGCCTACACGCTGAATTCACACAAGAAGCTCAGCCCATACCGCACTTGGCACGTCGGAAAGAAAAGAGAATAATCACAATTGCTGCACCTACCTCACTCAGTGTCTCCATCCCACTCACACTCGTGGTACTGGTCATACGCTCCTGCCTCTGCTTCAGCATCCCGAAGCACTGCTGGTCTACTCCAGAGGAGAGAAACACGACAGTGACGCAATGAGGCTGACGTGTCGCTTGACGAAGAGGAGCCCACCAATCAGAATGTAATCCGATAAATTCCTCACCAATCCACTCAAGTGGAGAAAGTGAAGGCTGCACTCAGACAATAGTAGCAAGGTAGATTGACGCTGTGGGAGAATTTATGGTTAACTACTGCAAACAATTTCTTGTCAAAACGTTAATGCTGCAGATGTGACAACTGAATGAACATAAGTGTGTCCTGAGGTGTTCGATTATGATTATTGCTGACTGAAGATAGAATATAAAACCCTTTAAAGGGTATAGACATGTTTCTGTTGTTAGTTTACTCATTGTTAAAATATCTGTGTAGTTTTGCGGCTGCTCTTAAAGGTTAAAGACTACAAATTGAATTAAGGATAAACAATTATTTAAATGTCTGAATAACATTGCACAAAATATTTATTTTCTGTTTGATGTTGGCATTCTCACATATTTGTGAAGGAATCTGCTTTACAACATTGCTTCAGTTCATTTGCAGTCATTTGCAGTCATTTGTATGCACAGCTCTCCTAAAGTTCTGTCGCTGGATTTCAGTTGGTTTGAGGTCTGGTCTTTGTAACACCTTGATTCTATTATTTTTCAGCCATTGTGTTGTAGATTTGCTGCTGGACTTGGGATCATTGCCTTGTTGTATGACTCCGTATTGGTCAAGCTTCAACTAAATGGATGGTGTCACATTTGATCCTAGAATACTCTAGTATACAGAGGAGCTTGTGGTTGACTCAATGACTGCAAGGTGTCCAGGTCCTGTGGTTGCAAAGTAATCCCAAATTATCACTCCTCCACCAATATGCTTGACAGTTCGTAGAAGGTGTTTGTGCTGATAAGCTGTGTTTGGTTTTCACAAATGTGTGATGGAGCATTATGGCCACATGTCTCTACTTTGGTCTCATCTGTTTCAAAGGATGTTGTTTCAGAAGTCATGGTGTTTGAATGTAAAGTCTGAGATGTAGCTCTTAGATTTTTTCCCCCCAGTTTCTCTAGGCCAGGGGTCCTGAGGATTTTTGATGTTTCCTTGCTCTAACACACCTGATTGAAATCAAATGGGTCCAACTTATCAAGTTCTGCTCAGTGACTCATCAATTTAAATCACACATGTTGAAACAGGGAAGAATCTAAGACTTGCTGGACTGTGGCTCTCGAGGACCTATGTTGCCTCCCCCTGCTCTCAGGATTGTACAGTCTGACCCGGGATGTCCACCTTTTGGAAGATAAACAGCTGTCTTGAATGTTTTCTGTGTGCAAATAATCTTTATTGCTGTAAATGATACACTCCAGATTATTTAGAAATGGCCTTAAAATTCTTCCTGTATTGATGAGCAGCTACAATTACTTCTCTGAAATCATTGCTGATGTATTTCCACCTTGGCCTTTTATTAACACACATCTAAATGGTCCAAACAAGCAAAATCAGTATGTTTTTCCATTATCATGAAATAAAACAACAAACTGATTTGCAGTTATTTGTACTTGCCTTTCCCCATGACTGTATGTTTTACTTATTGATGCTGTACGATGAAAAACACATTTGTTTTGTATAGCAGTTTTACAGAAGATCAGTCAGCACACTGTTGTATAAGTACAGATATGTCAACACCAAGGAGCAGTAAGAGGATGAGCAGGCACATTTAGACTTAAGTTTATTTTAGTCTTGCCTTTTAAATTCAGTTTAGGGACATGGTTTCCTTGACTTCTGCATGACAATACATGTTATCAAAGAACCAATCTTTTCCTTTTTCAAAGGCTTACCCCATATGAGAATAATAGCTTGATCTACTTTTGATTCACCTGCGATTTGTGCTCCAAAATCCCCTCAAGGGTAAGGATTGCAAGTAAAGAAGATTATTCTAAAGGCCTGAAAGGGATATGTTGACCTTGTCCTGTCTGCTGTAGGTGTCTACACATTTGGCAAACTCCATGACTGTACATATTCTTTGTGTCTCATATGGATGCACAATGACATGGTTATGATAATTTGGGTATCAAGTTCTATGCAAGGATGTCCCTGTCATATGGTAACTGTTGTAGCTAGCCCATAAGTCATTGTTTACTGCTGTGGTGGAGTTATTGAAAATGCAAGCACTTAGATAGTAGAAGGGAAAGGAGGGACAAACAAGCTGAGAGCAGTTGTTGACATCCAGTGAGTCAGATTACATTAAGAATGCCATGTGCATTTAGACAACAAGGATGGTAGAAAACGGCACAAAGTTTTTTTCTACTAGGAAAGACTTGGGCACGAAATGATCAGAATAAACAAAAAAGACAGACAAAAAAAACCAACAACAATGAAATTGAACATTTTATTGCCTTCAGAACAGCAATACAGTATGTGAACCAGCCTGATAGCATGACATGATCAGAAATGTTCTTGTACAAAGCAAGATATGTCTAATCTAAAAAATAGGATACAAATGTTTAAAACAACATGATTACCACCAATTCACTTGTTTATATTATATACTTTCAATATTATAAATAAAATTATTCCAAGAGGATTTTAGTAGTCTGCACACCAGGTGCTAAGAAAAGGCAAATGCAAAAATATTATGTTGAATGGTAAACCTGACAAAATCATACAAAAGCAGAGTCAATAGACTGAAATTGTTTTACTGAAAGGTCATGCATAACAAAAAAAAATGGAGAGGTCTCAATAAACTAATTCAGTTTAGAATGAAACAAATGGGGTGATAAAAATGGGATAAATTAATTTGGATATATTTACTGGATGCTTTACTGTGTGATGTTCAAGAGCAGTGGGAACTGTCAGGTTTAGACACCCACTGAGTTAAAAAAGAACAGCATTGTGTTACTCTTTTCCAAATTGGTCTTGAAGCTGTTTCCTAGCCCTAATAAGTTAAACAAATAGCTCACTTGCTTAAATCAGGGATGTAAGACAAATGCAGCATGAGTGCTGATTACCAGGAATGAAAATCTACAGTCTACGGTGAATGAAAAATTACACTGGATAAACCAGTCAGTTCAGGCACACTGCTTCAGGTCTGCACCCACATTCAACACTTAACCAACATCTACCTTTCTTGCACTTTCTATAACAACCTGCTTTTCCACACCATTTACAAATATATACACAGTTTTCTTTCATATTCTTACTTGTCTTGTTTCCCTTTTAAATCACTTAACTGCATGACCTTCAAATAAACATTTCCTGAATTAAACCTAAAGGGCAGTTCTTTACTAAAATCACTTTGCCATTCAGTCTCTTGTGCTTTGAGTATATTTGACTAAAATCTGCACTTGGGAAATTCTATTTCAAAGGACACTTCTGGGAACAGCCTTTCTGTGTTGGTGTTTGGGAGATGAAGGGGAGTTATCTGGAGGGGGCCACTGTGGTCTAGTTAACTGAATATCTTCCTCTATTTTAAAGGATTTTTTGGGGGCATCCGCCTGTGGGGGCCAAACTACAGATATTTTGTTGCAGTGTGGTTTACTTTCATCAAATATTTTAGTAATTTCATTTTCACCTCTTTGGGTTTTGTCTACTGAACCTATGCTGCTCATGGAATATCTCCATTCAAGTTTTTCATCTGATGGGAAAAGTCCACCACTTCCTGCAGGAGGATTCTGCCCAAGTCCATTGTCATAATTCCCTTTGGACTTGAGGAGTTGTTTGTAATGGTGTAGGCAGTAGAAATGTCCATGAAGAGAGACATAATTTCCCAGGCTTCCAAAGGAAGAAAAAAGGACAAAAAAAGAGAAAATTGGATTGATTTTGCTATTCAGGAGGGAGGAACAGATGAAGAGAAACACTACAAAAAAGAGAAAACTTTCCAAATGTAAACACACTAAATAAGCAATGTTTTATTAACCAGGAAAAAAAGACCTTTACCTTAATGTATTTCTACAGTGTTCACAGCGGAAACAGGATTTATGGTACTTTTTTTTGTCCACTATCAGAGCATCCATTGGATAAGCTCTCCTCCGACATACCACGCAGAGCTCCGACTTCGGAACTCGAACCTGTTTCAAATAGGAAAAATACAAATCATTTTAGATTTTTTGTTAATCTCCAGCACTGTAAACAGGGTTGATGGTGCAAGCAATTTTGTTTAAAGTCTTTATTCCTGATAAATGTTTTTTTTTTTAAACGTACATAAATTTATTAAAGTTACACATTTGCAGAAGCCATGCAAAATGATTAACTTTGAATTACTCTTTTTTTCACTCACATGCAAATACCCCCATGCAAACCTCAAATGCCTTTGGGCAATTTTTAAAAATCACAAACAAAAATAAACCATAACGGTCTTGTTGGAAAATTACAGTATATGGAAATACAATGTTTAAAAATGTAGTATACTGTACTGCCTGTGGGCAATTAGATTAATTATGTGAGGAATATTTCCATTTTAGTATAAGAGGCCACCCTTGAAAAGGCTGCAGCAAATATCATCTGTTAACAATGTGGTTAAAACTGGATCAAATCATGTAACTGAATCTTGATGTTTTTCCCAGGTTAATAACTAAAATAAGGAAACATATGCTAAATTTTAATCTTATCATCATGTGTAACTGTTATGGCATTGCTAACTGTGTGTATGCACATTGGGGAGCTGTAGCTCATGTGGATAGAGCAGTTGTCTACTAAACAGGAGGTCAGTAGTTCAATTCACCTGAAGTGTCCTTGGGCAAGACACTGAACCCTACCTTGCCTGTCAGGGGTATGAATGTATAGAAGCACTCAGTTTGTACAAATATGAGTGCTGTATTAATGTGTGTGTGAAAGAGCATGTAGTGTTAGAGTGCTTTGAGTGGTCATGTGACTAAAAAAGCACTATATAAGTACTCATTGAATTGTAATCATTTTGTTGGTAAGCTCTGGTTGTCCTCAAGCAAAATGGGAATTACTGTTCTGTAGCACTGAGTTGTCATTTAGTCATAGCCATTTTGGTTCTTTTGAACCAGAAATGACAAGCAAAGGACTGATCTGATTAAGAACCTGAAGAACTATGCATGACCATTGAGTGGCTGCCACAGCAATCACAGAATCATGTATTTAAAAAAATATTCTAATTATAATATTCTAATTATTCTAATTATTATATTTTCTTTCAGGAAACAACTCTATATTCTCATTCACTGGTTATGCAGTACACAGCAGGATGCTTTTTTAAATTTCTTTGTAAAGTATTGCAGCATACAGAGTGCAAACAGATTGAGCAGGGCATGCTTTAGCATATGACTACTGTGTGATTGAAAGGCTGCTTACATATGGGCATGTGTAGTGTCCACAGACTGTAATTAAGAAGTGGATGTATGGCAGGTCACCCATTGGTTTCTGAACTAACATTTTGAAGGCTCAGGCTGTGTCCGAAATCGCCCCCTAATCCCTAACTAGTGCACTAGTTAGGGCTCACGCCATTTTGAAGTAGTGTCCGAAACCT
>JAOXYM010000013.1:16106296-16117843 GCA_028567055.1 Leptatherina wallacei
AACTAGTGCACTATATAGGGAAACACTATATGGGGGTTAGGGATTAGGGAGTGAGTGAATGATTTCGGACACAGCCTCAGTTTTTAATCTGGGCATTGCATCATGGGTTTTTTGGGGGCCATTACTGACCATATTTGTAAAAGAGGGTGAAACTAGAAAATGATCCTTGACACAGGATTGAACAAATATGCAAATCTTTGGTGACTAATGTCTATGAAACAATTAAATTATTTTAATCAGGCCTAATGATATACCTATTGACAAACAAGTCTATTGAAGGCAGAAATGCTCTGGGGTCATGAGTGGCATCACAAAGTAAAAATGCACCTCTACTATGAATAGTGTACGTAGCTTTCTAAAGGTCCCAGTTTAAATTTACCAGGCTTCACCCTTTCATTCAATTGTGATCATGTCTGAAGCCAAAAACTAAGATGGTGATTCAAAAATGCAACATTCAAAATGTAATTTCACTCCCCAATCTGTAACAGAAACTGGATTTGTTCTACACATAAGATTAAAGAATTAGGATTATAGTGTATCAAAAGTGATTAGGTAGCAATTTATATTTTTGAGTAGAACCTGGTTGTGATACACAAGAACTTGAAGAGGTGACCTCAGGGTGCCTTTGTCCACTTCTTTATTCAATCTATTGTCTGAAGGCAGAATTACCACCGAGAAATATGTTTGTTAGCAATGCTACAACATGCTAGCTTGCTAACATTTAGTCTCTGTGTTGGTGCTTGGTCTTTAAAGTTATTGCAGGCCATTCTTGTTTTACAAAAACCCCTGCACAATCCAAACAAAATAGTAGTAAGAAACAGTCCTTCTATAAAACAGAAAATCCATCCAACCATAGCCCATGTCATTAATTTGTGCTACTTCATGCCATGCACTTTTTACCCGATGAGACAATCTTCATGTGATGTGACACAGCTTGTGAAGCTGTCTCCTCAGAAACAGTGTGGCTAAGATTCTTGAAAACTGTCTCGCTCTCTGTCCATGTTTTATGGAAATTCTTCAGCAATTTTTCCGTGGCATCTTCATCATATGTTTCTGTCCGTCTTGCAGCTTTTCTTTTAACAGCATCAGCATAGGAGAAAGGAACCTGCTGAGTTGACACACTCTGCGAGTGCTCAGTGACAGAAGTCACAGTTCCAGTGACCTTATTGCCAAATTCATCGACATTTGAGAAATGTTCAGTAACTGATTTACTTTCAGAGAAGCCTGATGGTTGTGCTGGAGCAGTATCTGCCTCGGTTTTCTGTGGAGGGAGGGGAGTACTCTGCCTTGAGCCTCCCTTTGCCTCTTGAGGCCTTTCCCACTTTGAAGTGTCTGCCGTTGTTTCACTCAGACTCGACACAAGCTCCGCCTGATCCTTTTTCTCCTCTTTGAATGAAGAACTTTGCTCGCCAAGTTCAAAAACATTTTTAATCACCTGGATGTCAAAAGTTGGCACTTCCTGTTCTAGGATGTCTGCTTTCTCTTTGTCACAGTCTGTGCTTTCGCTGTCATGGTGAAGACACTCTGTGAGTGGGATAGGCTCTTTTCTGCTGTATAGTTTCTCTTCTGGAGATTCAAATTTGTTTACAAGATTAGATAAGTCTGCCTTTGGAAGCTCATTGCTTTCTTTGTTCTTGTTTTCTGCCTCACACTCCTCAATCTCTGGGCCCAGTCGTTCAGGGATATTGATGGGCTCCTTACGCACATAGATCTTATTAATTTCAGCTTTTTGAGCCACTTCAAAGAACTCTCTCTTTTCCTTGACAGATGCAGAGGATGGTTCTGAATCATCTGATGATTCTTCAAGATTTGGGTCATTATGACCTCCTTCAACATGGGTCTCAAACCTGCTTTGCATATTGTTTGCACTCAGAACCTGAGCTTCATCCCTCACTTTTGCATCAGCCTGCTGAACCTCCTCAGATACGCTTTTTGTGGACTTTTTTGTTGCAGTCAGTGTCCCTGAAGTTTCCACAACCTGGGATTCAATTTTGATTTGCCGATGGAATGATGCAGGCGACTCTACAATCTCAGATTTCTTCTCTGGGATTTGATGGGTAAGTAGTGGGGGTGGGGTGACGCCACGTGAGAGCTTTGCTGTAGTGTCTTTAAGTCGTGCCAAGTTTTCTGCTCTGTCAAAAGTTGGAGAGGGTGTGATTCTATTTAGGCGGGATGTCGGAGTGTCACACCTGCGTGGCGGTGGCGTTGGTGGTGTAGGTGGCCTGTGTAGCAGAGTAGGTGATGGTGTAACTCTCTGTGGCGAGTCAGTTCTTCGTGTGGACTCGATGGTGATGAATGTTGGGGAGGGTGAACGCATCCTGAGTGAAGGTGAGAGAGCTTGAAGGTCGACAGATTTAGATAGACTCATCTCTTCTTTCCTGCTTTCATGTGAGGTCTTTTTTTGGGTTTGGTTTTCAATCTTTGCAGAACCGATACTGATCTTGGATATTCTTGGGGATGCAGAGCCAGAAATTGTTTTCTCTGAGACTGGCTCAGATTCATGCTTCTCTATTGTTTTGTCTCCTAGGTGCATCAATTTAGACTGTGCCAATATCCTTAAGTTTGAAAGAATATGTTCATTTTTTTGAGCATCACTTTCTGCTGCAAATCCTTCTAGCTCACGCTTCTTTTCCGGAGATATGAGCCACTCTGGCAGTGTATTTAGCAGACGCTTCACAGCTTTGGAATCACTTTTCTCTGAAATGCTTTGTATCTCTGTGATGTGAGAGATTAATACTTGGGCCTCTTGTCTGTGAGAGTCCTCTGTTCTCCCTGTTGTGAATTTTACACATTCATTTTGCTCTGACTTGCCTGTCACAATAATTGGGACATTACTACTTTTTCTTGGAGGTTCCTCGGCTCGCTGCTGAGTAACTGTCACTTCTTTCTTTTGAGATCCCTTCTCAGGCTTTTGAAGCACCTTTTGTTGTAGGGAAATCTGATTGTCTTTGCTGTTAGTGCTAATGACTTCTCTTCTGACTTGAATGTGCTCTTCTTTCATAGTTTTGTTAATTTGGGTAACTGCAATTGCCTCCTGAGCTTGGTGAGTTATCTTGGTTTGTGTTGTTTCTGTCTTTGATTCTGAGAGAATATCCTTTCCTTGACCTGGTTGTGCACTTGGTCTAGACTTTTTGGATTTCTTTTTCTTTTTTACTGGAGTTATAACTTCCGGTTGGTTGTCAGTTTTGCTTGCCGGCACAGCAGCAGCAGGAAACACAGGAACAGCCACCTCCTTCACTTCTACTTTCACATCTTGTGAAACACTCAGCTTCTCACTCTCACTGGACATTTTTATCTCTGCCTGCTTTTCTTGTTTATTGTTCTTTTTCACCTTTTGGTTTTGTTTGCCTGTTTTTCCATCTGCATTGGCAGTGACCTTTTCTGCTTGCATTTGCTGATTGGAAACATCTTCTTGGATCTTTGTTGGAGAATTATCAAGTTTCTTTTTGTTATTAGATTGTGGTGATTTGGAGTCATTTACATTTTTTTTCCCATTAAGATTTTTTGGTAACTGTAATGTTTCCGTTTCAGGTTTCTCTCTTTGAGCTGGGACTTTGTTTTCTTTTGAATCTTCAGATTTGTTGGGGCCCTTTGTTTTCTGACTTTTGGAGTCTTTCTTTGCTTGTGCAATCATATTTTCTGTTTTTGCAACACTAGTGACAGAGGTCTGGACTTTGTCAGACATAACAGATGAAGTGGAGCGTTTAGAGGAAACAGAAACAGTTTTCTCTGTAGTTGCATGGGTGTGTTGTTTCACACTGGAAATGGATGAGGTCTTCTGAACAGACACAACCTTGGTAGATTCACTAGATACAATTTGTTGTTTAGCAGAAGATAGAATTTTTGAATCTGTAGTGATTTTCTCTTGTTGAATGCTGGCTTTGCTTTGAGTGCTATTTGAGAGTACAACTTGTTTGGATAAATCAGATGATAGAGAATCAGAATGAACATCCAGTACCATCTTTTCATCCCTCTCCCGTGGGATTCCTGAGCTGCTGTGATTTGACTGCTGTTTAGTAGACAGCATTTCAAGAGTGGCACAAACTGAGTCATGTATGAAAGGGGGAGGTGGAGTGGTTGGAGGTGTATTCTCCTCTTTCAGCTTCCGGTACTTTCCTTCAGCCATTATTAATGGTGTGTTAAATTTACTAATTTTCTCTCTCATGAATGGAGGAGGAGAAGGTGGAGGAGTGAATTTCACAGGATTAATGTAAACTTTCTTTAATGGCCGTGGTGACTCTGGTGGCGGAGGGAATTCACATGAAACCGTTTTTGATGTATGCATAGTTGTTTTCGATTGATTTTGGCTTATTTCTACACATTTCTCAGATGTTGCCTGTTGTGTTTTACTGATTTCCACTTTAGGCTCCAGTTTTGGAACTGGGTGAAGAACAGGAGCTTTCACCTTTTTGACTGTCATCCTTTTTGCTTTTGTTGGTGAAGGATGAATTTCCTGTGCTGGCATACTATCCAGTTCTTGCTGAGATGGAGGAGGAGGGAGGAAGTCTTGCTCACCAGGGAGAGGGGGTGGCGGTGGAGGAGGAAGGTGATCAATGTCAGTGTCAGCAGAGGGAGGAAGAGGACTAGGAGGAGGAGGAAGAAGAAGGTCAGCGTCTGTCAGTGGTGGAGGTGGGGGTGGAAGTGGCAAATCAGGCTCTGGTGTTTCTGGCTTTAACTTGTACACCTCAGTTTTTACTTTGGTTTTACCCAATTTAACCATCCCCTTTGGATTTGATTTAAGATTACGAAACTCTGTTTTTACTGTTTTGATGTCATGATTTTGGGTAATAGTTCTGTGCTCCACCAAAATTGACTGCTGGGAAGATTGCTGGGAAGACTGCTCTGCTGTGCATGTCTCTATTTTGATTGTATCAGTTTCATTAGAGTGCTTCTCATGAGATGCTTCAACTTGTTTAGCTGTTTTTATCTTTTGTATGGTCCTTTGTGCATCAGCATTCAGGTTTTTCACAGGAGGGCTCTGCTTGACTCTAATTCTTCTGTATGCTCCATGCCTGACTTTGGGAGTCTCTCGCTGTGCTGTTTCCAACAGTGATTTAATAGTGCCTTTAACATCACCTTTTATCACTTCTTCTTTTTCCAGATGGGTTTGCTCCTGCATCTCATATAATGACTTAATTGACATCTTGATGTCACCCTTTAATTCACCCTCAAGGCTTGGGCTTCTTTGCATCCTTGGTGAAGGTGGAGACTCCATTAAAAGTTGAATTGTCCCTCTGACATCTCCCTGGACATCTATTTCCTGTTGAAGCTTTTTCTTTTCGCTGGATGCATCTTGTAGACTTTGCAATGCTGTGTGAATATCACCCTTCACAATTTCTTCCTTTTCAACTTCCCTCACTGTTTGCTTTGCCAGTTCCAGAGATTTCAGTGTGGCCTTCACATCTCCAGAAACTAAATCTTCAACAACAGCTTCAACTTTGGATGTTGCTGATTTCTCAAGAGATCTTAGAGCCCCTCTGATATTTCCTCTGATGATATCTGGCTTCTCCACCTCCTTGTACCGTCTCTGAGCTCTCTCCAAACACCGCAGAGCTTTCGGGATGTTGCCTTTCACCACCTCCTCTTTCTCTACAACAACTGCCTGATTCACTGATTCAGACAATGAGCTCAAAGCTGCCCTTAAATCCCCTTTGACTATCTCCTCCTTTTGGATTCTTTCTATTGAGTCAGTTGGCTCTGACATGAATACTTTCACTGTGGTGTGAACATCTCCAGGTATAACATCCTCTACTGTACGCTCAATTTGCATTTGATTATTGTCAAGGATGAATTTGGTACCCTTAATATCACCCCCAATAATCTTCTCTTTCTTTGATGTGTCAGGTTGGGTCTCATCCGGTCCTAAATGGAGCTGTTTCAGATAGTCGAGAGCCCCAGATTCAATGCATGTGGAGTAAAAGTTGACATTTCCTTTTTCAGTCTCATCTACTTTTATCTTCAATGCCTGATCAGACTTGTCTGAGCTGGAAAGTCTCTCAAGAGCACTCTTTATATCCCCTTTAAGAATGTCTTCTTTCTGAACATTGACATTCTCATTTTTATGCAGAAGGGAATATATTGTCATCTGTACGTCACCTTTTTCATCTTCTTGAATGAGTATTCCATGTTTTGCTGATCCGCTCTCATCGAAGAGGTTATTTATAGCTTCTCGGATGTCACCACGCAGTATTTCCTCCTTTTCAATATTACTAGCTCTCTCTTGGCTGAATAGTTGCTGCACTGTTGAACTGATATTACCTTTCTCTTCTGAATCTATGACTATCTGTTGCTCCTTGCTCTCCTGTCTGTTTAGCAAATTCATCATAATTGTCTGCAGATCTCCACTGATGACTTCCTCTCGTTGAATCTCTGGAGCCTCCTGATTCATTAGCTGGTATTTTGCCATCCTTACATCACCAATTTCATCAGTTTCAATGAGTATACCCTTTGACCGCACCATTTTCTGACTGTAAAGTTCCTCAAGAATTCCCTTGATGCTTTTGCCCAATATTTCAGTCTTTTCCATTTTAGTCTCATTAAAGTCATCAAATGGTGTAGTTTCAAAGAGCCATGTCTTTGTCTTCACATCTGCTTTGGGAATCTCCTCTTGAGTTGTAGTTGTGTCCTCTTCCTCATCTGCTTCTTTAATATGATCAAGAGGATTTTTCTCAAAGAGCCAGACTGACTGCTTAACATCTCCCTTCGCAACCTCCTCTTTTTTAACTGTTTCAATAAGATTTTCAGAGCTCATGCTTCTTATTTTGTCCATGGACTGGGTTTCAAATCTCCACTTCGCAGTCCTGACGTCACCTTTTTGTATTTCACTTACATTAACAGTCCTAACAGATCCCTGTGACAAGGTGTCAGTCTCAAAACGATGTTTATTCATTCTAACATTGCCCCCTTGTATGTCTTCCACAGTTTTTATTAAAGCCTTCTTTTCCTCGGCAATCCTGTCAAGAGGTTGTGTCTCAAATTTCCACTTGGCAGACATGACTTCTCCCTTTTGCACATCCTGTTGTGTGACAGATTTGATGATATAAACCTCATCTGTGTCCTTAATAGCATCAAGGGGCTTGGTTTCAAACAACCACCGGGTTCCGATGACATTTCCCTGTTTAATCTCCTCACTGGTGACAGTGGTGACCTCATGGTAATGCCCTTCTTTGTCCTGAATGGCATAAAGGGGCTGAGTTTCAAACATCATGGTGTAATTTCTGACATCACCTTTCTCTTCTTCATCGCAGACTATTCTTTGCTTTATCATCAGCTCTGTCTCAGACATATCTTCTTGGATTTTGTCTAAGGCGTTGGTTTCAAAAATGAAACGACCCTTGTTTACATCGCCTCCTTGGACATCGTTTACTGTACGGCTACTAATATATTCCTCTTGGCTGTCATGTATGGTATCTATGGATTGGTTTTCGAACAGCCATTTGCAGTTCACAACATTTCCTCTTTGTATGTCCTCAGTCTGAACTCTTTTAAGCTTTTGCATCTCTTCTTCAGATGTGGAAGTCATAATATCAGATGTTTGATTTTCAAAAATATACTTCATCCTTGACACATCTCCAGATCCAATGTCTATCTCTGTAACACGTTTATATGAGCCTGCCTCCTCCCCAGTGAGATTCTCCAGTTTATCTGTCTCAAAGAGAAAACAGGCCATTCTCACATCTTTTCCTCTAATATCCTCTTGCTGTACAGTGCATGTTTTCAAAACAGTTTCTGTCTCATCATGGATAGTATCAAGGGCTTGCGTTTCAAATAGCCATGTGCAGGTTTTGACATCTCCCTTACGCATTTCCTCAGATTCATTTTGACTCTTAAACTCCTCTCTTTCATACAGGATGTCCATTGGTTTCGTCTCAAATAGCCACTTGCAGGTTTTCACATCCCCCTTCACCACATCAAGATTTTTACTTATTCCCACAGTTTCTTCATCTTCAATATTACTGAAGTACTTAATGGCATCAAGAGGCTGCGTTTCAAACAACCACTTTGCAGTTTTAACATCTCCGGACTCAACTTCTTGTTTGGATATGCCCTTGATAATTTGGTATTTTTCAATGCTTTCATCAAATTGATCAATTGGGCGTGTTTCAAACATCCATTTGCAGGTTGTTACGTCACCTTTCACAACTTCCTCACGGCGGACTGTTTTCACCTCATGGAAGTGCCCGAAGCTGTCTTGCATGGCATACAACGCAGAGGACTCAAACAGGTTCTTATTTGATTTCACGGAGCCAGACGTTACACCCTCTATGTGAATCTTTTGAGATTCATTTCTTCTGTTTAAATCTGTGCTTTCAAAAATTTGCTTGTAATTCAATACATCCACTTTATCAATTTCTTCCATGTCGATTGTTCGTATGACTTCTTTCTGTTCCTCTCTAATATGTTCCAGAGGTTGGCTTTCAAATCGCCATTTCTGATGTCTGACATCACCCTTCTCCTCAGTAGGTGCTTCTGTTTTTTTCAGTTTGCCCACTTCTGCCAATTCCTTCAACTCTTCACTTGGATTTGTTTCAAAGTAATGTCTGGCTGATCTCACGTTACCTGCGATAATTTCTTCTTTTGTCAAGGGCCGGGCATTTGAATCATCCTTTAAAGTATCCATTGGTTGTGTTTCAAATACCCAGCAGTTCCTGCGAACATCTGCCCTGCAGCTTGTGCCATCCTCCTGCGTGAGGTCCTCCTCAACATTCACAGTACGAGAAATCTCTCTCTTCTCCTCTCTTATGTGCTCTAGAGGCTGACTCTCAAAGCGCCACTTTTGGTGTCTCACATCCCCTTTCATTTCTTCATTGACTGTTGCCTTTTTAAGTTTTCCAACCTCCAGACCATTCTTCCTGACTGCTTGAGGGCTGCTTTCAAAAAAGTTTCTTGCAGATCTAACATTGCCCCCAATAATATCTTCAATAGATTGAGGTTTGTCATTGGAGTCATCCTTTAGAGAATCCATTCGCTGCGTTTCAAAGACTTGGCAATGTTTGCGCACATCGGCACCAGTGATTTCTTTCTTCTCCAATTGCGCACTTTCCCACTCATTGAGAGAATTTAATGTCTTTATCTCAAACAACCACCTGGCCCAGTGTCCTTTACTGCTATCCTCCATAGACAGACTACACACGAGTTTTAAGGGAGCAGGTTCTCTGTTTGTCATGTCCAGAGGTTGGGTATCAAAAAGCCAACGAGAAGCAATAGAGTTCTCCAATTCAGTTTCAATTTTGCGCACAGACTTAATCTCCAGCATCTGGCTTGATTGTCCCATGATGATGCATTTGAACTGAGTGTCAAAAGTAGTTGTTACAGTTTTCACTTCTCCATTGATTTCTTCTAATACTGATCGTAGGCTCAGCAGGTGGCTCTCGTCAATGGTCTCAGTGTGATCGAGACTCTCCATGAACTTATTGTCAATCATGTAAATTGTAGCATTTCCATCCTCTTCTGTAAATACAATCTCTTTTGTTAGATCCTCCTGCATTTTGTTTAGAGAATCCATAGTTTGGGTTTCAAACAACCATGCTGCAGCACGAACGTCACCCTTGTCAAATTTATTGAATTTGTTTTTATATTCTATTGAGTTTGTGTTGAGTGAGCCCATCTCATCCATTGGCTTGGTCTCAAACATCCATGCAGTGCGTTTCACATCTTTTCCCAGAATCATTTCTTGTTCAGCTATTTTCTTGTTGTCTTCGTCCTCTTCGGGAGTTTCATCTTTAATGGTATCAAGCGGTTTATTTTCAAACATCCAACGCATTGCCTGCACCTCCCCAGGCAGAATTTCTTCCCACTCTCCATATTCCTCTTCATCTGGACTGCCGCCATCATCGTCATACATGTATGCTTCGGTCTCTAACTGATTGTTTTCAGTTTCATTGTATTCAGTGTAAAACTCTTTCTCAATATTCTTACGAACCTCAGGATGAATGTGCTTGTAAAGACGTTTTAGCTCAGACATACTCTTCTGCTTGAAATAAGCCTCTCTGCTGAGTGGGTGTTTGGACGGGTTTACTGGCTCTGGAAGCTCATGTGAGTAATGACCTGCTGGAATATTTTCACTGTCTGATGGCATTTGTAGTAAGTCTGGCGGAGGGGGTGGAAGATAGTCAGAATCCTCAACAGGTTGGAGCGGAAAGTCCTCATAATCCATCACTGTGGCCATTGTGTCTTGTGTTGCCTCAACAGCGGATGCTTCATACACCTCACTAGTTACTGTGTTGTTTTGAGTCACGTTTGAGGACCACTTAGATCGATTGATGTCACGTCCAATCTTTGTGAAGAACAAAAATTATTTTTGTGGGTAAATAAATGTACTATTAATTAAGTAGAAACCCAACACATAAAACTTTGAACAATGTGTAAGCTACACATGATATTGCTATATCACCTGCAGATAACATGTAAAAATAACTAAACATGAATAATCAACATAGCAGGATGCCAGTCCCTTCAAAAGTAAAAGACATTCAAAAGTTGCTCTTTTTGTGCTCAGCAAACAAATAAAATACCCATAAGATCTCATAATTCTTAAGATTCTCAGCCCAGTATCACACCAAAATTTGTAATAGTCCTTTTGGCCCACTACAGTATACTTAATAATTTTTTACCAGCTTTGTCTCTCCTAGACTAAAGGCTGGACTTTATGTTCTGCTTCACAGCTTCTGCCGCTGCACATCTGTTTGGTTTAGCATTTTGCTGCCACCTGGGGGCAGTATTACAAAAATGAGAAGCAGTCTAACCTGTGGGAAGCTCTTTGTTGTGTTAGTGCTGTTGTTGGTACTTTAGCTGAGCTCTGCCATTGAAAAGACAGAGCATAAGGATTTGCTTTGTGATGGAGTGAAACAAAATGTTAAATCACGATTGTCTAGTGTAGCTTTTGTTAAAATGTGTTTGCTATTTATCCATTCTGGTGCTTTATCTTCTTTGTTGTGATATAGGTTGTTGTCACCTAGAGTTGACCTCTCCTGCCTCAAACTTATGTTCATCCAATCAGCCTGTGACCATTTCGGACTGACAACTCAAAGGGCTATGTGTTGATAGGTTTTTGAGGGATTGCACATGTGTGGCTGTATGTGTTGAGAAAAGGTCTGTCTGTAGAGGCTGAGTGCACCATACCTCTGTGAAAGTATAAAAATCCTCTAAGAGTATGTGTCACTGCCCAACCCCAACAAAGAGAAGACTATAAGCTGATCTCTGAAAGGGTCTATTATAACTTAAAGCGGTTCTTTCCCCCCTTAAATCATGCATTTTTTTTCAGGAGTGTGGTTGTCATTCATCAAATACACGTCTACAAAAAAATGTTCCTTGTCAGAAAGTTTTCTTATGCCAGAAAGGTTCCCAATACAAAAAATAATGGAACATGAGGCACACACCACACAGAGTAACTGATTTTCTTGTCCCTAAAAGTGGAAGTCTGCAGTTGCTGTCATTTTTTTCTTGTTTGCTACAGAGTAGCATCAAACAAAACTCTTACCAAAGGACTCCAATCAACCAGGACTGAAATCTTAAGGATTATAATAATCTTAAGAGATTATATATATA
>JAOXYM010000013.1:16117943-16142542 GCA_028567055.1 Leptatherina wallacei
TTTCTTTTTTTGAATAAATTAGCAAAAAAAAGAAAAGAAAGTGCAACACTTGTCTGAGCTAAAATAGAAATGATTACCTTAGCTGGCTTGTGTGCAGCAGCCTCTTCTATAGTTCTTTCAAAGTGATCTCTCAGCTCTTTTGTAGTATACCTGGGAAAATCTTCCTCTAAAATCAGCACAGCCAAAACAACAAAGGCAGGGTTTAAATAGTGACAGAACATGCAGTATGATCTAGAATAAGACCATTTTAACAGGTTACCTGTTTCATTTTGATGGTTTTCATAACTAGATGCAAGGTTGTTGTCACTGCTTGACACCTGTAGGCATTTTAAATCGAAAAATTATTAAAAAGGAACTGGTGTAAAAGTGATCAGATGCAGAATAACAAGTCAGCAATATCCCTATTTGCTAAAGATTTTATTTATTTTAATTTCTGCAATTAATCATTCATTTGAACAATTTAAGTGATAACAATGAAAGTTGAAAAAATGAAAACTGACTTGCAAAAACACAGTGATATGATATGCAATGCGTACCATAGTTTCTTGGAAATTAAGCTGCTGACTGCCTGGGATGACCTGCCTGCTGCTGCTGCTTGACACTTTCACCTCTGAGTTTGACATTTCCTGTGAGGATGAAGGAGTTGGTTGTCAAACTTGGTCAAAATATTCACATGCCACACATACACATAAACATAAATTTGTCAGTTCACCACATCATCTCCACTCCGTACCATAGCCACAAATGTGAATTTACTTTGCCCTTAATTACTCTACCTGCAAAAGATTTATAGTACACAACTGAACACCATGCATGGGAGATGTTGGACCAGAGATCGCGTTGCATTTTGAGATGAGTTATCACAGATGGAGGCAAGATGACAGAAAATATGCCAAGCAGTTTGCTTTAACTGTAACTAAGACTTTCTTTTCCTTTGCTTTGTTACGCTTCTGTCTACCGAAAGGAGGTTTAATATAAGTCAAATGCCCTGGATGCTTGCATGGAAGATGTTAGAAATGTCAAGTAATGCCAGCAACCTAAACACACACACTCTGGAGCAGGTGCAACATGCCGTACAAAGAGCCTCACTGTTAACATCCAGCCTAAATTATGTATTTTTACTTGCAAATGTCCCCTTGCATATGCAGAAAACTAAATGTTAGGGTGACACAGAAACCAGCTCAGGGCATGACAAATGTTACCATGATCTGAACACAGTTATCTCTTTCAAGCACTTTGTTTTAAACTAATGAAGCTAAAAGCTGTGATCTATATACCTGCACAGTTCTGTGATGAAAATGAAACTGGGTAACATTAAGTGATGTTGCAGTTTCCTGGGTCTCAAATTGTTTCCTCACACTTGCAAGTCCCCCAGGCAGGGAGCAGACCTCCGACTCTTCCATGACCTAATGAGGCAGGAAATATCATTAGCTGCCTCCACTTCAACATGACCTGGAATCAAACAGCTGCTTAATAGGGCTATTTGGTCTGACATGCATGCAGCACAGGCTGCAGCCATGAGTGATGCAGCTTATGAATTCTTTTTTTTTTGTGTTTGCAGACACTCAAATGTGTGTTGTATTTGTGTAATGGTTTCAGTTAGAGAAGGCTCGTGTTTCCCTTTATTTATACTGTGCATGTATGGAACTGCTGACCCCTCCTCAGTCACAGATGTAACACTGTCATCATGTCTGCTAATACTGCACAACAACAAGAGCTATAATGGTGACAATGCCTGTTCAGTGCAGTACAGCTATTGCACAACTATGGATAATATGCATCACTGTACAACAGGTATGCAAACTGACCAATGCAATGAAAAAGTTTGGTTTTCAGTGTTAACTCTTTCAGGTCACATACTGCAGGTACTTGTATTTGAAACTATGATGCACAAATCCATGCACAAGCCAAAGTACCCCGCTGGAGATGGTGTCGTTTGCTTGCTTGGAGACAGCTGCCTGGTACATGGCCTCACAGTTAGCCAGTGGGATGACCTCTGAGTCCACAGAGTGAATCTTGATTCCTTTGGTTCAAATCTTTCAGAATGTCCAGCCCTGGTTAAACTTGCGCTGCCAGCAGCTAAAGCATACAAAGCCAACAGTTGAAGAAATTGCTTTTACCTGTTTTATTTGGTGCCATCTCGTCTACACACAGTACATACTTTAGCAAACTCATGCAGGAGGAAGCATGGTTGAGGGAGTCACATCAAAACATAACTTCAAAACTCATTTAGATATAATTATATGGCTTTTTCATGATTATTTTACATGTGAGTAATTACAAGTACACAGCAGCACCAGTCTTTAAAATTTGGTTTGGGGGCTGCAGTGCAGGTGGTGTGCATGTAATGATCCTCCTCTGGGACATCATTTAAACCAATGCACACCTGTGTACTGACATGCAGTTTCTAAAAAGGATGTCCAGGATTTATTAAAAATTTGGTAAACAGCCATCAAAGTCATTATCATTATGTGTGATGTTTAATGCATACATCCTAAGTGGAAACATTTGGAGCCTATGTCGAATTAAGTGACTATATCATTGTGTAAATTCCATCCTTGTTTTGGTTTTCTTGTACTCAGGATTTTGACGATCCTGTCAAATTTAGGCTTAGAACATAACCAAAATTTAAAAGGGGTCTGGATGGACATAAAAGTTGTTGTAGTGTCTACTGTTGTGCTGTCACTCTTTAAAATCCCTGCTTTCAGTACCAGTCAAATCAGGAATGAATAGGAAAGGTATGGTAAGGTTAGGTTTTATGTTATCATCCAAGAAGTACTATCATAATTCATTATTTTCCTTTTTATTATTGGAAATATAATCCAGAAACCAATCAACCTTAGCTTTTGGACTGAAATGTACTATTAAAAAGAAGAAGTGCTATTTATTTACTAATTACTAACATCCACAAGTTTCTTTAAATATTTCCCTCTGTCTATGAATCTTATGTATCCACACCTCAGTTCTGGTTAATGTAAAATGTGCTAATGAAAAAAGAGAATTATATTTAGATTCATATCATTGTTGTGTTCAAGAACGTAGTCAAAATCGGCCTTTTTTTTTAGGTATCAGCAGCGAGGATAAAAGGTTTATCTTACCTCTGCTTTAGGATGAATAAATAACACTAAAAGCCAACAAATTGTGTCTGTTCACATTTGGAATATCATTTCTGCAGCAAAGGACATATCTAAATACAAAATGTTGTTAGCCTCATAGCAAAATTGCCTAAATCATATTTATGCTAAATTGTGATATCTGTCTAACTGTACTCTCCTAATATTGCTGATTGACTGTGCATTAGGTAATTATACTATGAGGCTAATGACATTACTTTTCATGTGTTTAAAACTTAATGCCACATGCCAGAAAAATCAAAACTGCCCCAATCTTTCAACCACTCTCTGGAGTTGCAAATGCCAAAAAGAAGCTTTTCAGATACTGTAGGTAGACTAGGCTCATGAAACTCATGATTAATAATAATATCATGACAAAAAGACATTTTATCATCACTGTTGCCACACTGTCTTTGTTTATTGCTTTTCACTTCATATTCTTGTGTTTTCCAATGCTAGCTCATTTTGAGTTCAGCAGTTTTAAACTTGGAGATATGTTTATGTAAACGAACCAGCGCATCAAGACAGTTAATGGGCAGCCAGTCCACATTATTTCATTTCACTTACTTCACATATTTTCTTCACAAATGAAACTTCAGAACTAGGGCAAAGATGGGCTGTAAATGACTGTGGTAGGAACAAAACTTTTCTATTAAATCTGTTAACAAGCTTGGGCTATCACATAACATTTAAGGTTGGAGCGAGAGCTCAAATAACAAGAAAGTGAAGTAATCTCGGCGCCATGTACAGGCAAAAATAAATCAAGCCTATTTTAAACTTTACCATGATGGGTCGTGTTTCTCTGTGAAATATAGAGGAAAGCTGGGAGGTCAAGGTTTTCCTTTCCAAAAGCATCTAGAAAACTTGCATTGATGACCTTGTACTCGAGACTGCATTTCCAATTACTCCTTAAAATTTCTTGATTTCATGACCTGAGGAGATAGAGTGGCTTGACATCTAGAAAGATTGGCCTTCGCATAAACAACTCAGCAGCTCAGTGTTCCGTCTGTATCCATCTAATTTACTTTCATTTAATTTAATGAATAAATGTAGCATCTCCTTGAGCTAAAAATTCAATACATTTAGCATTTTACTCAGTTTTAGTTTCAGTTTTAGTTTATATATTTATGTATGTGTGTGTTTGTGTGTGTTTGTGTGTGTGTGTGTGTGTGTGTGTGTGTGTGTGAGTGTTTTAACAAGCATGAAGACATGAAGAATGTAATCTAGACTTAATGATACTCTGATGACATTATAACATATTAACATTTTCTTTTCCTTTATAATTATAAATGTTATGAATAGAAAAACATGCCAAGATTATTAACATATTTTTACAAAATTGTCCTCTTTGTCTTTTCACATACAAAAGCACCTTGTGGAGAGTGCAGTTACCTACCAGGGAAGGATGATGTTGATTTACAAAAATATGAACTCAGCAAGTAGAATCCCACAAGAAGGCCACTGCACCCCTGGCCTGCAGGGTCTTTCCAAGCCAAAAGCAAATCCCAGTCAGTGATGGAGACCAGCTCCAGTACTTTGTGTTCAACTCTGTCCAACAAGCACACAGTGACAGCTGATTTTATTTTAGACCCTCCGCCCCCCTCGCAAAAGATGGTCCTGGCATTTTTTTTTTAGAAAGAGAGGCCTCCAATGTCAAGTCCCCAGAAAATCCATACAGAAATACTTGCTGTGACTCTTCTGTGGGCGCTTGTATACGAATAAATCAGGTCACACTGGTTTCATCATCACACCTTCCATCATGGAGAGCTGCATACTCCAGCAGCTGCTACCGCCTGTCATACTACACCAACTATGTGCATAGAAATCCACAATAAATACACTGAGAATGTCTCATTATTCACTGCTCCTGGTTATCCCAAAGCAGCATAAACTGGGAGTCAAACAGGTGCAAATTCAAGAGACAGTAAATGGTGATGAAATATGTCAGCCTGTGCTTTGCAGTAAGTCTCAATAGGGCTCAATGATGTAATGCTGTGTTGAGGAGATCAGGGTTAAGGGGGCTGTAAATACAAGAGACACCTCTAAGTGTGGAAGAGCTGGCCAGCTCATCTTGTTTAGCTAAGCTGCAGACGGTGGCGCCAGCCTGACTCTGGTATCTCATGGAAGGTGGGTCAGTGTTTGGAGGCCAGACATACGTGTCAGGCAGTAGCACATCCCTGTTCACCAATGGCATGTGTAATTCATACATGCATTTCTAAAGAACACCTGTTTGAGGAGAGCTTCTTAAATATTTACATTTTGTTTCTTGCTTTTTTTGCTTCTTCTTGCTTGCTTATTTTGTCTTTATGTTTTAGCTTGATGATAATGCTAACTTAATTTTCTCTAGCCTTTGGTTTTTTCAATTTTTCAATTTTTTAGGCTTACATTGTCTGATGTTACATTGTCTGTTTGTATGTTATTTTCATTCCTCTGCAAAAGAAATTGCCTTGTTTGTTTATCTATTGTTTGTAAGCAAAACAATAAAACATAAAACCAAAAAAACGTTAACATTATCCTCAGGCATTTATGTAAGCTGTAATACGCTCCAGGTTGTTGTTGTCTTTTTATAATCTAAAAATGTGATTTATTCAGTTTCAAGCACAGTCTTCTGTTATCCATAAAAGCTGCATGATGCAGTGAGGGTGAAAGGAGTGGAAGCATATCAAGTTCTTTCTAACACATATACAAACAGATGGACATCTTGTCAGCAACAGCAATGAAATAAAAGGGAATTTCCACATTGTCTTACATGTTTGCTGATTGATTGGAAACAGGATGTTACTAGAGTGTGTGCAGTCATTTATAAATATTACCTAATTCACTTTAATCTATGCATCCAGAGAAACAGCTTTTCTTTAAATCAATTTACCTATGAACAGGGGCGCTTCTAGCCTTTTGTGTACCAAAGCATTACTGCTTTGTAGTGGTGCAGAACAGAGTAGGGGGTGCTGCAAAGCATGATGGAAAATATGCAAACAAACCCAGCCCCAGAAGACCAACAGCAAACGTTACAATATGTTAGTTTTGTATCATTTATATCAGTCAAAATAGTTTAGATTGTAACATATTACATGTCACTGTCATGTTAAGATTGTTACTGTGTTCACAAAATCAGTTCTACTGAGAGAGAAAATATTCTGCTACTGTTGTAGTGACCGTTACAGTGTCTCTGAACATGTCAAAAGCTTAATCAATGCAGTGAACGATGACGCGTCTCATTTAAAATCTTTGATTGGCTGGAAGTTCACAACACTGGATCACACTTCGCCATTCAGAAGGCTGTAAAATTTGTAACTTTAGATATGCCGTGATTATAATTATGATTAATCATGAACCCATTTTTTTGGGTTGCACCATCCCCCCAAGCTTCATGTCATACTGCAGTGTGTGATGCGTGTGGTGGGAGCCAGGCACTGCCTATTATAATCAAGTATAAAAAAGTTGCGTTGTGTTTAAACATAACATACAACTAAGAAAATAAGTCATTTTTAATTATATGTTCAGGAATTTTGTAACTAGTATTCTATCACAAACACTGGAAACTGGAACACTTTGTTCCAGTTTCTTTAGCTGTATCTACAAAAAGTGACAAAGATAACTTAGTTTGACTTATGTGAAATAGCATTTTGAATTAAAAGAAAGCAACAATACATCCTCTGTTTTGTACAGTGCACATTGAAGGATCAGCATGATTGACCTGATAATTAGGCATCTCTAGTTGTGAACACAGGCAGAGAATTTTCTTACAATTATCATAAATTTAGTTTAAAGTTTGATATGAAAAGAAATAGACAATGTGATTGAGACATGCAACATAATCTGTAGAATTATGAATGACAATGAACTCTCCAATGAACCTGGCCCAGATGGAAAAGTAGACTTTGGTGGCAAGAATTTATGAACAACTTCCAAAGCAGAGACAATTACTTGGGAGGATAATTTTTAATCAAATTGTAAATTGTTTAAGCATCAACGCTTTACTTATTATCAAAGAGACTCCCCTAGTTCTGTATGAGTGGAGGCATGTGGGGAAGTGGATTCCCATTATTCAGTGTGGTGATGCAAAGTCATGGTTTTGCTACCCCATTTTTAGATTATAAAAGAATAATAATGTGGAGTGTCTACATTGAGGAGACTGTATTTAAGCAACCTATATCATGATCTATCGTTATGTTTAGTCAGCGTTGGTTTGTATGTCTATCTGTCAGCAACATAACCCAAAAAGTTTTGGACGGATTTTGATCAAATCTTCAGAAACTGTCAGAAATGGAATAAGGAACAAGACTTTAGATTTTTTTTTTTTGGGGTCCAGATCACCGCCTGTATCCAGGCGCTTCTTTAAAGAATTTTTGCATAGAGGGAGAAAGGGATCATTTTGCCAATAGAGCTTCTAATTCAAAAATAATGCCCACAGTCAATGGCAAAAGATAGCTCTGCGTTCTCTGAGTGCCTCTAATTATTTATGTTATTATTGTTTTTAATAAAAACAACAACAAAGAAAAGCAAGTAATTAATTGATCACACATACTGTATTTGGACCACCCATTGAGCTGCAAAGTTCGACCTTCAACCTAAGCTTTAGTTTAAGTTCAGTCTATCAGGAGGTCTATTTACAAAGGTAGGAACCATATTATTCAGCTTAACTTCAATCACTAACTAAAAACATAACACAAGAAAAGATCTAAGAAAAGAAGCAAACGTATAATGAATGGACGTGTCTAGCACACATCCTCCAGCCAAAAAGCTCAACTAATGAAATATGATACTGATTTCTTTACCGTTAATTCCTTCACCAACTGAAAATGACCATGGGAACATTTATTGCCACCTTTCACACCATCACCACAACTTATGAAACGTTGAAAAACAAATGGATAACTGATGACAGCACAGTCTGAGTAGTGGAGACAGACAGCAGACAGACAGTCAGAGTTGGCAGTGGTTACAGGTTACAGACTCTGAGTCTGTCACCCTGAAACTTTACCTTTAGAGTTGTACATAAAAATACTCCTAGATGAAAGATAATGTAACCTAAAATAGCTAGCATTTATGTAGGTTATGATTACTCGTTCCAGTATAAATTTATAACCCCATCACATAGATATGCTGCTTATTTACCAGCAGATCCTGTATTAAGCAGGGGAGACTTTAATTAGATAATAGTGGAAATTACATGTTAAGTACTGTTAGTTATTGTCTGTTTATGTTGTCATAAATGCTGTCTATGTTGTCTTTCCTGCTGTAGACAGCAGTCAGTGTTCTTGCTTAGAGAATTAGATAGTTTCCATTTGGGCAATCTAAAGCAAAACTTCAGAAAACAACAGAAAAGCATATTTTTCATAATCTAAAATAACTCAAATCCAAAATAATTTTTGAGCCATTTTAGAGAGTTAGATAGTTAACTGGGCCAGGTCCATGATGTACCAAATGTTTTCAGTTCTGATCTGGACAACAGGAAGACCAGTTCAGCACAGTTATATACAGTATTAGGGAAGGTATTTTCAGGTGAATTTTGAAGTCGACTAATCGGCCAATTAAAATCGATCAGATTATTAGTTGTAACTTTTCCCTGACATAATCAATAATGAAATGAAAAATTCTTTATCAGCAAATGGAAATGATAAAACGTGCGTGAGATGTTATTTGTATAATTTGTGTTCCATAAACAAATGTTTTTTTATTTTGTTTGTTTTATTTTCAACATTCTGTTGGCTCTAGTGTCCTGTATTGTACAGCAGGTAGATGACAAAGTGGGTCCGTGAGGCATCAGGATCAAACCTGGACTGGCTGTGTTTAAGGGGCTGCTATACCAGGTGAACTAAACACCCAGGCCACAGGAGCATTAAGCTACAGCAAAACCAGTTATTTTTGCTCCTGAGGCACTACATTTCTGTAAATGTTTAGTAACCGTGCTGCTCTGGTCTGTTGTATTCACTATTGGTGAAACTCTGACAGAAACAGCTGTTAAACTTTCCTCCTTCCACCTCCAAACTGAAAATTGGGAGGCGGAGGCGAGGTGAATACTCCTGGGCTGAAACAGCAGCTATCTTTGAGGTTAACTCCCTTCACTTAAGACAGCAGTGATAAAGCAGACACGGGACTCTGCTGTAACTAGAAGAGTTGTGTGGTGTTGATTGCTAAAGCTTGTAGCAAAACATTCACCACTAAACAGGCAATTTCTCACAGCTAACACTGCTCCAATGCTCCAACTCAGACCTATGCTTTGTGTCAGACCAGCTGACATACTGTAAGTCCCTCTCTCTCTCCCTCTCTTGCTCAACCTTAAAGAGGTCACGCTGTTCTTTTAACACAGCAATGTTGAGCGCATTACTGAGAGACATAACTCTTGTCCAAATAAAAACAGTAGACTTTTAAAAAAGCTGTGCGCCATTTCAACTAATTGATTAGTTGATTAGTCATGCACATCCCTATAATGTATAACTCCTGGCTTGCCAGGAAAGAGCCTCTTCTTTCTTAAAAGAACATTGTAGAACATATTCCTGTAGATTTGATAAGTTGCATCTGAACAGATCACAAGACTTCTAGAACAATTTCCTTTGACAGATGATATCAAAATGGCAGTGCACCACAAACTGGGGAAAAAACAGACAAATCATAGTAAAATAAATGCCTCATATCAAATGTAAAGTTTGGAGGTAGGGAGGTGATGATTTGGGTTTGTTTCTCAGCCTCATGACCAGGGCACCTCGCAGTCACTGAGTCAACCAAAACCTCCTCTATGCCAAAGTATTCTAGACTCTAGAGGCCATCCATCTGACAGCAATACTGGATAATGCAACAAAGACCTCAAACACAGCAACAAATCTACAACAGAATGACTGAAAAAGAACAAAATCAAAGTGTTGCAGAGACCCAGTTTAGTTGCAGACCTCAACCGGCCTGAAATGTTGTGGTGGGACTTAATCGATTGCCTCAATGAAGCGTGTAAAAAACAGAAGATAGGGCCAAATTTCTTCCACAATGATGTGAGAGACTGATTACATCCTCCATAAACAAATGACTTCAAGTTATTGTTAAAGGTGGTTGTGCACGTTTTGAATCATGGAGTGTAAAAAGCTTTTTCCATATACTTTTTCTATATTTTTGCTTAGTTTTTAAAGAGTAAATAACGACACTTTGTAATATGTTATGTGCTGTTGTACATCTTGAAGTTATATTTTAAGATCTGATGAGGACCAGATGATATATTTATATCCTGGTATGTAAAGCCTTAGAACTGAAATTAGGTGTACTGTCTCTTTCACATGACTAAATGCTTTTGAAAACTACCGTAGCCAAGGCTACACATTCCAACATTGTTTTCTCAGTGTGCAACTCTGAAATAAAATCTGGTTCAGGCTAATTCAGTTTGCTAGAGTGCAGACACCTTACTGGAAATGTGCCAGTGTTCAAGTGCAAGACTCTTTCATGCACATCACTGACCATTAGAGAAATTGTTCCATAAAAGAGAATTAGCATGGCATTTCTAATATTATAGACATTCTGGGAGTTGCACAAGAAATTTATTTAATACTTAAACGATTAAGATCAAATAACAACCAACAACAGTGATTAAATGCTCTTTCTTGTCTCAATATCTTCTCTCAACAAGCCCTTAAGGAAAGCACTAAACCCCTTTCTGCAAAAGTGGCCTCTTGCCAACCAACACAAGGGGTTTGGTTTGGAGTCTTACGGAGTGAATTTGTAAACCTCTCTTGCTACAACTCACCCTGCAGGTTGGTGCTGCAAATATCTTTTAGCTTTTTGTCTCAGTGCCTGATTAAATAAATTAGAAGCCTGGAAGGGAAGACTGAGCTGTTTACATTTCAACATTTAATTAGCTTTCTGAAGAAACGAAGAAAATGTCACATTCACAAAGGCTGACAGACATGTTTGCCTGACGTTTTGTGAGAAGAAAATAGTGAAAACAAATGTGTGATTGTAATGTCTAAGGCCAAATAAAAATGATAACAAACAAGTTTATAACCTAATGACACAAAGCCTTCAGCTAAACAAGAATATATTCAGCATATAAATGAGTTTATTTGCTTTTGACATGAATTGTATGGTTTAATTCATGATTTGGATAAGTTGGTTGGCAAATATTTCACTCTTTTTGCGAATTCAGAAGAAATATTGCCAGCAGTTTCCATTTTGATCTTGTCCCCAGTTGAGACTTTGGTGTAGCTCACATCAGTGAGCACTGCATGCGGACCACAGGCAGATAGAGCCATGGGGTGCATGACAATGAGCCACAAGTCTACAAGATACCTTCGGAAGAGAGGCTGTGAATCACAAGAATTCACATACAAAATGTTTCACATATTGGGTGAGGATTACCTCTAAAACCATTTTTGTTGTAAACTTTCGTTTTGATTTTTATGTGACTCCTTTTCACTAAAACATTTTTCTTTTTTCTTTAGCTTTTGATGATCTTGACTGGAAGGATACAACAGATGAAGAATGTGCATCTTCGTTAAAGCCCAACAAGTCCAGCAGATTATATTAGGCGTGAGAGGTCAGTGATATGTTAAATTTGATTGGTTGGCTTGTGCTCCAAATGCTTCTACATTGTGGCTTCATGCAGAGTAGCAGCAGCTTCGTTAAGCTCCTTGTAGTTATGGTTTAATGTGTGATGTCTTTTTGACCACAGGCCCTCTTTTAACATTGATGGCAATCAGACACTTACCCAAGCCAATCAGAAATGTTGCTAAAAATGAAAATATTAAGTGTCTGTAAAGAGAAAGCTATAAAATGAAATGAATAATAGCACATTTTCATACAACAAATATATTAAAATGAGTGCGTGTGAGAGAGTGTGAAATAATTTAACGGTGTGTGAAACACTTTGTTGATTTGTACAATTACCATGAACAGATACCGCCAAAAATGAGAGGAAGCTGTTTGTTCATTATCAGCAGGTCATTATCTTTAACAAGCTCTGCTGTGGTCCACAGAAAACATTACAAGCCTTAATTTATAGGAGGCACTGTGCACTAACGAGCCTCTTCTATAGCGTCCCCCTGCTCCTCCCTTATTACACAATGAGGAAAACATATTGACAACAAAAAACATTTTAGCAAATAAAATATCACGTGGAGCAGTCTGCTGAGAAGAATGTCAGCACATCAGTGAGAGTACTTAGACACTGCAGTGGCATTAGTGACACTGTCAGCATGCTAAAATGATCACAGTGACAATGCTGAAAAGCACATGATTATGTTTAAAGTTGGTCTTATTGTCATAAGTTGAGCTTATTGTTTTGAATGTTAACCTGCAAATGTTTCTGAAAATATAAGGAAAAAACGATATGGCGAAAATTATTATTTTATTATTGTTATTATTATTTAATTTCATTCTGTATATTTTGTTTCAATAAAAATATTTCAATTTCAGTCAGTTTGCAGGTGGCATGGGTCATTACATACTTGGTGTGTTCTTTTTGAGGCCTAACAAGCTGCCAAGGGAAGCCGACAGCGCCAGAAACTGCTCTGCCTCCTTTGAGGAAATAATAAACCAATCATAATCCAGTTCATTTTCTGTTGTCAGGTGAAATTCTGTCACTCTCATTGTGCAAAATGTGCATGATAATATATTCTGGGAATTGAACATTAAAAAACAGCCACACATTAAAAACAAAAGAAGACCAACTTCTTAACTGAACATAATCCAGACAACTATGCTCAGAATTTTCTTTCCTTAAATAACATCGGTTATTGTTAATGGAAATGGAGACTTGGCAGCTCTGGGAAATTGTCTTTGGCCTTGCATTTGATTTGAATGAAAAAATGTATTATGATAACAAAGTCAAATTCCTGAAACTGATCCTATATTAATGGCAAGTCAACTAGAGGCTATTTTCTTGTTTAAAACCAGGGAAAACATATCACAACAACATAAAAAGGAGAAAAAAAGGCAGTATTCTTCTCTACTTTCACTTTTAATTAAAGAGCTAAAGAATGGAAAGGAGTGTGGGCATCTACAAATGACTGGCGAGTCAGAGTTTTTTTCCCTTCAATATATGAGGTTGCTGCAGCCTGATGCAGTAGCTGTAAAACACAAGTTCTAATTTGGGGAAACAAGGATGTTGTTTGATTGTTATTTTGTTGCTTCCATAAAGTACTGACAACAAGCTTGAGTGTATGTGTACTTTTCAATGTGTAAAACAATAGACACCCACGATGCTTGCAATATTAGTAAGTTTCATGTAAGAGCAAGAGAGAGACCAACCCCTCATAAAGATCATAGTTTCCTTGCTGCTCTCACTGGACAACTTCAGTGGACAAATGCTTCCCACTACTCTGCATCAACTCTGCTGAAATTTCAAATAAACAAAATTAGTATACAATGCTGAGTAGCTACAGCATAAATAATAAATATTTCTCTTTTTTTTCAAAAAAATGAAAAAGTTTGACAAACAGCTAAATCAAACTTCCCATGGAGACTTTAAAGACATATTCCCTGTGGCCACTGCTGTTACTGGTGAGGGAAAATAACTTATTAAAATGCTTTAGGAATGTAGTAACATACCAACAATCATCATTAATGATTAATCCACAAATTGTTTTCTTATAACGACCCAAGGCAATCAATACAAAGCTAAAAGATATAACAGAGGAAACAAAAAGATGAAATCATTGTCCATTGCTTGGAAAATGTACAATTTGATCGTTATCAAAATAACTACACAAAATAATAACACAAATTCAAAATATACGGATATAACTGGTATTTATGGTTGACTTCCTTAAAGCC
Organism: Leptatherina wallacei; assembly: GCA_028567055.1. Lineage (NCBI taxonomy): Eukaryota > Metazoa > Chordata > Actinopteri > Atheriniformes > Atherinidae > Leptatherina > Leptatherina wallacei. Next base: position 16,131,812 of record JAOXYM010000013.1, read on the forward strand.
AAGTAGAATTTATATACTTTCTACTTGTAAATATACATCTAATATATTTACAATTACAAAATATACTTCTATAGAGAAAGATTTCTTTTTTGCAAGGCTTATTTCAGTAGTGATCGGTTAAACAACCAATGATGCGAGTTATGATATTTTATGATGAAATTGCTTTTGCTGCAATTATTTGCTCGTGTTTGTATTTAATCAATCTGTACTGAACCAAGCCATGTACAGTAACATTACCTATAGCATGTTTTGAATATGGACAGTAACTGATCTCAGGTAGAAGCTAAAGAAGACCCTGAAAACAGAATTCTTACTTCAGTGGTTTCACGTTTTAGAAAATGAACAAAAATTATGTCCGGAAGCGCCTATAGACTTTGTCCTACAATGTAAAAAGTTAAAGTTTACTTTAATGGCAAAGAAAAGGCCCTAAATAAATCCTAGATAGATTTCATGTTAGTTTGTTCTGTTGGAACAGTCGTACTTTCTTTTGATCATGCAGGACTGATCAAAAGTTTCTGGAAACATTTATTTCTGCACAACCAGGTCTCAGCAGATGTTGAGAGCGCATTCATTTCTGCCCATCATACATAACTTCAGATCATTTTATTTAAACAAATAAATGATCAAGTACTATCATTTTTGTCTTTTTTGACCATATTCTTTTCTTCCTTTTTTTTACTTAACAAACTTTATAAATCCTTACTGAAATGTGGATGATGTTTGAGGTCTAATTCATGCAGAAATATAGAAAATAGAAAAACGCCCTTTGGCAATAGTAGAGCATCATAACCCCACAGAAATAGGAATGGTTTCTAATATGCATACTTCTTTATATATGTAGATTCTCTTAGGGTACGCCGATTACGATTCAGGGCTAAGCTGCTAATCAATTCCAGAGGGTTAAAAGATATTCCTCCTTTGCTTTTCAAATTGTTTGCAAATCAAGTAAGACCCCGAAGGTGTGTCTCTTGCCGCTTCTTTTTAGGTAAAAAAAAAAAGGTCTGAAACTGAGACTGTCCCATTCTTTTGTTTGAAAATCTGCACTGTGGAGCCTTGTTACAGAAGCTTAGCTCTAACATCAAAATACTTTATGGGTTGAAATGAACTTCTGGTTGAAGAGGAGATGCTAAACAGGCATAGAGGAAACAAGAAACAGAACTGAAAACAGTGATCCTCAAGAGGCATCATCCACCACATCAAAAACAATCTTTCCAAGCTGTCTTCAAAATAAACGCTTACTTTCAGACTGAATCTGTGATCTCATATCTGTCCCTATTTCACAAATGAATATGGGTGTTGTTGCTAAATATGAAAAAGGGGTTTTAATTGTCATGCCAGCATACCTCTTATTGACATTTCAGTTCTGCTGTTTCACAGATGAAATGTTCATTTTAGATCTGAAGCAGCTTCCAGTATTTAGGAGGAAGTTAAAACTAAGTTTGTCCCTGATATATTTAGTGTGGTGTTGGGTCACTGGCTGCTGCAGAAAGGTGGTTTCCAACAGGATCACAAAATGCAAGCAACACACACACACACACACACACACACACACACACACACACACACACACACACACAGAAAGACAGACATAGTCAAAAGTTTAAAACTTGTTGTGAAGTATCACAAAAAGTGAATCGATTGGACTGCATGTCTATATTAGTAAGTTGCCCTGTAAGTACATCATAGATATGTGCACCATCACTGTGTAAATTTCATGCTGTGCCAGCCAAATTAGAAACAGTTGATTTAACAACCTGTTGTGAGGACTCAAGGTATTTGCTTAATTTTTATCAAAATAATAACCTAGGACTCACAGTCCTATTTAGTAGCTAGAGGACTTTAAGGGTAATATATCTGTAGAAAATATACAATATGTCTTTGAAAGAGACAAAAGCTAAACTAAAGACGGTTATCCAAACTCTAAAAAGAAAAAATAGACAAATTAATACATTTATTTTGATAGATTTATTCTTGTGAAATAGTCACAAGTCCCCCAAGAAATAGAAGTATTGAATATATAGTATGCACTTTTCTAACTAAGACTTAGATGACAAGTTTAAAACCTCTCTCGTGTCTAGCTTATTAGCTAAGTGCAACTATAGAGTCAGTCCTGTTATGATATTTACCTTTGACATGGTTATCAGTCCCCCTTTTATTATAAAAATTTAATTATTTCAGCCACTGTAACACATCTAAACTTCAGTCTACCTATCAAACGGAAATCCCAGGCTCATCCCAGGCATTCCAGGCTCATCCCAGGCATTCCAGGCAAAAACACATGCAGTAACATTATCCAAAGGAACACGATGCACCAAAAGTTAACACACTTGTCCCCACAGACTTGCAGTTGTTATTGCTTACTGTACTTCACAGAATCAGACTGAGCTACGAGTGTTCACGCCTCACAAGACACTGAAGACAGAGGGATTCCTGAGAAAGCTCCAATCTCTCGCTCCTGTTAAGCAAAGCCTCACTGGAGGATAGTTATGGACAGAGTAGGCGCTTCTCATGTGTGATTTTCTTGCAGAAGGGAGTCTGATTTATGTTGCAGCTTTCATCTCATTTCATGTGTGACTGACTCCATGAGTCCTTTGTGCTTTCCTTCTGGCTGTCTGTTTTCTTTTAAGAGCCCATCTACAAATAACATAAACTTTTTTTCTTATCTTTCTTTATATTTCTGAAATATATAGTCAGGTACAGTTGATTCACTCATCTCACTGTACTGGAGACAATAATAAAGAACTGTTATTTAGAATATGCTTTGCTTTACTTTGACACTGTTAACATGGTAGCTTTGTCACAAAAGAATTCACTCATTAATTTACAACTACTGAAATCACTGGATGAAAATAACCGGACACTTTGAACTCGACTGCAATCTATGATGCAGCAGAGCTAGTCTCACCTCCCGCTAGCTGTCAGAACACACCACTGAGAACAAAAGCCTTGTTCCAGACCGTCAGTCAGCCAGTTTCTGACCTCTGTTTGATAGGATGTGCAAAGGAGTGTGTCCTTGTGCTTGTGCACCTTTTGGTCTTTGTGTGTAACTGTAATGTATTTACTTTAAAAAAGGCTGAATAAGAGCTTAATAAAGACTCTTTTCTCAACAAGTGGTATAAAAACATCTGAGTTAATGCCTCTTAAAAAGAAACACACACTTACCCCTATGAAACAATGCATTTGCTGCAATGTTGTAACTGTTAAGATTCACCGTGGGGTTTCCCAGCCTGCTGTTCAATGCTGGGTCTTTGGGGTGACTACAAATCAATATGACTCCAGCTTTGGAGGAAATCTCCAATAAGTGAGTGGCACATTTCTGAAGCTGTTACGGAGACTGGGCAGCAAAAGCAAAAACCAGACAAAAAAGCAGCACGATGTCAGCATTGCAGCTTTTACTAAAAAAGAAACTTTAACCTGAATAAATGAATCTCCAGAGGCACATTGCAGCTTATACTGTATATCTCTCAGTTTTTACTTACTCTCACTTGGAAATATATGATCACTTCACATCACTTTTGTGTAAGACTTTGGCACATGTCACACCCAAAGAGCAGGACTTAAAAAAAATAGGTGCATTCATACTGAAAGAATGCAAGAAGATCTAATTAAACTTGCTGTGAAAATTGAAAATCCAGTTATTATATTCCAGTTGCCTTCTGATTGATTAATTTCAGCTTCACCACAGCAATCAATTGTTCACGAAAAGGCCAACTTTTTTGAGATGATAAAACTTTCATCGCTCCAGTTAACACATCCTAAACTGTAAAAATAACATTGAAACTCTTGGCTCCAGTGTATTAAAATTGCTGTGAAAATCTTGTGTGTTTGGCCTTCTTTCCTGCTGAGGGTTAGCATGTGACTGTAATGAATCAAGGCATTTTAAATATTTCAACATGTTTGCAGAATTGGGGCAATGAGACTGCAATTCAGTGGCTACCATCCATAAACCAAAGCTTCAGCAAGTGCTGCTAGTATTTGGCTCATTTATTACTGTTTAAAACCATTCATATATAGTAATGATTGATAAGATTTGTGTGATAAATGTGAGAAAATGTGATACCTTTCTGTTCATGAACGAAACTAAGGGAAATAAGGGAAATACATACTAACTCTAACTTATAGAGCTGTGGTTTGAAGAGGAGGATTACTGTAAAGCATTAACAGTTAAGGGCAACATCAGATGAAAATATTACTGTGCTATTCTGCTCCACATCTAACTACAATTTGAACAACTTATTGTCTTAAAAAGAATAGAAAGGCAAGAATAGAAGAAAAAAGAGACACATATTACAAACAAAATAGCTTGAATCTGATTGGTGTTCCTTCCTCTGTTAGGAGAGAACAACATTAAAATGGAATGGCATGCATGTGCTTTCTATGATGTTGGACTGTGGCAAATACTGTACATGACTCCTTTCTGCTTCTACCCACTGCTGTCTGTCAGTCGGGGTGTTGGGTTTCTGTGGGGAAAAAAATCACTGAACATTTACCCCAGTCTCTTCAATAATATTTGTTTCCTGAACCTGAACCTGTGAATGCTGCTGTGACCAAAAAGCTGAGGAAAATTAACAAAGAAATTTTTTTAAAAGGTAACATAAAGATCTTCACATACATTTCAGTGTAATTCAGCTTGAAGTAAAAACAATTAAGGTGGAAAAATGTTGACAAGCTGTTATAATAGAGCTAGAAAACCTAGCTGAAGAAAAACCCATCATTTTCATTCCAGCTGATTCTTTTGCAAATAATCAGTCCGTCAGTAACAACATATGTGTGGAATGAACTGCTGAGACAATTTAACAATCAATTTGCAAAAAAGCATCACCAACATTCATAGCAACAGGGCATATATTTAGCCCCTGCTCGTCCTATGACATAGTCATGCTTGACACCCAATCTCGGCACCAATAGCCACGACGGAAACTCAAAAAGCAACTAAAAATAACTGTCTCAAGTGACAAAAGACTAAGCACCATGACTCAAAAAAGGGTGACCTACATTGCTCTCAATGAGATATTCAGTATGGTCAATAAAATTCTAACGACAAATTTATCCTAATTGCTGTTGGCCCGAACAAAGACACGTGGCTGACTCAATGGTAAGCAATGTGAAATAAACTGAGACACATTCAAACAAGTGACTTGCTATGGACTTTTAAAATTGGAAATGAATGACCCTATGGCTAATACATTTTCTGTTGGATCTGCAAACATTATCTATTGCCTCCTCACACAGATCAAATGTTTCAAAGTTTGCTTTCTTCAACAATGTTGATCTCTATCTTCTTTGAGTCCTGTCCTTTTTGCAATTGTCAGCTCTTTCACACCCATCAGTCAGAAATTTATTTAGACTGCATTGTTCCATTTCACTGCAGTTGTTTCTCCTCAACAAACTGTCTAAAGGAAAAGCAGCTCAAACTCCATCTTTCCAACAGTGAGCATATTCACCCACACTCAAGCAATGGAGTAGCCACGCTCTGGACTTAGTGTGCTTTGGCAGTCTCAAAGAATCAACAGTTTTGGATTCTCCAAAATGAACCAAAATCCTTATTTTCTCAACAGCATGTCTCCCAAAGTTGTTGGCTGATAGAGGAGACAGCTGGGCATTAAAATGGTTTCAGAGGGCAGTGAAGCTCTTGTCTAAATATCTATGATCAGGATGATTATCACATGAAGTCCAAAAGCTTTTAAAGCCCCTTAGACAGTGTTTGCATGGTGAAATAACTATTCATGAAAAGTCTCGTCCATCTAGTTTACTTCAACAAGAACCTGCACCAGATGGCTGAGTTGCCCAAAACTTTTGATAAAAAAAATCCATACCTTGCATTCATTTCTATTAACCCATTTGAAGCATTATTATTACATTGAACTGTTTCGAGCAAATATAAAAAGGATCTTCCCCTCAAGAAATCATGAAAGTAGCAATAAATCAAAGTTTTTTTTTAATCATAAAAATGGAGACAACCTAAAGACACATATCCATGCTAGAAATATAGATACATTGGATTCAAATTGATTGAAATTGAAGGCTATTATGTTAAAGCTCATAAAATGTTGCTGTCTCTCCAAAGGCACTTTCTGTAATTGAGGAGAAGTATATGCAGTACATGGAAATATGAATAATTGATTTAGATCTGAGAACGTTTTTTGATCTGACTCAGCAGTGTTGTGATTAAAACAGCCAAAGCTAAGTCAATTGTACAGTTAGAGTTTGTTTAACAACTTTTTTTTAAAGATAAAATGTTAATTGACTTAGACATCTAAATGGTATGAGGTGATATATCCAGATGAAAATGACGCGACAGGCACAGAGCATTTCCCAAAAGGAGATTATTTAAAATCCAAGTGGCTCTAATTAATCATTAAACATAGAGCACAGTGTTAGATTAAATATCATCTGACCACTTAATTGAACTAGTTAAAGAGATGTGGGGCCAAGATTTCATCCTATCAGTACATTACATCTGATTTACAATGCTTTGGCCCACATTAATTATTATAGTGGTCATGTAATGTTCTGATTTAATGAAGAACTAAACTGTGTCATAAGAATGAGCTACAGAGACATAACGGGAAGTATGCAGTACATTGAAAGCTTTGATGCTGCTCTGCAGTGCTTAGAGTAAACTCAGAGATACCCACAAGTCAGATTTTTCTCCTAATATCAATTACCCAGCTTCCCACAGTGATTTATGTTAACTGAAATTTTTCCCTAACACAAGTGGCCATTATGCAAAATGTATCACGCTTAATTAATCTTTGCTGCAGTGAGAGCGTCTTGTGGCATAAAGCACATTAAATCAGAAGTCATTTCAACTTAAACTAAAGAAGGGTTCATGAGATATAAATAATAGAGTCAGAAGATTTGCTATGGAGTCACAGGGAATGTTTTATTCATGTTATTATAGAAGTATATGCTTACTTGGATTTAATACATTTCAATCATTCATATTTTTTTTTCATCAATCTTGCTGTGGCTAAATGGAACTGCTGTTTAAAGTCGAGCCTCTGCAGGGAGTTTGTTCTGTAATTGCCTTGAAGTATTTAAAAGAATGGACAAAAAGATGATCAAAATGCATCATCCAGTGGAGAGAACATAAAGAGCTTCAGTAAAATATTCTTGTCAAGCAACAGCCAGTCTTTTAATGACTTCTGTGGGGACCCACCAGCCATCTGGTGGTGAAATATAGTCGCTGCAACACCAATGATTCCAACTTGATGTTTTTCTTTTGTGGAATAATTTGTACTGAATCCAGACGGCAGAGTGTTTATAGAAACAATTCACACCGGAAATCTATTTCTTCTAGATGTCACATGTTAATGTAAATGTGGAAATATGGAAAATGATTATCCTGTAACACAACAGCAACCATTCTCACATCGGCTTTAACATCTTGTGCCTATTGTCCCTCCAGAAGAGTCAGAATGCAAATGAGGAATATGCATAAAGCCAGCAAGTCTGCTGAAACAATAATTCACTTCTCCTTTACCTCACACGGTATAATGTTCATCCAGCATTTGTGGTTTCAGTATAAGGAAATACTGTCTGCAAACCATTTATTGATGCACAATGGTAATGGTCCATTTCCCATATTTTCTTTTATTACGGTACATTCTTTTCAACTAAATGAGGATTTACTATGCAGACTCCCATTTGTAATAGTAGTCATGGATACCATGTCATTCAAATTAAGCCACAGCTCACACTGTTGGAATATGACATGTTTGGCTCCCATAGGCTCCTAATCATGCATTTCTGCACTTTGCCAGATTGTCTTCCTCTATTAAAATCATCCACGATGGACTGATTGGGCTCATTGTTCTCCAGTGTAAAATTACCGGGAGCAACTCCATGCAAAGATAATTTACAGAATAATAATATATATAGTATAATATAGTAATATCGTATATATAATATATACAGAATAATGTTAGCTATAGGACATTTCTCAAACTCATGCTTTGGTAGTGTCAAGAAAAGGGAAAAAGAAAAGAGAGAGAAAAAAAGAGAGATTAAACACAAGCTCACTGTTAAGACATGCTCTTTATATATACAGTATTTAATCCAGGGCTGGGTCCCTGAGAGGCCAGATGGACCCTCTTAAGATTCACTACAAGATACAGAGGCTCAATATCTTTTTGGCTCCTTTCCCCACCATCCATCTCGGTTCACATGTTTGCATTGACATTTATTATTCTTTGTATAATCAAAGAATTCTTATAGATTGGAAAAAGCTGAAAAGGCCTGTAGGAAAATGAAAAATTGAGTTTTTTCTTTTTGAGGTATGCTCTGTTTTTGGAGGTATACACATGATAGATGTTTGTGCAGTTTTCATGCTGCTGTGCCTGTTTTGACCTCCATTGACTTATGTGAACAATACCTATCTCTCTAGCCACCCAGCTCTCCACTAACTTCCCCAGCTTGCTGCTAACCTTGACACTCTGCGATTTGCTGCATGGTATCCACAGAGTTTATGAAAAGTTTTAGATGGATATTTTAAAATACAATATCTTTGGCTACATCTGAAATGGGTGTAACTGTAAAGATGCAAGTTTTAAAAACCATCAAACATCTCTGCACACAGATACAGTTTGTTTCTATATCACAAGGAGCAGAAGCTTTCATGTGATTCATTTGATCCATTAAGATGCTGATCTAAAGAAAATATCTAGAAATAATAATTAGTGCTTGTTTTAAACTATAGGCATGCTATTGTTATTTCATAACTGACAGTTTAACTAATTGTGATGCTAATGCTTATTTGTCCATGCTTGGAAGATGCCGACAGTCAGTGGATGATATTCACGGATAAATTGCTCTTCATCTAATGCAGGAATTGATTGGACAAGCCCTCTATGTGGGGATGTTTCCCTGCCAGTGGGTGATAGTGGCAGTTTACCTGTTTAATTGCACTCTCGTATAATTGTAAAGTGGCCTCCACTGCTGTGTGACATTACAAAGAGTGACTCTGCAGGAAAGTGCCAATTCGGTGGGATTAGAGCAAAACCATGAGAGAAAGTAGTTTGAGAGAAAACAGAAAAAGAAAATAATCTGGAGAAAATCAACCCTACATGTTCCTGGGTTAAAAGCTGCCCTGCTACTCTGAGTCACCTGACTCATGTTGTTATTTTGTGTATCTGCTTCGGTTTTCTCTAACAACATAATGTAGCTGTCAAAGATAACCGTTCTATGTTTAGCATACCTCACTGCAAATAAGTGTTGGTAGTCATTTTGTATTATTGCACCAAACCCAACACAAGAGTGCATGCTGTTAGTTATATTTCATTATATAATCCTTTGACTGCAGGTGAATAATTATACCCTTGCTACAAAATGATCTGATACAATTTTCAGCATTTGCTACACTCAGCGACCCACACATACAGACATAGATAACACAATAATTATACTCACAGACAGAGAAAGTAAATTTGAGGACCCTCTCTCCAGTCTACCATCCAATTCTGGAGCTTATTTAATCCAGATGTGTTTAAAGTTCCCCTTTGAGCTACTGATCGATTATCAGGCAAGTTGGACAGGGACAAGAATGCAGTTTCTACTCACTCTGGTCCATCTCTTGATTGAATTTCCATTGTGGTGCAATTGTATCACCAGGTCTACAGGAGGGAGTGGACACAGGTCACCACACTCGACAGGGTTTTACTTTCTTTGCAGCCTTAGGGGCCTCTATCAGCAGCTCTATAAAGGCAGAAAATTGGCAGGCTGCACACAAAAGCTCTCCAGAGCTCCCTAAAGTGACACACTTAATGATTCTAGTGCCATGAATATCAGAAGTCTCTCATATACACAAAAGCACCCCAACAAGCACATGATTTTACACATATTATTTTCTGTAAACAGATGATGTAAAAGTAGATTTCTTTCCCCTGATCTGTCATATAGAAATTCTCTTTTTTGATAAAATGTCCTTGTAGCTGCAGTGAGAAAGAAAACAAATGTATTTCGAATAGATCTGTCTGTGACGTGGTGATAGAGCGATACTGGATATCACTGTTAGCCTGAGAGGAATGCATTATTTAGACCAGGGCAGAGCAGAGTGTCACATGTAACCTGGCCCTTTGTCCGTGCAAAACCATCAGGTTACACTGGTGCTTTCAACAGCCAGCTGATCACTTTCCTTCATGTAAACCTGGACTTCTCAACAACATGAGATTTCCAGTTTCCTACTGACAGAGGGACAGTAAATGACTTCTGAAACTCATCTGAATCTGTGTGACAGGAATAGAAAATGTTTATCTTGTAATAGTTAGTAACATGTAGAAGCACCAAATTCTCATCGACAGTCAGGGTGAAATTGAATAGCATTTGGGAACATGGAATCTTTAAATTGCATTTGGATTGTGAAATGAAACCAATTAAGGCTGTAGACATTGGCTCAGTGTCAGATCTCCCAGATCAATTTACTGACAGTGTTTACCTGATATTTCGGATTAATTCAAAAAGGTTAATTTTGTCCTCTTTTTTGATATAGTTACAGTTTCTTCTTTCAGACAAAAGTTAGGGTAGAAGATGTTTGTTTTACCTTGACATGTTTCAACTGGGGCTACACGGTGGTGTGGTGGTTAGCACCGCAGCCTCACAGCAAGAAGGTTGCTGGTTCGAGCCCGGGTGGAGCCTGAGCCAGAGGGGGTTGCTGGTTTGGGCTCGGGAGGGGTTTGAAACAGTGACCTTTCTGTGTGGAGTTTGCATGTTCTCCCCGTGTATGCGTGGGTT
>JAOXYM010000013.1:16146155-16167659 GCA_028567055.1 Leptatherina wallacei
TAATAATAATAATAATAATAATAATAATAATAATAATAATAATAATAATAATAATAATAATAATAATAATGTAATAAAATGTAGACAATTGGCCAGAATATCATGGGACGCTAAAATTACTCAATGCTTTATAATGTTTGCAGTTTGACATTTTGCCCACAAGATGGCAGTATGCTACACTACAATGACTTTTGTAAGAGAAGTCGCCACACGCAACTACAAACACACACTCACATGCACTTACACGCGCACGTAGGGTTTGTCTATATATAAAAAATATTTTTTTCCTCTTTGATTTATGGGTCAACATTTCACAGACATGTTCTTTGTGTGACTTAAATCCAATACATTATAAAGAGTCGCAAAAAGAAAGAAAGAAAAAACTAAAATACAATCTTATCTATTTATCTATTATGGTGTATATCTGTAGGAAACTGACAACAAATCCAGACTTTTTTTCAGAAAATCCGGCTGGATGTGAGCGCGCGTTGCACATGATGGTACAGGAAGGGGTGGGAGGGGGTGGGAGGGGGTGGTGTGCTCCACTGGGCAGCAGCGCTCTGCTGCGGCTGATTCCTGGTTTATAAAACCATGATTGGTCAGACGAAGTCACGTTGTCCGTGAAGCTGTCAGTCTGATGCTGCACCATTGTTCCCCGAGCAGCCGGAAGAAGTGCTTGTTTAAGCACTGCTGTAAGCTACAGCAGTACCGGTTAGCTCTGTATTATTCAGGAATCCAGTACCGGTTTTAGAGGTCTCATATTGGTGGTGGATTTCCGCAGAGGGGAAAAACCGTGACTTGGTTTAGAGGAAAAAAACTGAGCAGTCCATTGAGAGCAGCGTGGGGCGTCTGTGACTGACTGGAGACTGATGATAGTAACGAAATGAATGGTGAGTCAGACTAATCACAGGTGATGGGCCTGTCTTTTAACACAGGTACAAAGGATAAAAAGACATACTCACAATATTTTCTATATTAAGATGAACGGACGTTTCACCGGTTGTCTGCAGTTTTTGTTACTTCTTACTGCATGGACCCATCCCTAAACGGTCCATTTGTCAAACTACCTTGGCTCTCATCCTGTTAATGTAATACCATTGCTATAACTTACCTAATAGTGATTTAAACTTGATAATGAGCTTTGCTAACACTTAATGGTCGAGTTTTTTGTATCACAAATGTTGCAAAAAGATTTTCTTAATGCAGGAAAAAGACAAAGAGCCAAGTGCACCATGTTAAAGCTCTTATGTGAATTATTTTTGAGAGCTCACGTGTGCTATACAAGCTTCTGTTCTGATATCAGCAGGCTGGTATATGGCCAATTGGGCTCTCACACACATCACAGACAGACTGTACAGAATGGGGAGAGGACCCTGGGGATACCCCCAGCTCTCTTCTATCCTGCAGCTATAAAAGACAGACTGGCTCACAGAGGATTGACATAAAGCTCTGTCAGTCATTCCTGTGTCAATGCTCAAAAGGCAAAGTTTGCCTGACAAAGCGTGTGTGTACCACTGTTGTGATAACAACAAGCATTACAGAATAATTACTTTGTGTGCGCCGCTTGAAATGGCCTTTTTCTTCAGATATGCAACAAACAGCATAAATTGTGCATCCTTAGGCCATGATGTGCTTGAGATAGTTATATACCGGCTGGAGGAATAAACACTGCGTATGTTTCTCTTCTTTGTTCTTCACAGAACAGAAGCGGGTCGTTGAAGTGTAACACATTTAGCTAAAGGTAAGATCAGATCTTGATTTTGCTGTTTAAAATATCAAATTGCCAGTCTTCACAACACATTAACATATTGAATTTGTGCCTGCAAGACAGGCGGCGTTCAAAGCTCACACAACTGTTGCTAAGATGCCCCAAAAGACCCTCTGATAACAAGATATGATGGTATGTCGGTGCAGACAAGTGTTTAGTCAATAAAGATAGTTGTTCTAATCTCAATGGATTATACAAAAAAGATGCCTCTGATATCACAATGATAAAGAAATACATATATGTATATATATATATATATATATATATATATATATATATATATATATATATCCTATCAATACCTTCATTTGAATTGTCAGGTTTCCTAGACATTAGACCCGAGTGAGGCATCATCATCATCATCACCTACTGCATTGTCCATCTGCCAGTTTCTTTTGTCAGAAACAAAAAAAAGAAAAGAAAAGTCAAACAGCCCAAAGCTGCTTGCAGGTGTGCAACATGCAACACACAATCATACAACTGTTTCAATATCTGTGGTTGAGATCTAAAAGGTAAGGAGATGGGCTGTGTGTGTTTGGGGAGTGGGGCCTCTCTCCTTCTGACAGTGTGACTTCCTTCTCTGATCCATCTGTTTCCTCAGTCTATCAGCACCCAGTTCTCTACTGGGAGCAGAATTTAATTAGTACATGTGGCACAGTGTTAAAGGACATAGAAACATTAAGTAGATGTATTTACTTGTGAAAAGCTGCATCATTAAGCTGCAGGCTTATTTTGAAGAAGTGGTTCAGCCATGCTGGTATTACATACTGTAGCACAGATGGCTCAGGCTTGATAACAGTAAATGTAGTCCATTTAAGATTCACAGGAAAGGTGTTATGGCTTAGCAGCACTAAGGAGAGTCTCTCTGCAGGAGGCTGATGTGGGTGAGTTGTCTCTGCACAAAGGTTCACACGCATGGATGAATCTCTTTTGTATCATTTTATAAGGAAACCCAAGACATTGGTGTCTTAGATCGACCTGGAGATTTACTAAGTAGGGTTAAAGGTCAGGTTGTAAGTTGCTGTAAAGGGGACAAAGTTATATTTTTTATTTAATTCATGTGTTTGTTTTGTCATTTAAATATGCTTTTGTCAAACAAAAACATCCCACTTTTTTTTAACAGGCTACAACAATAAATTTAAAATGAAATAGCAAACCATGGGATTTGCATTGAAAAAGGGGAAATTATATATACACATAAATATGTTGATAGAGCTTACCTTGAGGTAACCTCTGTGATAATTCGGAAAATAATTGTAAAGACTGTCTATATATCTCAGAGATTAGAAAATGTTCCTCTAAGTTTAAATGAGAATTTCTGCCATTTAACTGAAACACATTAATTTATCAATTATTCAAGAAAGATGACAGGTAAACGGCCTTGTAAAACAGACAGCTGATTTTATGGCATGTCATATGCATCCATTGGCTTTCTCAGCAATTCTTCTTTCCACATTCCTGATTCAATGTGCTTTTCATTAATTGTCACTGCACATTTTAATTGACGCCTCTCTTCACATTCACTGAATATAAATGGTAACATCAATGAAATATCCAGTCAGTTGGACTGGAGTGTGAACTAATATCAACCTTTCAGATTACGTAGCTGCTTTGTGGGGCTCGGCAGGGTTCGTGGTTCCAATTTAGAAGCTTTTGATGTGACTCTTTTTGTGTGTTTGGCTCCTTCCTGACTGAGCTGTGTCGGGCTTTCACGCTCCTGTATTGCGCTCTCTGGAGATGTTGCCATGACAGTTATTTGGAAGGATTTGTGCTCAACAATTTATGGCAAGATATGTAAAAAAACAAACAAACAAAAAAAAAAAAAGATTTTTTTGGGGGGGGGGATTAAGACGTTTTGCTTGTCAATTAGTTTTTTGTTATTTGGTGGGATTTTTTTGTTTTGTTTTTTTACAAGTAATCTGTGGATAGCTATGTAGATAAAATTTGGAGATGATATGCTCTGTGCTGCCATTTTGACTTAAGGTCCTTTGTTAAATAGATAATGTATCCTAAGAGATTCGGTGTTAAACATGTTAAAAAAATTAAGTGCATCAAAGAACTGCGCGTATAACAAAGTCATTGTTTTGAACCCTGGATTTGTGGCTTCTTAAAAGGCTGTTGTGTCTGTCACCTTCTTCCCATCTGTGGTAGTCAATAAAAAAGTGCAAATTTTCTCCATTAAGTGCATTCTGTTAACACATTCAAGTTTGTGAGGTTTCTTGAAGGTCTATCACCGAATGCTTAGATGATATTTTTCTATGAGATGGAGATAAGTGTGCGAGTGGTTGGTTTATTTTTTTTCAGCACAGTTTAACCAAAATGTAATCTCCCATCAGTTATCTTAGAAAGAGAGGAATTTAAAACCATCCATCCATACTGCCTGATATTAAAGACTTAAAACTATACATTTCAAGACAAAGATATAGAACTAAAACTTATTATAATAATTGCAAGTTTGTGATTTTAACTGATGCCTGTTTTGTTTTATTATATTTGGATTATTGAAAAATGCTATATTCCCCCCCAAAAAGTAGAAATATCTGTAACTCTTGACAATGCTGCCATAGGTGAAAATTAGCATGATATAGTTTAACACGCATAAAGTCTCAATTAATTATAACAGTAAAATCCTTTATTATCTCACAATCACCTTTAAGATCCTTCATTAGAACTATTGAGACATTAAAGCATCATTGAATTGAAATTACTAGCTATAACACTATTCCAACTCAGAACTATTGTGCGCTTCATGTGTTTTTGTATTATTCTCATTCACTATATTGTAATAGCATGCAGAGCTGGCCTACTTCCCAATTTTTTTTTCAGATAACAGTGCAAATGTTTTGCATATAAAAATTATTCAAGATCTCTCCATGATACTGGCTATATATAAATGATAAGGCTTGTCTGCAGAATATGAACTCCACATCCCACAGCTTTCCTCAGCCTATGAGAAAGATAAAAGCAGTCCCGTCTCTATGAAATGCTTTGGCAGCTCTGTTTCTGCCAGCAAACTGGCTTTTGCTAACTTTCAGGTGGCATGGGAAAATATAGTTATACATAAAATATGGAGGCATAAATAATTTAGATGTGCATTGTGATTGACATAAGGGTGAGAGTACCTGATTATGCCTCCACAGTGTGAGACTTGAATTACAGCAAATAAAAACATCAGTCTGAATGTGGAGCGCCTACCTTCTTACTTGTCTGCTGTTGTGTTTTTTGATCGCTGCTTGTAACAACAAAGGCTGCTGAGGTGTTGGTTGAAATGCCTGCTTAAAGACCACGCTTCAGTTTAAGTGTGTTTCATTACAAATCTCGCAAATGCTGGTGCGAAAGATTGAAAGAAAACAATCTTGCCAGGAGACAAAAAGTTCCCAAGCTCAGAGCTCTCAACAAGTTGTTGCCAGAATATCCGTTATTTACCAGAATGTGGTCATACACTGGTTCCTTCACAAGGCAGCCATCTCCAGCTCTTTGTGATTAACTAAGTTGTAATAAAACTGGTGCATGTATAAATGGAGCACAGGAGCGTCCTTTTTTTTCTAGACCCATGTGGTTAATCAGGAGCCATGCTTCCTTTATTGTTCCAAGAGGAGGAAGAACAGATCAATGACTCCCAGCGCTGTAGCTGAAGGGGAGAGGCTGCAGCAGGCATCACCAGGCTGCAGCTCCTCCGTGTGCTGAGTGCTGAACAGTGGGCTGCACTCCCTCCCACCCCCTCGCATCCCCTCTCCCTCTCCCTCTTCCACCCCTCCACCCCCTCTTTCATGTGTGTGGAGCAGATCTGTCTGCAGCCTCAGGCAAGTGCAAGTTAACAAATGTACAGAGCGCATGTGAAGTCTCATTTGCATAAATCTGTAGATGTCACAACATTTCCTTAAATGTATTCCTTTGTGTTTAATTGAGTTTTTTTTTTCATTAACATGCATGTGTTATTCTTTAATGTATTATTATAAGAATGTATTATTTGTATAAATCCATCTGACCAGTAATGTTTTCATGCTGTAATAACCTAAACTACGTAGTGACATGCCAACACTAACGAGCTTGAAATGCAGCATTTGCGTAAAGATTATTTTCTGCTTCTGCCTTTTTTTTTTATAAGCAAGCAATTCTCTTTTTGATTTTAACCACCCACAGCATCCATTCATATTTAGTTCATGGTCCCTGCAACTACATCCTCCAGAGACAGAATGCAAATGTTTATTAAATTATCCTTGAACATGATGGTTGCACGGACACAATAAGGCAGATGGCCCCCTAACCCCTCACGAAGCTTGCTCTGCTCTGCCGCCTTTTTATGTACAGTTAAGAAAGCCGCCTCATCCTTTCTAAAAAAAAAACTGCTTCAATGAATATGTGAGCGGTGTGTTTGTGTTCTTGGCGGCCGGGATTCTCCACTGACATCATCTGTAGCTGTATAATCATCCAGGCCACAGCCTCTCCTCAGGGGAGTCCAGCTGAGACCCGAGTCTTTCTCTCGCTGCCTCGGTCGCTTTATTTCTCTTTGCCGGTTATGGCTGTGTGTGACACCCATGATGGATGAGTCCGACACACAACCTCAGACTGGCTGCGTGAATGAGGAGCTTTTGTGGTTGCAGGGTTTGTCTTTGCTTTGTGTTTCCATCTGTTAGTTCTATTGGAATGCACCTTTAATTATTCAGATGGAGGCTGCTGTAAATGAAATAAATGTTTCTCTTGTTTTAAAAAAAAAAAAGAGAAAGAAATAATTTTTGAAAAATCTGCAGAAGCCATCTGGGCTGTATAAATGTGTACTTCATCACTGTGGAAACACTTGTAGCCTGTAATGTGGCCGGCCATATTGAATGACATGGACAGTTGGGGGTAGCAGACAGAAAAAGGAAGCTAATTTTCATAGTCGTTAATTCATATCCATCCAAACTCATTGAGGAAGTGTGATCCTCAGGAAACTGGATTTTTGAAAAGTGTATATGTATCTAAGAATCAGGAGATCTCATTAGAATTATGGCTTACTGGCTGAAGTCAGTCCAAACTTCAATGGCCATTTTTGTATCTGAGTCCTCGGCTTACTAAATGCTTGACATTTTGTTTTATGCTGTGGATCTCTATTATTTCCTTTTAGGTAGGTGGCTTGCACTTGGCTTACCTGAGTCAAGCCCCAAGGTGGCTTTTATTATTAGAATTCTTTTCATAAATTCCCTTGGAGCTTGGAAGGTCTACAACAACCTCATTAGTACTCAGTTTCAGTCACTGATATCTATGTGGAGCCAGCTTTTTCAGCCAGTGGAAATAACTCTATAGCCACAAAAACACCAAATCTAACCAAACCCAACAAAGCCATCAATTGTGCATGGCCAGGGAGAATGAATGAAGCCTTCCTAGAACAGAGTTTCCAGTTTTTCGTCATTCATCCTGTTAGTTTGTTTACCAGAAATAGCTGCCTCCAGGTATACAGCCGTGCTGAAGCACAGTCTGCCAGCCACCCAAAACAATGAACTAAAATGAGATTAAAATTGCAGAGCTGGATGTCTTGATGCAAGTTCAACCATGAACATGACAGTCTTTTCCTAAACTAACCTAACAGAAAACCTTCCCTCTCTGAAAAAAAGGTTAGTTGTGGTTTAAAAGTACATTTAAACTGCTTTATTTAGTGTGACCTTTTAGAGGCATGCAGCAAAGCTCTTTCACCAACGTTTCTCATCAAAGGTGTGCTGTTTACTGGGGTTGATGTGGAAACATTTTTAAAGACTTGATACTAACATAATCCACAATCTTGTCTAATTGTTTCTTATTGCCAAAATGGTTTTGCGGTATAGCATTTCTGGAGAAGAGACACATTTCTCCAGGGTTTTTTCCAGTATAGTCTGATGTGTGACATATTATTTTGTGTAATTTCTATTTTTTGTTGTAATATGTTTGATTTATTGAGAATTGCTTCTACATAACATGAGGGTTAGTGGTGATGTGAATGTACCTTCCCCTAGGAAGCTGAGGTTTGTCTATTTCTGTCTTATGGCATCTATCATCCTGCTTTATGTTTGCTTTACTCTTGAGAATCATTTGGCTTTAAGTTTCTATCAAATTTCCTTTTTGAGCTAATTTTTTGTTCCTTAATTTCTTCATATAACTGTTAGTCTTAATTTTTTTCAAAACTCACTGTTCGCTTAGTTTTAAGGCACCTAAACTATGTGGTTAGGTTTTGAAGTAAACAGCATGATTTTGGATTCAAATACAGGAAAGTTTATGATAAATAATGAAATGGGCCTACAATGAAAATAATTGAATCATGCAGACAACATGTAATCATGATTTCTTTTTGTAAGGTAGAACTTTAAAAAAAATCTGTATCAGTGATTGGTTTTGCGTCTTTTGCTGATGGAAGACTTGCCACCCCATAGGCTTGGACACGGAGACTATTTACATGCATTGGGTTATTTAAGACAAACCATGGTGTTTTATTAACTCTAAACAAGTAGCATTTAAATACGCACTTCTTAACTTTAGACATTTTCCCCTATCAAGGGCTAATTCGGCATCCATCTTGCAGCTCACCTGTACTGTGAGTTCTCTCCAGACAGTAAAAAGCAGTCTTGTCTTGAGTCTTGTCTTGTGACTTGCTCTGTCTCTGGCTGTCTTGTGTTTCCTCTCTTACTCCGATAATGTCTTCTAACGTTTCTTTGCTGAATCCACCACAGTATGTGTTCAAAATGGCTGGTTTGTTTACATCCACTTGCTAGCGTGTAATGCATGCACAAAGTGAAACTCAGCTGCAACATCATTCTCAGCCGCGGGATGCTGCTAGGCAGCTCCCGAAATGTACATAATAGAAGTCATCAAATAAGTCTGGAACGCAGAGTTTTAAGGTTGAAAAGTTAAGGATACTTTAATGTCTAAAGCCAACTAAAGAGCAAATAAATTCTAAATTCTAAAGCAGCTAATAAATCTGAATATAAAGTTTCAAACAAAACTAAATTTAAATAATGCTGGTCAAAATAGGAGACTACACTCTTGTCTTAAGATAGTGGCCCTGAATGTTGGACTATTACCCAACCTTCTACAAATTGACTTGACACTGCTGCCAGGTAGACCCTTTCACACAAGACTGACTTATTTTTCATCTTTTCCTTTCAGTTTTGTTCTCAAACCTAATGAAGTAGGTTAAATATTTCTGCCATCTAGGCTTTATGGTATTTGTACAAAATGTGAGGTGACTGCATTGGGCAGCAAGTTGAATAAGGACAGTAATGCACAGGAATCCATTTTCTCTCTCTGCTGCTAAAGAGTTGCTCACATGTCCTCATGAATCCAGACAATTCAAAGACTAACATTTTAGTGGCAATACTGAGGACTTTATGTGGTCACTGCTTTTAGATGTTGCATTTTAACTCAAAACATGCAAAGCCTGGTCATGTATCTCTAATGTTTAAACAGAACTGGCTCCCCTATTTGCCCTATTAAATAATACTTTGTTTGGATATTTCAGATTTTAAAATGTACCTTTTATTAGTTACATCTGGCAAGTGGCTGAAATTACAGAATGACAACACATATGAAATGAAATCATTTCTAAACCTCTCTTTGTTTATATTTGCCTGCCATCTTCAATTTTTTTCATTCAGATGAGAGAGCCTCTTGAAGTCAGAGCAAATATAGGTCACAATTGCAATTGGTGCAATGGTGTAACAAATGCCATCTCCAGCTCAGGTTTTGCATTTTTACAGCACAAATGTGTGAAGCTTATCATTAATGCATAGTAGGTAAGATGGTTTAATAAAATGACAAAAGAGGTTGTGGAGAAAATGGTCAGAGGAACAAGCAGATTTGCAAAAAAAAACAAATTGATATAATTGTGTCTTATTTAGGACCTTATATTAAAAAACAGAACTGGGTATTTGTCTCTACCAACTTCCATTATACAAATAATGGATGCAGATGTTATTTTATTCAGATCTACACATTATCTTAACCTGCAGCCTCAGCAACCTCTCCTGCTCCTCTTCACCCCCCCCCCCCCCCCCATTGCCAGGTAGAACTAGACACTACAAATCTAGAATGTATGAATCAGTATTCCCCATGTTCCCACCTATTAGTATGACTAAGTCACTGGCATTGATTTTTTTTAACAGTCTTTTAGAGGAGAGAGACACGCATACTGGACATGTTACATGTGAAATGATGATAAATAAAAAATATGACTATCATAAGGACAGCAGTAATTCATTAGTATGAGTAGTTTGTACCATTCAGTATATACTGTGTTTATAGTTCTGTTATAATGACTTCTTAAAATTATGTCAAAATTACTTAAAGACAATAGACATTTCATTTTCTTTTTATTCATTCTTGGAGCTATGATTTATATAATGGCCTCACTGTGAGTGTGTGTGTTAATGTAGCATGTATATCTTTTTACTGCTGCAGTTGTGGTGAAATGCTTACTTGTTCTGTGGTCTTTCTGATTCAGCTGTAATAGCCAAATGTAAGCTCTGAGTACTCAGCAAGGTCTGTCAGAGTACAGTCAGTAGGCTACTCGTCCTCTGGCTCTCCGTCCACAAACCTCATATTTAAAAGGAACTGATTAAAAGGTCCGATACAAACCATCAACTGCTATATCTCTCCCTCTCTAATATTGTCATTACTGTATCTGCCTGAATTTCCCAGTTTAGCATTTTGTATAAAAACATTGCACAGCTGCACATCAGTGATGCATCGTCAACACATCACAGAATAATGACAGTAAGGAAACATAATCGAGCCAAGGTTCAGCAAAGACTCTGGAGAGAATGCAGAGCATAGCAAAGGCAAATTGCATTTGTTTTCTCAAAGCTGTATAGAAGGAAAACCGCAAATCTTTTTGTACAGAGTTGCCAGTGAATGTCTTTAACAGACATATGACCTACCAGATTCTCTCACAATGGATTATATCTTACTGAAAGCTTTATTAAACATACAAACAATGAAGATCTGTTTACATTAATAATGAATGATAATCTTTTGATTCAGAATATTTAAAATGTCTCTCCTTTCTGCCGTGCAGTAATAAAGAGAGGTGCAGCATGCATGTGTTTGTGCTCAGAATATTGCCCTTTGCTTGTAATAACTCTAATACTGCATTGGCTCTCAAGGAAGAAAAAAAAGGTCTAGGCTTAAAGCTATCCCGTAAGAGGAAGTGCCGGACCTTTTATGTTGACATACGATCCAACTGAGTGCAAGAATGGGATAGTGGCTCTTTCACTGCACAAGCTGAGGCCCCAGTAACTCTTCAGTAGAACTTCCTGGAATAGGAAGTGTCAGGAGTACATTCACTTCAGTGCTGACAAATCTTATTTCCTGTGGATGAGGTAGTTTATGTTGATCTCAACCTCTCCCAACTATACAGCAACATGAGAGCAGATTTTCTCTGCCAGACTGTTTGCATTAGGAAAACTGTTACTTTTGCTAACAACTGTCTGCGTGATTTTTTTTTTTTAGTTGTTTAATCTGATTTTAGCCTTGAATTCTCATCTTCAGAAGTCATTGGAGCTTTTTCTTTTTGATTTTAGACCCCCCCCCCCCACACACACACACACACGCACACACATTCTTCTCTGCTGTGTTGTTCTTGGCATCCGATGTTTCCTCTTTTCTTTTCTTTTTCTTTTTTTGCCCTTTTCCACCTTTTCCTCATTCTCCCCCTCCACTTCATTATTCCCACGTGAATCCCCTTCTCTATGCATTTCTGTTAAAACCCCTTTGCCCCATTTTCCCACTGCCCTGCATTTCCCACATACCTCCCCTCATCAATTTCTTCAACATTTTACCCCCCACCCCCCCCATACTGCTCCTTTCTAACCACCCCCACCCCCCTCTGCTGCCCTCCTCCCTCTCCCCAGCTCATGTTGGTAAAAATATCTGCAGACAGCAGTAGCAGAGGCACGCCTGACTCTCTCTCTCAGACATCCCACCCATGTGATCTCACAGGCTGCCTCTGCTCTGCTCCACTCTGCTCCAGTCAGGCTCCTGCCTTTCAGCCGGCTGCAGCTAATGAGCCTTTGTGTGGCCAAAGAGAGAAAGAGAAGGAGAGAGCAACATAGTGACAGAAAGGGAGTTAAAGTGAGAAAGACTGTCGTCTTGTAACAATAAAGCATATGGTGCCGACAGTGCAGTCAGAGCTGGAAAATTACTAGTCTCCCTCACTCTCCTGCACCCTTCTTTCCTATGCCCGCGGAGCTCAGGGGTTGCTGCAAGTCAGTGGACTTAAACAAAATGGGAATCTCTTCATTCATCATGTTTCACCTTTTTTGAATAGTCACAGTTGTGACTGTGTGGCTGCACTGCGAGAAGAGGTGAAAGGAGTCACACTCTGCCAGTGGATACAGGTCAGTTGTTCCTGTGAGGGCTAAGACACACACACACACACACACATGCAGAAGTGTAATGTGGTCACAGTAGGATTGATGTGTCATGACTTGCTCCAGATGCCATAGGCTTGTTGGCATCATCTGGGATGAGCGTTTCAAGCCTTGCACGGTCAGATCAGTTTATTGTGATGGTGGGAACTTTGTGAATGATGAGAGGAAAAATCGTTGCATTTAGGATGCAAGTGTGCTATAAAGCTGTGAGCACTGTTGATTTAGGATAAGAGTTGGTATCTGTACTCGATGTGTGCTCACACAGAGGCAAACTTAGGGAGGGGCTTTCCAAGCTGGCTCTTGCTGCATTATTTTCTCTGGCATTTTCTCCCTTTTATAATAGTGTTTGCTGCTCAGCCTCCATTAGTAGTAAGGCAACAGTGAAGACAAAGAAAGAGCTGTTGGAGAGGAGCATCAATCTCTGTTTTTTATTTAGCCACGATGAAGGAGGTTCACCTTACAGTTCATCACCCACTGCTCTGTGGTTTATGATGTCATTGCCCATTATGTGTCAAGATTTTAACTTTTCATGCTGTCATAACAAAAAGCAGACAAATCTGTAACACATTAATCTGAGAAAGGAGTAACTGTACATACATAATTTATTATGACATCACTGCTTTGTTGTTAAATGTCCTCATACACAGTATTTAACACTGGAAGTACTGTCATATGGGGAGGCACTAGTTGTGAGAGTACATTAGAATCTCCATGGAAACCACTTTTAGTATCAAAGCCTAGTGCAGCATCAGCTAAGGGCTAAGCGTATGAATATGCTTCCATCACTGGTATCTAATTAGGACCCTCACTAGAAAAATGGACTAAAATTGCACAGGTCATCTCTGGTGGAAATTTCCATTCCTGTTTGGCACAAATGAAGGGGAATGTAAAGGAATCGGTTTGGTCACATTTTTTAATCTCACAAGAGATGATTATGTAATGTATTCCCTTTCTAGTTAATCTTAGTCACGTCGTGCTCATTCAGATGGGAGACGAGATTGAGTTTATGGTCAGCCCGTTCAGTTTGCTTTAAAGACTGTAAAAGACAGCTCCCTCCAGCTCAGGATACGGAAACATATTTTTCATCCAAATCATTATCAATTCTTTATGAAGAGAAATATTTTCAATTAGGTTATCCTGACTGACTCCTCTCTCCTTCACTTTCTCCCACATGGAAGATGCCTCACATTCCTTAATTGTAGGTAGAGCTGTTGACTCTGGAGGTTCTCCAAATTCTAGCCGTGCCATGTCACTGCACTGAACAAGCACAGCTTCCAGGGAACAATGACCCTCTTGCTGGCACAGCTAGCCCGCTCTGGGTTGCACCTCTCTCTCAGGCAGCATTTGCATCTGTAATGACTTGATAGCAGAGCCCAGATGAAACACTGAGGCTGTCTCTGAATGGAACTCCCCCACAAGCTGCTCTGGCAGATAGACAGAGTGGGACTGGCTGAAGATGCATGCTGTCTCTACTGGTTCCAGGTTCTAAGAGAGAAAGCAGTAAGGGAGAAACTGCCAGTCATAGCAATCCTTGCTATGCCACTGCAGCACTGCTATGTTATGTTGAATTGTGACATGATGTTCCAGTTACTGCTGTTAAAATAACAGGGAACACAAGGCTTTGCACTTCAATACATTAAAGGACTACATTTTCACCAATATCAAACTAGCTCTGTATTATCAAAGTGTTGTTATTGATAGGAACAAAAGCGGAAATCCAAATAATGTACTGTTTGATAGTTACAGTGCAGGTGCATTTAGAGGCAGTTTCAGTTTAATAACAATCAGTTTTGGTGTATTTGATGGATGAACCTGTTCTTGTTTGTTTTTCTATTTGCATCATCAGTCAGGGAGAGTTAATGGACTCTCTCACTTGACGTTGAAGTGGTCTGTTAGAAAAACCTTTGCATGAGTGATATCAACGAACATTAAACTGGATAAAAGGGTTATTTTCACTATCTGCGTAGCATTGCTGCACCCCGTCATTGTTGACGGAACTGTGAAAGGTTTTGTGGCAGCAATTATATCTGCTTCTTCACTATTTTTAGAATGCTTTATGATACGTGATTATTGGTTGTATTTGCAGAAGACTGTACGAGCCGTTGTAGCAATTTGCAGTATAGATTTTTTTTCCCCTCTGTGCTGCCTTGGCTGTAACTGCATTCACCTGAGGCCTTTTTATGTTTGTTTTTTTTTGTAGAAACTATCTGATTTAAAAGTAGCTCATTAAGGATTTACACGACAGTGATAGATCTGCATCATCTCATGCGAAAAAAGTCATATTGGATAGCTATACAGAAAAGTGTTCTTGCACCTGGATTGAATGAAAAAAACAAAACAAACACATATCTACACACTTCATGCCAATTTTGCCAGAATTTATAACTTCCCTTTAGAAAAAAGCTGTATTCCTTCTTCTATAAGCTGCTTTTTTATACATTTTAAGCCAGTATATGTTATTAATTATTATTTGGCTTTATAGGTACAGCTGCAATCCACTCAATGTTTTACATTGTATTATATGCTGTACAAAAGTTAACCCTGACAAGTAGTAGGGCAAGACAAGTTGGTCTAGTCAGTCTTTTTCTCCAGCCTCTCAATCAAACACAATAGAATGAACTTCCAGTTAGGCAGACATGGTATGTAATTAGCAGCTTTCTTCTTCCATCTTTGCTCCTTTGTACAAAGGTGATCAATGGCTCAGGGAACGCCTAGAAGCTGGGACAGCAGGAGGAGACATTCTGTGTGTGTGTGTGTGTGTGTGTGTGTGTGTGTGTGTGTGTTTGTGGTGAAGTTGGGTTGGTGGCTAATTGAGTGAACTGAGGATTATGAAGGCCCTAAACTGGATATTAAATAATGCGTGGCCCCTCTGCTGTCTCTCGGTTTCAGGTGCAGATGCGGCAGGCCATGAGCGGAATATTGAAGAGGAAATTTGAGGAGGTGGAAGCCTCCTCCTCCCCGTGCTCCTCTGTGCGGGAGTCTGATGATGAGGTCTCCTGCAGTGAGAGTGGGGATAGCAGCGACAGTGTCAACCCCTCTGCCTCAGGTCCTTTCACCCGTGAGTGCTGCCGTCTTTTAAATGCATGCATTATTATCACTGTGGCAATTATGCCCTATTGATGGTAAGATTAATGTCATCATTTCATATCAAGTAAAACAAAGCTAAAGGGATTTTTAATCAGGATTAGAATAATTCTCAGAGCTATTTTGATTTGTAGCTCACAATCATTACAGGATGAAGGCCAAAGAAAACAAATTTGCACGTGTGTTGATAAGGGAGTATCATATGAATTTAGAATTGCAAGTATAAAAGGCAAGTGCTGTGATAAAGGGGAAGCTTGCACAGGCAGCCTCCCTCATTAGGAGCAGCCAGAATGAGGTGATGCAGTCTCAAGCTGTGTGTTTAACACAACTGGTACCATGTACCGTAGAACAACCACTTTGTGAACACTGGAGCAACCATATACTAACATGTTCTCTTAACCAGTTATCTTTTATATTTATATTTCTTTTGTAGAGAGGATGAGGGATTGGTAAAATTGAGGGCTGCAATTACATATTGAGAAAATGTTAATCTTCATCATTGCATGTGTGTGTGTTCCAAAACTGGTGGAGGAAAATTACTTATTCCACATTTTCAAATGTCAACTACTGTGTTGCTTGGCAATAGTGAAATGAAACTACGCTTTACTAAGGTGCCCAACCACGGAGGATATCTAGTTAATTGTTAGTTGCTAGTTTGTTGTTCTTTGCCGTGGTCTGCTGGGGGAGCAGCATCGGAGCCTGTGACAAGACCAGATTTAATAAACTGATCAGGAAAGCTGGCTCTGTGATTGGCTGCAGGCAGGACACCTTTGTGGCCGTGGTGGAGAGGAGGACTGCAGACAAACTGTTATCTATCATGGATAACCCTGACCATCCTCTCCACCACACAGTGGACAGACAGCGCAGCTCCTTCTCCAGGAGACTCATCCAGCTCCACTGTCATAAAGACCGGTACCTGAAATCCTTCCTTCCTCAGGCCATTGCTCTTTATAATAGTTCTTCTCAGTCACAGCGAGTCTCTGGACTCACCACTGGTTAACTGTTGTAATAATATAATAATTGATATTGTAAATAACATTTTAAGTGTAAATAGTATTTTTATTTTATTTTTCAATTTTATCTTTTATTCTTTTGTCTACTATTTATGTTTATGTGTATATTTTGTATATATGTACAGTACATGTACATATATTCTGATTCTGATAAACAGCACAATACGAAGGTGTTTCCTCTATCAAGGGCAGTGCTGTATTTGCAGTTTTATA
Organism: Leptatherina wallacei; assembly: GCA_028567055.1. Classification (NCBI taxonomy): domain Eukaryota; kingdom Metazoa; phylum Chordata; class Actinopteri; order Atheriniformes; family Atherinidae; genus Leptatherina; species Leptatherina wallacei. Next base: position 16,162,610 of record JAOXYM010000013.1, read on the forward strand.
GAAGCTGGTCCAGACTAGCACCTAAAATTTTATTTTATTCATGAAATAATGTTAAAGATCATTTATCCTGTTGTTAAAGGAGCTCTTTAAAAATAAAATTCAGACTAATTTTTGAATAAAGAGAGAATCAGATATCAGATCCTAAATCCAGCCAGTTTCTCACAGAATTTCTATTCCCTCTTTTAATTCTCCCGCTTTTACACAGTTACAATGGAGTCCAAGTGTACACTTTCCCACATGAAGATCTCCTCCTGCATTCTAGATATTGTTCCCACTTGACTGCTTAATAAAATAATCTCTACTGTCAGACTTGTTATGTTACATATTTCAAAATAATACTTTGGCCTTTGGTTCTTCTCCAGACAGTTTCCAACATGGCATTTGTTCATGCACTGCTAATCAAATGTAATTTGGACAACTTACATTTAAGTAGCCACACACCAATGTTCTTTTTATGTAAGGTTCTGGAGAAAGTCATCTCTGCACAGCTGATAGCATTTTATGAGTGACAAGAGTGTTTTTAACAGCTTCCAGTCTGGTTTTAGAGCACCTCATACTGCAGAGACAGCACTTGTTAAAGTGACTAATGACCTGCTGCTGAGTGCAGATAGAGGAGACTGTTTGATTTTTATTCTTTTAGATCACAGTAATGCCTTTGATACTGTCAATCACAGCATTAGACGACATTGTTTAGAGTCCTGGGTGTTAGTTTTAGATATTAGTGTATTGCACTCATATCGCTTTAACAGAGGTTTAGCATTAATCTGAATATCTTTATTTCCTTAGCCGAGGCATTGCCTTCCTGAGGACTCGGTGCTTGGCCCCCTTTTGCTCTCTAGTCATATGCAACCTCTTGCTCAACTTTTTCAAGACCATGTTGTAGATTATTGTCTTTGTACTGATGCTTCAACCAAAAATGTCGCTAAAATCCACAGTCCTTAGGAGGTTTTCTTATCTCACAGCCTCTCTTTCTAATATTAAATCCTTGATGGCCCAAAACTTCCTGAAACTCAATGATAATAAGGTCATTATGTCAGTCTAGTTGGTTCTAGCTTGGCAATATTTTATGATATCATTATCTTTTATTTGTCTATGCTTTAATTTCTCCACCATTTGATGAAAAATAAACAGAGTTTGTGTAATCTTTCTAATGAACAGACAAACGAGATTAATCTTTCATTTTGATGAAGGAAGACAATGTTGTCAAAACAGAGATAAGGAACATAAAAATAAAAAACAGCAATTTCTTCAGCAGTCATACCTACACATTGCCCTCTCTGTAACCCTGCTTGTCACAAGATTTTATATACCAGCCTGAACACAAACAGAATGTTTTAGGAAACTTAGCTGTACATATATAGTCACTGTATACATATCCATTCTTTTCCTTTTGTGTGTGTTGCTGTAATGATTTACAGTTCCTGATTGAGTTTCTCTTTCTCCTCTTGCACTGGAACTACCATGCTGTATCAAAACAATTATCCATCCCACTATTGCCTGGCAATATATAATAATCCTGTTCCACCAAGAATAAAAAAGCATGGGTAACTGGGTAGCTCAGCTGCTTGGGCTACAGAGGCAGAAGCTCCAGCCAGCACAGGTTCAAGATTCAGCTTTGGGCTCTTTGCAGCATGTCATCCCCCTTTTCCTTTTTTGGCCAAGATACTTTCAAACAAAGGGCACTAGTACCCAAAAATAAATTGAAAAAATATTTAGTTTACATTCATCTAAAATAAATTAAAGCATTTAAATTGTCCATAGTGGTTAATCTACTGCTGTGCAGTATTTTAGGTTAAAACACTTTGAGCTGAGCAAAAAAAAGGAAATACAGAGGAGATCTGAAAATGTGGTTCTGGGTTTATTAAGATAAGGTTACAGCTGAGATTTGATGAAGCTTTGTGTTATGCAAATGACTCAAAAGAGCCCTGTTACTAAGAAATTCCACAGTCATTTTTGGCTTGAACTGAATTTGTACAAAAAAATATTCACAATTCATTAAAAAAGAAAAGTCTCCTCTGCCAGTTTCTAAGGGATGCTGACATCATGTCTAATAAAGAAAAGTGCATTTGAAAAGATGAGACTGACTTATTTACTTTTTCCTTTCAGGGAAAACCGCATAAGAGGGGACTCAAAACACCATGTGTGTATTAAAAAAAGCTTAGATACATAAGTGTGGTGGTGTGCTTCACCTCTGCAGCCGTCCGTAGGTGGAAGCTTTAGAAGGTCAAAAGCTATGAGGGAGCTGTGCATGATGACTGTCTAGGCAGGCGGATGAAACAATAATGTTCTGAGTGACTTTGATTTCCGTCCCTTGATGGGTGACAGAGTGAGGATGAAAAACATTGTTAATGTATCTGAGAAACAGTCGGGTCAGAATGTTGGAGTCTTTTAAGGATGGAGGAATGTGTGTGAAAAATGGACTACATGCTTTAATATCAACATGCTCGGGAAAAGTAGTTACCCATGCCTCAAGATCTGCTAATTCTTACACCCATAATCAAATGTTTTGCATGTCTTTTTGAAGATAATTACCCTCAGCTCAGCTTAGGAGCATCAGTCTAATATCTCTTGAGATATCATTAAATGCATTGTCTCTCTTGCTCACGGTGAAGAGCTGCTGGAACCAGATGGTTTTTATTTGTCATGTCTTGTCTGATGGGGTTTGAACACTGGGTAATGCTGCTTCTGTGTGAACCAGTCTTCCTCTTTGGGCCAGGCAGGGGATTATTTATGCTCCAATGTTGCCCTCCTCTTGCACCTCCCCCTTGTAGAGCTCTCCTTAAAAAGACACACTGGGGACTCGCATGTCAGGCAGAGAGGCGGAAAAATCTGTTCTAAGTTCAAGATATGTAAAAGCTTGTTGAAAAGCCAGCAAGGAAAAATTCCTCATATCTCATGCGTTAAAGTGTCCCATGTTATTATAGAACGTCTGCTCTTACACAGGTTTTACAGAACTGTTAAACTGATCTTCCCCAACATAAAAGAATGTGTAAATTGACTGTATTTTATTATTCTGGTTTTTTGCACTGACTGGAGGGCTTTTTAATTTGTTGTACCTGTTACAATGACAAAGAAAGTTCTTTTTATCTATCAAAATAATTTAAACAAAGCAGTTCTTAAGTGTACTTCATTCTGTGATTTACAGCTCTAAATCATTCCACATGGGATTAAAGACTTGTCAAAAATATTTTATACCAAATACTTGCTATATACCACTTTTTAAAGTTCCCATTTTTCTTTGCAGCTGATTCAATACTGAAGCGGGAGAAGCGCCTGCGGACTAGAAGGGTGCATTTTGAGAATGTGACAGTGTACTACTTCGGCCGGCGGCAGGGCTTCACCAGCGTGCCCAGTCAGGGAGGCAGCACGCTAGGCATGTCCAACAGGCACAGCTGGGTCAAGCAGTACTCCCTGGGTGAGTTTGCCCTGGAGCAAGAGAGGATCCACAGAGATATGCTCAGAGATCACTTGAAGGAAGAGAAACTCAACTCTATCAAGCTCAAGGTAAAGGCTTTGTTTAGTTTTTTATTTATACATTTTTCCTTTTTAGTCCCTTAATATTATACACCAGTGTGAAACAAACTACTATGACTTATTCAAGTTATTTAAACTTGGAGAATGTTGAGGGGGTGCAGAAATATACAGTGTAGCGGAGTTTTGTTTTTTTTTAAAAAGGAAAAAGACAAACTTTAGATCTGAGTAATAGAAAATGAGAAGTTGCTGAATACAACATTTAAACAATTTGAGATAAGTTAGTGTAATTATTATAAAGCAAATGTATTTACTAAAAACAAGAACGGCGAGAGATATAATTAAAGAAGATTAAAAACTTGGCATTTCCAAAGGACGGGATTAATCGAGACACAGATATTTTTGTCGGTTGTTACACATTACAGGTGCACAGTAAGAGAAACTGTAATTACCACCTTCAGCAAAAACAGCTGGCAGCTGTAGTAAAATCCAATCATTCGAGTAGTTTCTCTAAGGATGCACGTTAAAACTGATGTAATGTAAGTGGGTAAGAAATCAGTAAGGACTTTATGAATTTATAAAATCCTGTGTCTGTCACACCTCCCAGAGAGAGCGGGCCAACCAACATTAGCATACCTCTCACAGTGATAGGAACAATCACTGTTACCAGTAATACATTTTAATGCAGTCATAAAATGGCATCTCAAGATCCAATAGTGGCAACCGAGACATTCATAGACAAAGTGTCACCATAATCCAAAACTGATTTAATAACTAAATGAATAGCTTAAAAATGTATTAATGAAATCTAACGATCAAATCAAATAACGTTTTATTTATGAGGTTCTTTTCATGGAGAAGCAACACAAAGGGCTTTACATAGTAAAAACAATTTATGCATATTAAAAAAAGAAAAAAGAAAAGCCTTCACACACAAGTATATAACAGGAATTTAACAACACACACCTTCTTATTTATCTGAATTTAAAAATACTCAGTAACTCTTTCAGTATTTGTGCCATCCATTAATGATTGAGATTACAAGATTTTTCAAAATTTTAACTGAGTGATATCAAATTTTTATCTGCATTGAGAGGTAATTTATTACTACCCACTGTAACTTAGAAATCAGTAAAGCTATGCTGAAGAGATTCAATAAGGAGGATCTGCACTACAGCACAAAACAGTATCGTCAGCAGTCTATGACTGTTTATTTCTTATACAGGGCCTGTTTTTTTTTTTATTAGTTTTTTTTATTGTATCTTTGCACCAATATAATATCCCTGTGTGGAGTGAAAAAAATACTTTTAATTTAGTTCAGTTCAATTTAACTTTATTCTACTCACACACCTACATATGACAGAATTTTATTAATACTACATACAGAAGAATCTAAATATGTTTGCAAGAAAGTAAAAAAAAAAAGTAGTTAGACTAAGCATTCAGCACCAACTTGTTAGTGATTCTTAGTAAATCTTTATTACACATTTTAACCGATTTTAGAGAAAAATTAGCTGTGAGGCTCAAAAACCAAATTAATTGTGACAAAAACAAATTCCTTTTAGAACAGAGACATAAA
>JAOXYM010000013.1:16177022-16199565 GCA_028567055.1 Leptatherina wallacei
ATCTATCTATCTATCTATCTATCTATCTATCTATCTATCTATCTATCTATCTATCTATCTATCTATCTATCGATCTAATTGTAATCTTAGTAATAAATATATGATGTACGCCTCGGCTTTTATATCGAGCGAATATTGTTTTCCAGAGCTAGGGGTGTGTAAGGGTGTGTCTGTGTGAAGTGGCTTAAATATGCATGTAATGCCAGTGGTGTGACTAACAATGGGCGTCGAGAAAGGTGAGCGTGTCACCGGTGGCCACGGAGGCACCAAGCAGCCGAGCAGTTATGAGCCCTTTCCTCTCTCGCTGGCGGACAACTCGCACGATGTTCAGCTGCTTCAAATACTCATCCAGGTCATCCTTCAATACATCTGAAAGTAATATGGAATATTAAACAGTGTTAGATAATAACAATTACTAAATCATTTGTGGAATCCTGAATAAAAAGATTTCAGAAAAACCCCATTGATGCTTAATGGTAAGATGGTACATAATGCTAAATAGATTAAATTCATACAGGTTTCAAAGGCAGAGTCCTTCTTACATCGGACCTATTTACAAGCAGTAACTCATTTCTTAGCCCAACCACTGTTAATTCCTCTCTGGAAAGTATTCACTAGCAGCCCTTTGCTTCCTGTTGTTACCCACTTCACAGGCCACAGACGAAGGCAGCTCCTCTCAGAGCTGCCCACCCAGTATGCTGCATGAAATTGAACCCAACAGTAAGCAGGGCGCTCCTGAAGGGCCCCATTGAGTTTTCTTTTTTTACCATCCACGCTGGCGTCGTCCACCAGGATGATCTCCTTGAGGAGAATGGCAGGGGACGTGTGGAGAACGCTGTACACTGTCCTCAGCAGAGTGCTCCAAGCCTCATTGTGAAACACAATTATGACGCTGGTGGTCAGCAAGGGGGGGCATCGCTTGAAGGTTTGCTCGATACATCTGCATCAAGAAGGACAGAAAACAAAAGACTATCTGACTATCTGGAACATTTCTTGAGTGGCACAGTAATCTGGTTATTGCATCTGCAGGCTCTCCCCTGTGGGGAGTCCATTTCAGCTGTAACACTGCATGTGTGGCAACCTTTGAAAGGTGCCCTGTTAGAGTGGGAGAGATTTTGTAAGCCGTGAACAAGCATGATGTCTGTGCTATGTACCGACTAGAAAGTGACATGTACTTGGACTTCTATGTACTTGGATGTAGCAAATGCCTCTCTTTGAATTTGGCCAGCAGTAAATTTAGGTATGCTAAAACAAAGTCTAAGCAATCATCTCTGTGGTTTCTGCTTGACATTTTCTTCCGTTTCTAAAGCAAATATGATTCATTTGTTTGGGTTAGACAGTTATGTCACATGACCAAATCTACATTAAGATAATGTATGTAGATATTTTTCAGAATTTAACTCCAAGTTATATTTTGGATGAATGCTTGTAATAATAAAAGAGTAATTAACATTTCTTTTATAAACTAGAACAGCATCATCTTTTTCACAATCTGAGCATGCAATGCAGTAAACATGAATTCTTTTATAAAAGTGTATCAAATACATAAAGACTGTACATGCTGACATACTCTGGTGGTCTTGTGTCCGCACCCAGGTCTCTGCTTAAAGAGATGCGATCACTTGCATAGAGGTTAAAACAGTGTTTCTCTTCACCCCTCTCCTTCTCCTTCTGCTCTTCAGGGCTCAGGGAGTCAGTGTGGAAAGGTTTCCCGGCAGCTCCAGGAGCCAGAGGGTTCTGGGGTGGCCTCTCCAAAGCTGGCCTGAGCTCAGCAGCAGTGTAGTGACCTGGCAGGCAGGATACACCGTCTGGTTGGTCCTGTTGCCTTATGGGGGCTTTGATCTGCATCTTTGGCATTGCGTCCCTGAAGTTATTGACAGCTCCCATCACCATCCCCAGCATGCCGTCACGCTTCACTGCCATCTCCTTTAGCCATGGGTCCTCCTCTTGGCTTTGGGTCCCCACTTCCCATTGAATGAAGAACACAAATGTAACGAAAAGTAGGGCCACAACAGCCAGTTTAAGTGGGTGAAGTCGCCTTCGGAGGACTCTGCGAAGGGCTGTCATTGTTCTTTAATGGAGAGCAAGAAGGCTTTGATCTGAGATTCAGCTGTAATGAATAAATTAATATAGTCAAATGCCTGATAATGGCGAGCAAACATTATTATTTTGTAAAATTCAGAGACACTAAAAAGATATTTGGGCAACATTTTGATACATTGCCATATCACTACAGCTACATTGTGTGCTTTCTAATCAGTTAGGAAAAGAAAGGGGGAAAAAAACTCGGCTCTGGACTCCTTAAAAACATACCATGAGTCGTTGATCCACAGGTTAAGGTTGGTAATCCTCTAAATGATTTACTGAACATCCAACGAATGACATCCTGCCTTAACCGGAGATCACCTGTTTGTTACTTCAAGTCCAATGAAACTAATCGAAACAAAAAAAAGATTCGCTCTGTTCTCTGACTTCACAAAACTTCCGTGTCGTTGGATCCAGGTGTGCTCCTCTCAGGTAGAAGGCGGCGACGTGAACCAGTGCGCTTGCGCACAGAGGACTCCTGCGTGTCAAAGTGATAGTCAGAATCCATACCTGGAATACAAAGACGCATAAATGACTGGAGGCGATAGTGGCAAACTGAGACCACTTTTTTATAATCTTCCAATTCAAATCACTCCTAAGTTAGCATTGTATCATAAAACTCTGGATAAACAGGCTACGAATTAGGTTATCCTATCCCGACCCGAGGAATATTGGTGACTGCTGTCTTCGGAGTTGCTCAGTCAGTAACGGTGTCATTAATAGGATTTGTTTAACTGGTCATTCACTGGGACAGTTGCTGGGTTACAAATAATGGAAGAACGCGATATACCCCACCGCATCCAATCAAGCCTCTGTGAAACACCACATCATGCCCACAGAGCTTAGATTTGATGAACGAGGAGACTACTAGTAACCCGAAAACACACATGGTCCAACAAATATGGTAAAAACAAAAAACTGAAGGGGGGGGGGGACAAAAGTTCCGAGTCCTCTCATCGTGGATGCGAACAATCAATAGACATTAATCGATTAAAGTTGGGAAAGCTGGCGCTCACCCCCCCTCTCTTCAGCCAGTCTAATCCTTGAAATGTCCCACGGATGTCGCAAACAAAGAGTTGGATACTTGCAGGAGTGAAGACGTGGATTCCACCGCAGGGAATCTGCTCTGGTGCCTAGTTTGAAGCCTCTCTGTCTCTGACTTGCACAGTGACTCCATCTGTGGGGACCGAGTCCCCCACAGCTTCCTACCCAGGGCAGGCAGCCAGTTTATGATGTGCATTAAAGTGCTTAGTCTGTCCTATATGTATTTCCAGTCACGTTTGTAACTGTATGGATAAGCTTGATCAATATCGTTTGCTCATCGATCATAATGATCAATGTGATAGGCTGGCAAAAAAAAAAAAGACACCAAAGAAGCACCATTATATATCTAAATAACTTTATTTTTTTCAAACAAAAAAACGAGAAAAGAAATACAAAACACATGTAAAATCTTAAGTTGGCTCCAAGAAATCATTAAAAGAGACAATGGGGCTACATTGTGTAAACTTAAAAGGTTTAACATAATATAAACACATTTGAATAAATAAATGTTAAATGTTCTTAAGATTTCCCGACGTGGTTCTCATATTTTTTGCTGCAAAAACATTTCTATAGCTGTTTTGTGTCTGTGAGCTTTCAGTTTTTTTACACATGCCTGACCGTCTGTGTTTTCTCTTTGGATTGCCAGCAACCAGTTTTAATATGCTAAGAAAAATGATCATAGTAATGCATTTGAGGTACTTCCCAAAGAAATAAGACAAATAACTGCTCATTTTCAACTTGACAGCAAAGTCCAAACAACAAAGGTGGATTTGCTCAAAGTTAACCCATTTTATTACATAAATGTTGATTTTATATCTGTTTCTCTCTTTCTCTCTCATACACACACAGGTCCAACACTAAGATCTCAAGGCAGCTCGAGCTTTGTCCAGGATTTCCTTTCTCATTTTTGGATAATTTGGATGAGCAGCAAGAACCTGTGGATAGAAATACAGCAGATTTAAAGCATAAAACCAGATCAAAGATACTAAGCATGAGGATTCATTTACAGACGTCTCACCTTATGACACACGTCTATGGCATCAACATGCCTCTTTGCTTTTAAGTAGTTAAAAGCAAGCTTATATCCTGAAGGATAAGCAGACATTACATATTAGAAACATAAATCTCCTGATCCTTATGATAATATAATTAGACTGGACATCTGATTTTGCTTGACATACCAATTGCTGGGTTAGTCCGATTTCCATATTTCCAAGCCAGTTCATAGTTGAGTGCTGCATCACGGAAAGCCTGCTCTTTTTCCATTATGTAGCCCTGATATTCATAAGCTTTGCAGCATGACTGGGGGGGAGTGTAGTTATACATATAAGTTGGTTTTGAGTTAAAAAGAAACACAAACTTTCAAAATTAGAATAAAATGTGCATATATGGAGTAAGACGCAATGATGGCATTTTAAATCGGTGACAATATTTTTAGGCTGACCTTGTTATGATTGAGACATCTCTTTAAAAGGTCCCCAGCCATGTCAAACTTTCCTGAATGGATGTATATGTCTGCCAGAAGCAGCCAGCTCTTCTCAAACTCATCAGCATCAGCAATGTTCCAGTTCATCTTAGCAATGCGTTTAAGCTGGTTCCTGGCTCGAGGAGTTTGTTTGAGCATCATGTAAGCTGTTGCCATGGCAAGCAGTGCTGGTACATGGTCTGTCTGAATTGAACCAAAGAATGAGAAAAGACAAATCTGAAAACATCAAACCACAAATTTACTTGACTAAACTATTACCATACAAGCAGCCAATACATACATTACAATGGCATTGGAATTCAATTCATACATTGAAATTCAGGCCAGTACAGTGTAACTAAATGGCACTCTGTAACATTAAAAGAGAGCCTGAAATAATGCACAGCTCTTAGAGTGGGTATACTTACACAAGAGGGAGTGATGTCACTCATCTTCACCATCTTTACATACCTCGCTGTTTGCAACCTCTGTGAAAACACTGAGGGCTTTTTCTATATTGGCCTTCTGTTTAGTTGCAAGCAAGCAGTAGTTCTCCAGGATGCGTAGCTGCATGTGGCCGCCCGGTGTCTGAGGCTTAATCTCCTTCAGCAGCTTCTCGGCTGTTCTCACAGCAAGCTGCTCTGACTCCTGCTTCTCTGTGGAGTTGCTGAGGAGAGACAAAGCAGAAGCCTTTGGAAAACCTTTTGAAACAGAGGAAAGCATTCTGTGTCATTTCTGTTGTAACTAGCTGACTTAATAGTTCTGGTTATATACTTCACTTACCCAATTTCCCCATCCAAATTCTCAAACACTTCTCCTCCAATTGTGTCATTGTCAGGGTTTAGGTAGATTTCAATCATGTTATACACAGCATTTTGACCCCAGTCATTGTCTTTCCGAGCCTTATTAAAGTGTCGAAGAGCATCATTTGGTTCTCCTGTGTACCTGAGCAGGAAGGACAGGACTATTCACAAGACTTTAGAGAATATAATTAGAAAATATAATCTTGGAAAGACAGTCTTTCAACTTACCAGAGATAAAGCCCTTTGCAGTAGTTAAAGCCAGGGTCAAATTTAGTCCTCGAAGAATGTTTTTCAGCCATATCAAGAAATCTGGGGACTTCTTCCAACTTGCCAGCTCTCCTCAACAAGTCAATGAGACGGGACAGAGTAGGGTAGTTGTCTAAAAACAACAGGTGTCATTCATGCTTTTCATTCAGTGGTTGTCAAAAAAATCCATTTGCATTTACATTCAGAATTGAATCAAACAAACAAAAAAAAAAAAAAACAGGCCGCACCTGGTTTGCGCTCCAAGAGTTGTTGAAAATGGAAAACTGCCTGTTCATATTCCTGCTTCCTAAACATAATGTCTGCCATCATCTAAGAAAAAAACATATATGAGAATTAAGTTTTTTTTTTTAATATTAGTTTCAGAAAAGGTAGTGAATGTATCAGAGGTAGCATAGGAACAGAACAGACCAGAGTTGCATCCTCGTTAAACTGGTCCTTCTTTAAAATGATACTGCACTGCTCTTGGCATGCATCAACGTCGTCAAGAGTAAGGTACAACCGTGCCAACTCCAGCATCACCTAAGAACAGGGAGTGCATTCATCCAAATTAAATTCATGTCACAAGATTCTTTGTACAATATTGTTGAGCTAATAAATCAAATCCCATGCTAAAATCCAACTATAAACAAATGAGATTGAATACAATTTAAACAAAAAGGAAAAAATAAAACTACAAACACAGACACACAACTGAAAAAGATGCCAATGCTTGTTACGCACAGCTGCAGTAACACAACGGTTTTGATTCAGCTGCACTGACCTTGCGATCTGTCTCACAATACACAAGAGCTTCTTTGTAGAATTTGACTGCTCTCTCATAGCCCCTCTGAGTTGTGTAGTGCTTGGCGATCTCAGCACAGATCTCAGCAGCAAGTTGCTTCTGTGTGGGGACGGCATCAGGCTGCTCCAACTGCACGCGCTTCAGCACCTTGGCCTGCACATCTCGGGCCTATAGACAGCAGATACACAACATCCTTATAGAAATGGAGCAAACAATAAGATAGATAGATAGATAGATATATACTTTATTGATCCCCGAGGGGAAATTCAACTGTTATTATTGTAGATAACAAAAGAAGGCAGATACTTGTAAATGTGTCAATAATATCAGATGTTTTCTTTTAAGCAGCAAGTGGTGCTCAGAAATAACAAAGTAAAAATATTCATTACAAAATGTGAAAAAAAAGACCAAATGACTAGATCCACTTACTCTTTGTAGAGAAACCAAAGCTTCCTCATTCTTTTCAACTTTAGTTTGGATCTTTGCCAACAGGACCAGATAACGACAATCATCTGAGAGTGCTGGAAGTTCATTCACTGAATGGGAAAAAAAAAGAAAAGTTAGAACAATACAACACAAGAAACAAATATAGCTTTAAAGAAGAATTTGGGAGCCAAGCAGTTCAGGAGGCCACAGTCACCATGACAACAAGATGTGATCATGTACAAGGCATAGCTGAAGCAGTGTAAAAAAAAACAACAAAAAAACACATGCTTGTAAACCACTATGGGAGTGCTTACTGCAGTGCCCCCAAGTGGTCAAATGCCTCATCTGTTCTTGGATGAACTCGGGATGGATTCTGACTCCATTATGGACATTAAAAACATTCCTGCCTGACAAAAATCTATGAAAACTTGTTCAAAAACATAGAAAGTTCAGCTTATTTTGTGTGCAAACTCAAGCAGTCACGTCACCATCATCAATATGTGCCAAGATTAATGTCCATCTGTGCGCCATGTTTATATTGCAGCATTGCTTGTGTCATCATGCGGAAATTCTAATCACAGTTGATGAAATATTGTGACTTCTCAAGTACCCGGTTCATGAGCCAGAGATTCCTGCAGGACTCTCTCACAGCGCTCGTATTGCTTCATCTTCATCAGGAGATCAGCCAGGTCATAACGCAGGAAGTTCTGTTGCTCACTCTTCAGGGCTGCTTCATAGTAATTAATTGCCTGTAATGGTAACACCAGTCTTGTGTCAACACGTCATGTTTATCCGTTTGCGTTTAATCTTTAAATGAGTAAACACAAACCTTAATGTAGTTGTGAGTCTTGACAAGGGCTTTTCCAATCTTACTGGCTAAAGCTCCATCGTTTGGGTTTTTCTTCAGAGCCTGCTCGTAAACCTCAATGGCTTTCTCAGGCTAAAGATAAACACACATTTAGTTGCGTCACAATTTGTTACTGCTTTCAGGTATGTGTAAATATTAGTTGCAAAATGCTGTAAACAACTTCAGGGTTGTTGTATAATATATGGTACCGGCTGAATGAAGATACAATTACTAATAGTTAGATTAGGAAAACCTCTTTTGGCCCCGGATGACACCGTCTTACCCATCATCACAACCAAATTATGTTTTAACAACAGGGAGAGCTGTCACGAGCCATGCAATTCTGTAAGAGACAACATCTCGTGGTCTGAGTCAATGATTTATATGAAACCAACTCCAAAACAGTCTGCCACTTAGCTTTGGCTACATTATGTCCCTTTCTACTGTAAACAATTATTGATGGACTCTATGATTGGCCTTTTTTTTTTGCCGTTCCACCTAAATTTATCTGTGAAGACTTTTGTAGTTTGTGTTTTTGTCTCATGCAATGGTCCAGCAGATATTATGTATAGACGGATGGGAGTTATATATTATGATTTCTTGAGCTGCAATTGATCCCCTAAAAGCTGTTGAATTATAAAATATATATTATTATTAATTATTGTAACAAAAATATTCTGTCTCTATAGTGGAAGCACATTTGCTTACTTTGGGTGAAGTAAGCATAATGAAAATTTGAGCCAGTGTTAGAAGCAATATTCAATTTTTTTTTGTTAAAGAAAGCAAGTACTGTTCCACATCTGCAGTAGAACTCAAATACCTGCATTCAACACCTTTCTAAAGTATGCGCGAATTATCAGCAAAATGCACTCAGTATGAATATGAAAAGTACTCGCAGTGCAGAAAAATGGTCCCCGCAAATGTTTTTTGGACTCATATACTGCTGAACAAGTGTTGGTTGAATTTTAATGCTTCTAGTATTTAAGGCTGAACAAAATAAAGTGGTTTCATGTGCCGGTACTGTTGGGAGATTAAATCTAAAGCTCTGCATCACATTTTTTGGGTGATAAGTTCATATATGGAGTGGCTGTCTTGTGAGAGCCACAAATTTGGAAAAAAAACTTTTATAAGCTCCAAAAGACAGTCATGTTTTCAGCTTTGTGATGATGTATTGTCCATCTGATCCAGGAGGAGGTGTTTCAACTACTTTATTTGATCTTGACAGGTAGAAGAATTTTTATCAAGGCAAGGTATAAAAGAACTCCTCATCAGAAAAATGTTAAATCCAGACATTTGGAGATACTTGGTTTTAATGAGACAAAATGATAGGCTTTAGAACACCTAGTAACTAAAGTTGTCAGATAAATGTACTCAAATGAAAAGTACAAGCAAGGTTAAGTACATTATTTGCAGACAGTACTTGAGTAAGGGCATATCCCACCATTGTTTTGGTCTGTGAAATGTCTAATCATAAAAGCTTAAGTTATTCTGTTGCTGTAACAATGTTTGTCAAAAAAACAGGTTTTAAAATTGATCAGTTCTGCAGATCATGTCACTGCTTTTATCTGTAAGGCGTTCTCGAAGAGAATGTCTTGTGTTGTTGATAATCACCAGTCCATAAGACAGTAGTTTACAACTCCAAAAAAGTACATTTGAAAAAAAAAAATGTGAAAAAAATGGAGGGCTTGCTTAGATTAATTTATACCATGGTCAGTGAGAATTCTAATGCCAACTGGCGTGCATTTATTTTCGTATATACGCACATGTAGTTCGACAAGTTGAATAACAACTATACAACTCCGCTATGGGCCTCACCATAGCAACGCTTTAATCAACTGGTTCATATCAGCTGGATTTTGACAGGTGAATGAGAGAACCATGCTGTAGCATGGAACGTTTGTTTAGCATAAAAAGTACATCTAGGCAAACATAAAATAGTTCCTATACTTGAGGGCATTTAGCAAGTTTTGTAGAAAAAAAACAAAAAACATTTGTTATGAAATGTTTACTGTGTGGCATAATCCCACTTTTACTTACCTCCTGAATGTTCATGTAGGCATCACCCAGTAAGAGATATGTGTGAGGGCTGGGCAGCTTCTCCACCATTTCTCTGAAGAAAAGATAGAGGCATCACATCACATATGATGCTTTTATTTTTTTTTCCAAACTAAAATTTCAGACAAAGAAAGTGAACATTTAACACAAATAATCAAAAGCTTTCAAAGTTCATGAAAGGCAATAGGATGAAGTAAAAAACGTATTTAGTCCTAACTCTTTTGTCCATAATAACTTCGATATAGCATTTCGTCTCAATATTTAGTACATCCCAAACTATAATAATAATAATAATAATAATAATAATACCCAACCATAATAAATCATAACATAAAATACATTGTTTTAAAGAACCCTTGTTGATTTTTCCATATCTTTTAACTATATTATTCTTTATCATTTGTTTAAATCTATCAATTGTTTGACATGTATTCATGTCCTCAATGCGGCTCCCACGATTGAACCCCTCTTGTAGAGATACAAGATTTTTCATCATGCACACATGTCTCTGTGATGGTCTGTTGGTTAGTCATACAAAATTACAAGTAAAAAGTATAGTAATTTTCTTTCACCTGTACAAATGGCCTCAATTCAAATTTCATTGAATCTAAATTCAGCTTGTGGTTGTCTAGACTCTGTTGTATCTTTATTATGTATTTCATTAACATTCAGAAATTTGTGTTCATTTCAGAAACAATGTGCATTTTCATATCAGTTATCTTCATAGATTTAAATGCCGTTTTTTTTGTCAAAACTATTGCTCACCTGTAACAGCTTGCATACAGCTGTTTTTCTCTTCTGTGCTTCAGATATATGTCTGCCATTTTCTCTTTGGCTTGGATGTAATAGGGCTGCTCTGGAGTAATATTTCTCAGCATACTCAGCGCCAGCTCCATGTCACCCCGCAACAGGGCCATGTCTGCATTAGCAATAGTGACACGTAGCTCCTCAGGGGTTCCAGAGAACTCATTGATGGCATCCTGCATCACCTTTGCTGCTTCGTGCTGAAATATAAAACCCATTCATCAACGTATTACTTCTTCATACATTCATAAATCTATGAAAACACCAATATTCTCATTAGAGTTAAAACTATTAATAGACTATTTTACCTGTTTTCCACTGAGCCACAGAGCTTCAGCTAACTCCAAAAAGATAGATACACAGTCAGCAGAGCTCAATTCTGTCTTCTTGTGCTTAGACTTGGACGATGATCCAGCTCTACGGACACCTGGAAGATTCATAGCCATCTGCAGTGTCTGAACAGCTTCTGCAAGCTCACCCACTTTCTTCTTAGCCTGAGCTTTAATCAGGTGGTACAATGGGTGATCTCGAATCTGGAATGAACAATAAAATATGATCTCTGTGGACAAGCAATCCCTGCATCAATATGAGCTAAATCATATCGATAGATCTCTCACATAGTTTTTGATTCAAGCAAGAAATAAGATTTGCCACAACATATCAGACATGAGCCCTTATTGATCACACATAACTTTATTTTTCACTCATGTGGTGTTGTTAACTCTGGGTTCCAATAAGCATATTGGGTGACTAAAGGGCTGTTTGCCCCATATGTTACCATGCATTTCCACTTGAAAATTGAAACACTTGTAATAAGATGTTACTTTCTAACTCTGTAAGTAAATGAACAGAAAGCTTGTGTCACACAAAGTCAGCTGCAGGGGGAAAACAAGCTATCAGTGGTAAACTGTAATGTTTCTTCAAAATTTCGATTTGCAGTCTCAGTGACCTGAACTTTATTTCTATTTTGTATTCAAATGTTTCAGATGTAGCTGTGCCACAAATGTTTAAATAGGTTTGATATATAATGTTATACAGCATGAGGGAGAAACAAAGAATTGTGAAATGGTAATAAACTGGTGATGTTGCATAACAGTGTGTAAATGCATCTCTTCTTACTAAAAGATACATAGACTGAAGATTTTAAGTTTGGCAGTTTTCATTCTGAAACAGTCTTAAGCAGAAATGTGATGAAAAACCTGGGTACCAAAGTTCTTATTCTTGTGCTTATTCATAGAAATTTTCATATTCTAATTTACTTCTCACATCATGACATACAAATTGACAGGATGCCCTCGTTTGTTCTCTTTCACTGACATACACTTCCTTGACAACTGCCATGATGCTTGCTTTGTCTGCCATACATTAAAGAGAACATGCTGAAGTCTGCTGCCAAATCTACTTGACAAAACTGGTTACCACTTTCCTTGAAATGCAGCTGTATTCTCTTCAGGTAAATGCAAAGGTATAAACGCTTTCTTTAATGTTCATGCGATGGGACCTAGCAGAGCAGCAATGCTATCCTCTTTAGTAGGTGCTTTCTTGAGAAAAACTTGCTTAGATGGTCTGAAAAGACATTTAATGCCACATTTAAAGTGCTTAGTTGGCCAGAGTATAGGCTTCCTTCTGCATATGATCACGCAAGGATTTAGTGTGCCTGTGCATTAAGAGGAGAGGAGTCGATGTAACTTGAGTCTGTGTATTTGTGACAGAGAGAAAGAGGCGGAATAAATGTGCTGCACCCAGCAGTAACGGGAAACTTTACTAACTTGGAAAGTTATACAAATAATAAATAAATAAATAAATAAATAAATAAATAAATAAATAAATAAATAAATAAATAAATAAATAAATAAATAAATAAGAATCACAAAATACAGGTGGGTGGTCCAACCAAAAATTACCATAGTGTGGGAATCACGGTGGAAAGTATTTGCACATCTTGCAGTCGATTAAAATCATAGCATAAAAACATATAGAGACTTAGGAGTCAATATTGTAATATTGACTGTGATTTTACCTCAAAGTTATGGCTGAGACAGAGTTCAAGAGACTGGGTGCACAGGGTCACGTTACCCTGCAGCAGATGGATCTGGGCCATTAGCAGATGAGCATCTGCATGAGATGGACACTGGTCCAGGCAGTGTTGTAGATTGTTCTGAGCAGCATCAATGTCCCCTGCAATAAATACAGGAGCAATGCAATGTAAGATACCATCTTCGGGGAAAAAATAAAACATAGTTTACTGTAGTACTCACCAGACTGATATCTAACTTTTGCTAACAGGAAGACAGCATGAAGGAGACCTGGAACAATCTTAACCACAGTATCCAACAATGTGGCACAGTGCTGGAGCTGAGGAGCAGGAGGTTGGCCAGGAGCAGGGGGCTTAAAGGAGACCGATAAAAATGTTATTTACTACAAAGAGTCTTAAATTGTTTTAAGACAAGTCTTAAAACAAGAGTTTATCTACTGAAAAATGTGTCCAAAAAAAAAAAGACATCACAAGTGGAAAACTAAATCCCAAGGCTCTCTTGTACTCCCCAAATTCAAGGCCCTGAATTTACATGAACATTTGAGGTGCCAAGAGATACTATCTCTTATTCTTCTTCTAGATGTACCTTAGTGGGACACAGAGCAAGATACTCTTTGACAATGTCCAACAGGAAGTCCGGGTTCATCTTCTCTAGATACTCGACTCCAAGAGGCAGACCCTGAAGTGAAGAGAAGTGTGTATCCACAGCATCATTCAGCAGGTTGGTCACCTCTTCCTGTGACTGGCGTTTTTTCAATGCCAACACCGCCTGTAGGTACAAAAGTTCCTAAAAAAAGACATTGAAAGAATAAATAACCACAACAATAATAATAATAATAATAATGACAGAAAAAATAAAAACTAGTTTTAAAAAATGAAAGGGGTTAAGGAAATCAGCAGAACTGAAAACTGCAGGATTATTTCATGAAAAATCAAAAGCAGCACACAAAGAGGAAAACAAAATCATAAAAGAAGAATAATTGAAAAGAAGAAAACTGCAGGTGCGCTGAAGCAGCTACTTTTGCTAAATGCCTCCATTAATAGTTTAAATCATGATTATGATATAAATTACCCCTTTCCCAACGGATTGTTGAATCTCTGCGAGAAATGCCAACTGGTGTTCTGCCTCTTCAAGCTC
The DNA here is from genome assembly GCA_028567055.1 of Leptatherina wallacei. Classification (NCBI taxonomy): domain Eukaryota; kingdom Metazoa; phylum Chordata; class Actinopteri; order Atheriniformes; family Atherinidae; genus Leptatherina; species Leptatherina wallacei. The sequence continues at coordinate 16,190,773 of JAOXYM010000013.1, forward strand.
CCCCTCTATCAGATGGCAATGAGCTGTACCTGGATAATGACAATAATGATGAGAGAAAATATGTCTGAATAAAATTTTTAAATATTAATTAATTTTGGGTTTAAAGCATCATGTAAACTTGTTACCAGTCAAAGCTGCAACGCTAGCCTTTTCCCTGTTAGTAACAGCAGTCTTGTACCACTTCATAGCTTCCTTGATTCTGCCCCGAAGCACCATCTGGTAGCCCAACTCTGTAGCTAAATCTGGGTCCTCCGATGCCACAGAGAAGGCTCTTTCCACCATTCTGAATGTCTGCTCAATCACTTTTTCATTGCGTCCGCACTGTATTGCAAATAAAGAAGGACTGTAATTCTGTGCAAGTTAAAAACACCAAACAAGCAATCACATTGAAGTTAACTGGAGTTTGCAAATCCTAAAGCTCTACTTCAGGTACCTTTTTATTTGCTAAATATAATTGTTTTTGCATTTTTTCCTTAAACATTAACAGCATCACATATCATTTTATCCTGCAGAGACCATCCAAAGAATTCTAGGGAGAAACTGCAACTAAACATTATTTGCTGAATGTTTTGCAGTGATCAAATAGCTAGGAATATTTTCATTTTAAAACTTCATAACATCAAGTTATTATTGGCTAATAATATTATACAATAATAAATATCACAATAATTATACACCCAGAAGTAATTCGGTCCTGTTTAAAAGAGTAACTACCACAGAACTTATTTTTAACTATTCCTACTTAGGGATTTTACTTTATGTCTAGCTTTGAAGTCAGAGTGGTTGGCAACATTATGTTTAAACATGTTCATCTGATTAAAAACTCTATAATAACAATAAAGTCCAAGAATCACCTTATGAAATGTTGAAAAAAAACCTGAAATTTTCAAAGCCATGTAACAGTGTGTTGGTAATGCACAGATATGGCAAACTTATAAAATGAAACCTATAAATAACATATTAGCCATTTCAAATGATCATAGGTTAGCTTAAAAGAACAACAACAAACTTTTACATCATGATATGTATTATATAATATGTTATCTTTAAATGTATTATATTTCTTCAATGATTATTAACATTTTCTGGTAAAAGAAAAAAAAAAGTTTCAGTAAATTCAAAATAAAATACATTTTGGTATATGCATGTCTTTGTACTGTGGGAGGAAGCCGGACTCAGACAGAACCCGCACAAACATGGGGAGAACATGCAAGCTCTGCACAGAAAGCCCACTGCTCTAACCCTCCCCCGGCTGAGGCTCGAACCAGTGACCTTCTTGTTATGAGGCAGTGGTGATGCTAACCACCGTGCAGCCAATTTTGGGAAATCAAAATATCCCAGATAGTGGATTTTAGTGGCACCAATGTTTTTTTTTTAAACAAAAGTGATTTGCATGCATGGAATGGGAAACAAATGGAGTCTTTTTTTTTATCAACCTAACTATTCCTTGTTAAATTAGAAAGTATACTGCTACTAAATATTGTCTAGATTCAGCTAAAACTGTTTATTTGGAAATTATCTTTCGGATTTTATGGATGTTAAGAATTGGAAGAAGAACTGGGGGAGTGAGTTAATTTGACAAGGAATGACTGAAAGAAGACAACAGCAGTAACATTGAGAATTAAAATAGAATAGTGGAAAATGGTCTTACAACACGGGTAAAGGCGAGAGACATTCGGTAGAAAAGCTCCGGGTTGTGTGGTTCCAGCATCTCTAAGCTGCTGATGAGGTTTGAAAGCTGCCTCACTGCCTGTCAGTGGAGGATATAAAAGAGTTTATGTGAACTGAGGAGCACATTCCCACAGCTCCATTAATAATAACTTTAGTTTGATTGATGAAGTCAAAGAATGAAAAATGAAAAGAAAAAGAAAAGTGTAAATAACCAGTTAACTTTACCTCAGTTATATCACCGTCTCGGCATAAAGAATGCAGAGCTAACATTCGTAGTGCTTCCAGGTTATTTTTATCTTTCTGTAAAAGCCTGAAACATGATACAAGATAGTGTGAACAAACTCCATCTCCTACAGTTAATAAGCTAGTATTTCTTTTATTGGTAGTAAAAGAATATCTGATACTCCTCCAGTACTGTGTTGAGCTCCCAGACAAATAACATTAAAACTAAAAAGGAACTGTGAAAGCAGCCAAAGGATGTAAGGAATACTGTTTGCTGCTTGGCCCCCAATCCATTTCACAAGATCAGAGAAAGGGCAACTTTTTACGGCCTGAACTTTCTGCAACCTGAGGAAAAGCTCTTCCTTCTGTTCTGCAAACCTGAACAAGAACTTCTAGAAATTGTAAGTGATTGCTGCAGTTTGGTTCAAAACCCTTCTATGAAGCACTGGCTTCGGCCAAGAAGGGCAAGCACAACGGCTCAGTTACTATGCACTGGTTTGAAGCATCATGTCAGTGTTTCATTTGCACTATAATGCTGGCTCATTTGTGAAGGCAAACTCCCTTTTCTTTTTATATGTCTCTCTCATGTTACCAGAGACATTTATCCAATCCCAATTCCTGCCCTTAGTCCTACCTTTCCGTTTTGCAGGGGTGATGTGCCCCTATTTTTTCAAAGAGCAGTTGCCATTAGCCCTTTAAGTGGGCCTTTGGGGGCCAATATGACCACTACTCCTTGATTTCCAAAGGAGGCACCTTCACTTTTTGCAATAAAGCATAAGTTAGGGCCACAATGAGGAATTAAAATTGCATTATTGTTAGTATAATTGTTATATAGCTATTTTCATACTTTTAACATTTTTTGAATGCAAAGAAGCGAGCTCAAATATGATTGCACAGAGCAAGATCGAAGATATACACAACATGGAAGAAACTTCAGGGGCACCATTTAAGTACCTGTGTGCTGCATCTATGGTTTGGTCCCAGTCTTGAAGGCTTAGCAAGAGTTTCATCTTCTTAATGAGAGCAGGTAAGAAGCCAGGGAAACTCACTATGACTTGGTTAACCATCTCTAATGCTCCAGAGTAGTTCTGACGATATTCATAGTAGTGTGCCTAGGACAAAGGACAATAAGTATGACATGGACATAATAAAAGACATATCTAACCATAAACAAAAAAAAAGGCATGGTGGAATAATTAAAATAATGTACTGTCCAAGGGAATCTAAAGATCTAACATCATCTTCAAAAGACGGTATGCTTTGAAATGTTAATAAAACAGAACACAATCATTTACAAAGAAAATTCACCCTATATTTGGATTAAAACAATAGACAACATAACAAATGTTTAAACTAAGAAAATATATTTTCATTTTGAATTGGAGGCCACAAGCATCTTTCTAAAAAGTTGGGACAAGATTTACAAAGGGTTGAAAAGTTGTGAAATACTTAAGTTAAAAAAACAAAACAACCCACAAGTATCATTGGTGTTATGGAAGTGCATTAGTGCTGGTTTCATGGGTAACTTGGTGGGAAATTTATAGATATATAAACTCTCGTCACAGACTTGTTGATAGCAAATATGTCTTTGTTTTTCTACTGTTAAAATGTGGGTTTTTCAATATTGTTAGGTATTATGTAATATTTTGTCCTGTGTAACCCCCTCTCGTGTGTTCATGTTGGTCAGACCATGCTTGCAAGAGACCATTTGATCTAATACATTTGCCTGGTAAAACAAAGGTTAAATAAAGAGAATATACAGGTTTTACAATATGAAATGCTGCCGTCCACATGCCTTTATCAGGGAAGTCCGTGCTAAATGCACTGCTAAATCACATTCTGTACAGTATTTATTAAAGCAGAATAGCCTTGAAGTAAATAAGTGCAGATGTTGAGCTGGCTTTTTTGTGGTCTAGATTAGTCAGCTAGTATAAATCAATGTCGGATCATAAAACAATAAATAGAAAAAATACTACAAAGGAGGCCCTAGAGAGTTGATGCCAGCTGATATCTCATGTCAAAGAAGACTGGGAAAACATCTCACTTTAAAAACTACAGGAATTTGCCAAATGCTCACATTGTGTAGTTAAAAGAAAAGGAGATGTGATATGGTTGTTAACATGTGTCCCGACTTCTTGAAAGGAGGTGCTGGCACCAAATTCAACATAATTATATGTTTTCCAAATGCAATAACTTACAGTACCTCAGTTTCTGAATTCAACATGCTGTCTTTTCTTATTTATGTGTAGTTTAAATTATTAGCAAATAATGGATTTGTTCCTATTCATATCTTAAGTTATATCCCAAATCTTAAACAGCCAAGCTTGTATTCTACATGGAAAATAAACACAGTGATTTTAACAGTAAAATTACAACAGTGGCAACCATGGCAACATCCAAACAAGGATTAGGTGGCGGAGCTACTGTGAGATGTGTGGGAACTATGAAGAATTCTAGCTTCATAACATTTGCAGCTGTGGCTCAGGAAGACTACTCAATATGGATTGGTATTTCCCATTTCACCTTTCCCATCAGAGCAGAAACATCTGCTCTCTCTTTCAGTCCTTCATCAAAGTATTTTCCAGCCTTCCTGGTGTAGGCGTCTTTCCCAGATGTAACATCTATCCAGGCTTTTAGAATGATCCCCTAAAAATAAATATCAATGCATATTTTACAAAAGTGCAAGCATACATTTCTATCATTTCATACATGTACAAGGCTTTCCAATATTGATACTGTTGCATTTCTTTATTGTTATAGGGGGGAAATGAAAACGTCACCTCTCTAGAGCCATTGGAGAGTTTGATCATTCTTTCTGTGTACTCCCTTGCTTTATCATTCCGCCCCAATAGCCAGAGAAAGGTCCCAGCATGGTACAGACTCTTGGGAGGTGCACTTTTACGATCTTCTTTGACCTTAGCGTCAAGTTCCTGAATAACTTCTCTGTCTGTGGATTCAAAGAGACTTATGAAATAGGCAACACATATATCCAGTTCCTTAATAGTATAATAATAGCATCCATGACATAATTAAAAGACTATGTTGGCTTACCTGGGTTTGCCTTTCTTTTCTCTGCATAGACAAGAGCCATTAATGTACACAGAGACAACTCTCGATCATCTCGTATTGTGTACAGCTCTGCTGTTGCTTCTTCAATTAAATCTGAGGTGAGATAATTATAGAAATGCGCATATGACAGAAAAGAAAGGAACACTTATCAAACATAATGGACTTTTGTTATTTTCTTTTAAAGCTCACCTTGCATAAGAATTCCGTATGCGTGGAAAAAAATGTAGACAGGATCATTGCTGTATTTCTTTTGAGCAGCAGATGCAGCGTTTACTGCATGACTGAAGAACTTCTCATAACAGTAGTACTTTATCAAAGCCTGAGGGTAAACAGTGCATTTGCTTTAGAAGAGAGTACAGATAACAACGTCAAAAACGCCGAAACACAATGAACCTAGTTATTTGTGAGTTACAGAATTTTAAAAAGCCGAGTCAATACATTGCATACCTTCGGTGCCGTATCGCATGTTAGCTTATCTTAGTTATGACCGTTGCAACAAGTAATTCGTTGTCATGGTCAACACTTGTTACGTGTGATTGTTACATCTTTTTTTTGAAGGACTTAACCTACAAACCCTCCTCTCATTTACTAATGAGATACCTTCGTTACCAACAACACAACCACGTTACCCTCTTGTTGTATTATTATTAGCATTACCCGTTTTCATCTGAATCCCCGGTGCTGTATTCATCAGTTGTATTCACCTACCAGCGTTGTGTCTTCATCCTCCATTTTGGTTGACACGCTTTAAGTGCTGATACTAAGGGGTGTTGGTATGGTAGATATTTATATTCCCTGTCTAAATGGTTCTTTAGACATATATCATTGTAGTTTCCGTTGTGTTTTCGCCATCTTGTATTAACTGTTCAAGCGTTGCTTAGTAACTTAGGATCAGTCTGTTGTGAAATCTATTATTCCCTAGTTTTTGACTTTCAGGTTCACTTCTCCATATACGGTTTAAATCTGCTAATTTTTGTTCATAAATTTCAGTTTAGCATAGCTCATAAAAAATATGCCATTTAATAATTGATCAATTAAATGGTTTCAGTCGATGGTTGGAAAATACATCAGGGTTCCCAGCGCTGTACGAAGCCTGAAAAACCAAGCTCAGGAAGTACTTTCAAGGGGAACAAAGATCACTTTCCTTTTGCGCCTATAGATGGCGCAAGATAACTTAAAAAAAGAGAAGAGATTTTGATACAAAACTTTACTGCCTGTGTTTGGCAGTGAACTACTGTTACTGTATCTGTAACCAACACTACAACTATGTCCATCACTACAACTGCTCTAATTAATGATAACACTGATTTTTTTTTAAAAAAAAGAAAGAAAACAAAACAAAAGAAGAAAGAACCTAATACTAAAACTATGGCCTAATGACATGTTGTGTAAATGCCAAAGTAGTGGAGCAGGCTTTCAAATCTTTCACACGTGGATAACTTTTTTAAAAAGGGCTTAGTTAAGTCAAACCTTTGCAATACAAAACATGTTTGAGTGACATTAGTTTATCATGAGCAAAAATAGTAATTATATATTCATTACACACTGAAATTTACCATCTTGCTCTTATTGTTACATGATTTCGTTAAATTTAAACGTGGAGTAGGGATTACAGTATGAATTTCATTGTGTTTGTCATACATGAAATCATGGGAAGTCGTTGAAATTCTTATGTAACGTTAGGAAACAAACATAATAACTACCATGTGGTAGTGGAGTAAAAAGTAAGATACTTTTCTCAAAAATGTAGAGACTGTAGTATGGTAGAATTTACACAAAAAAGAAAGAAAAAACACTAGCTGAGTAAATTTATGTGATTAGATAATTTCCCATGACATTTAAAAATGCATGACAAAGGTCAAAGTAAGTATAACCTCCTTTAAATATATGGAAATGAACTGAGCAAGCTCAGGAGCTTAGATTCACTACTCACACAGGTTGGGACAATGTGGCTGGTTGTTTGTAAGGCTGGCCTTCTGTTTGCCAAGGTTACACAATTAGATATATATTCATTAAGAAAACCCTGATATCTTATCTCCTTCTAGTTAGATGCCATATAAAGTATATTAATCTTCATTTGATCTTAACAGGATTTTTTGCTCACGATGTCATCATCTAACACATCTATTATTAGTTAACCATGCAGAGTGGAAACATATATATATATATATATATATATATATATATCAAGTCAGTGATAACTGGTGGCCCTCTGTTACACAACACCATGAATTGACTGTTAAGTATGATGTCTATGTTGAGTCATGGTGTAACTATTGCAAGAGAGACCTTTCCATGCCTTGTCAGATACTGTTTAGCACTAACTCTGGCACATAATCATTACTCTCTTCAGAACACATCAATGGAAGAGTAAATCAGGTTGATATTGAGCTCTATGTACAGTATGTGCAGCAATGGCAAATGTTTGTGTATTGTAGAAAATAAGTTTGATTGCAGTTTTTAATTCATTATTGGAAGTTATTATATAGAATGAATACACTCAGTGAATACTTTGAATTTATTAACAATTACATGTGTATAATTATATCAGTCACATTGAAATGATTTTTATTTGTGTGAAGTGATCATAGTATAGAGTTAAACTTGACAATATAAGTGTTGTACTTAGCAAAGTGCAACAGATACAGCATGTGTTTTTGCACTTTCAAAGGATGCATCCGAAAACCCATTAGAGCAGTACAATGGAATATGGACCCTCTGGGGTATATTGCTATAGCATTCTAATGGCTATATCCATTGTGGTTTGTAGAGGCCATTATTGATCAAAGCACCATGCCCAATTATACAAGCAGCTCACTTACTAATGAGTCCTTTTATTTATATTTTCCATGTGTGCTGCAGGAAAAAAAGTTGCTTGAAAACTGATTTGCTTTAGTGCACAGATATGCTAGTTTGCTCTTGTAAACATACAACAGGTGTTCTGCTTTCTTTCATATTTCCTGTGACTGTAATGTAAACAAAACTAAATTAGCTAAATGTGCAGCCCTTTCTTGTGTTTCTATTTTAAAAGTCTGTTAAACTGTAAACTTTGCATATTTTTCTTTTTCTTTTAAAAAAAAAGAAGAAGAGATGTTTCACTTGGCACTTTAAATATGAGCCAATGGGTCATTGAAAAGCTAAGATAAAAAATGAAATGATAAAAAATAGGATAAAATAATAATAATAATAATAATAATAATAATAATAATAATAATAATAATAATAATAATAATAATAATAATAGATATACCATTGTGTGTCTGTCATTCTATGTGTATGTCTGTTAGCATATTAGGAAGGAATGGGGGAAACTCACCACTGTCTGATATAAAATGATTTTCTGCCCATCTATCTATGCTAAATAAAATTACAGAGCTGTTATAGGTAGCATTCTCAGATTTCTCTCTCTTGTTGTTCTTTTATTTTTTAACCATGCCCTGCCATGCATACCAGTAGCCAGATCCAAGCCAGATAGACATCCTTTCACATTAACATGTTCACGTATTACTGCCCAGCATGCAGGACTCCAGGGATGGGGAAGGCAGACCAACTTCCGACCTTCTACCCTAATGCAGTTTAACAAAGGAGTTTGCTGTCAGGTTGCTGGGCAACCAGCAAGGAGAATCTGCAGAATCATTCTTGATTCACTAGCCATTAAAATAGGCAATCTGTAATCCCACTTGTTGCCATCCATGAAGCTGCGTGCTGGTTTCAGTTACATTTCATAATACACAGTAGTGGATCTCTTACATCTGTGTGACATTAGGCAAAGAAGTTGATCTAGAATGAAATTCATGACATATAGAACACACACACACACATATATATATA
>JAOXYM010000013.1:16213900-16225576 GCA_028567055.1 Leptatherina wallacei
GACCTTCTTGCTGTGAGGCCGCGGTGCTAACCACCACACCACCGTGCAGCCCCCATGAACAACTAAATGGTTGTAAAATATTTCCTTTTTTGAATGCACAATGTTCAATGTGATGGTCAAAAGTGTACAAATGCATGGATGTAACAAGTAATCGAACCTCCTTAGGTACCAATACCCATAAAAACAATGTGTCAGGGATGCAGATATGAAAAATCTACTTTAATGTTACGGGCAGGGATGGGCAACTCAAGGGCCACTGTCTTGCAGGGTTTAGATATTTCCCTGCACCAATACATCTGATTTAAATTATATAGATACAACAGCTTATTGTCAAGCTCTGCACAATGAATCAGGTGTGTTGAAACAGGCAAACATCTAAAACCTGCAGAATAGTGGCCCTCAAGGACTGGAGTTGCCTGTCCCTAGTTTAGGGTAACTGTTCTGCTATGTCAGTCGACTTACAAGCCTCAGCTGGCAAAAAGAAACTCTAATATATTTCCAAAAATTAAGAAGAACTATATAGGCCCAGATGTTGCCGTAATACTGGCTGCACTTTCTACTGAAATCATGTTTTGATGGCAAATGTTGCTTTTTACATCATATCTGGTCCTGACAAATGTTCTTAATAAAATCAGCCTCACTTTGTTTTTAATTTAAAGACTTAAAAAAAAATCTAATTCAAGATTTTTAACTTTAGGTTTATAAATTAATTTTCCTTTGCATTACTGAAGATTCTCAGCATTTTGAGATTATTTTGTAACCCTTTCAACAGCTTTCAAAAGTAAGTATTCTGAGATCTCTGTCAAAATCAAAGTTTCGTGATGGCAAAATTCTTCTCTTGAACAGCAAATCACAGTACCTTTACTGATTGGATTCCAGGTTTGCTAGTCAACTATTATTGATCATATTATATCACATGTTGTAAACAACAGAATGATTACTGACTATGAACCTACAGAGGTCATGCAAATAATGAAATAAACTGTGTTTATTAATCACTTACAGATGACAAAGCTGACTGTAAGACAACAGATTGAAAATGTAAATGCTTATGATTTTTTGTCTACTTTTTCTCACCACAGCTACACTTACCAATCTGAATGACCTCAAAACACTCATGCTACCCGCACTGGACAGACCAAGCTCTATCAAGCTTAAAGTAACAATGATTCCATCAAAAATATTCCATCCCACTTGGAAGTAATAGTATGGATCCAATGCAATGATCTTGAGGATCATTTCAGTTGTAAAGATGCCAGTGAACACCTTAAGAAAAAAAAGAAAAAAATTGAAAAAAAAGAATAATTACCATTGATATATATATATACTGTATACATATATGTATTCAAAAACATGTTCATTTTTAGAAAGTTGGCTTACATAATTTCCCACAGACAGCATATTGGAGAACTCCTTGTCTATTGGATAATGCTCCATGGACATAAATAATGTGTTGAGTACAATACAGATGGTGATGGTTAGGTCAGTGAATGGGTCCAACACAATCAGTTTTACCACTTTCTTGATTTTCAGCCACATTGGACAAAACTCCCAGATGAGGAACATGTCAGCAAAATTGTACCAGCAAGGAGGACACTTCTGTCTTGACTCTTCTAACTCTGATAGTAAAAGAAAAACAAAATATTTTTCATGTTAAAAGTATTCTTTTAACATCAAAGGCATAATGAGTCTTGTAAAATTCATACCATGGTGTAGAATACCTACCTTCCATGGTGCTGGTAATGACACTAGCTATGCTAAACGCCCTCTGTCTTGCCTCTGGGCCCTCAAGGAAGTCTTTAATCTCCCCAAAGGTTCCTCCACTGGTCTGTCTGTATTCTGTATCAGTAGTGTCAGCCTGGACATAAAGGTCAACAAATTGTAAATTACTATGAATAAACGACAGCATCATCATGAACATTTTCTACTAGTATAAATCAGTGTCTAATATATCAGAATTAGAATTTTTACAAGCTGTTGCTGATGATTTGGTAAGATAAAAACTAATTCGTCAGATGGTCAAAGGAAACGGTAGAGGTAGACCAACTAATTCGTCAGCCAATTGTTTGAGTTAATTTTTGCAATTATCTAATCCACATCAGCCAACGCCTGGGCATCCTAAGCCAGTTAAAGCTGCTGTTCCTGTATGCTTTCTGCACTGGTCGTTGTGTGATTGAATTCTGACATCAATACAGTCCGCAAACCACTTACAGTATCAGTACTCAGAATAACCAATTAGCCTAACATGCTTAAAATTACTTAGCTTTCCACAAACAGCGATGGTGTTTAAAATCAAAGTCCAGCTGGAAGACCAAACGCTTTCAAAAAGTTTCAGCTGTCAAGCGGGTCTTTTCAGGTTATGTCGAAGAGTTCTTTATCATGACACTGGCATCTGGCTGCTCCCAGTCTGTGTTAGATCTGTGCCTCCATGGTTCCCATTTCTTTACAGTAAATTTGGACATACTTCAAAAGATTTCGGAAAACATTTCTGGTTTGTGCAAATCTAAGAGCCTTCTCAGCTTCTACTGTGCTCCATTGACTTTCCAATTCAGCTGTGCATTTGTCAACCTAATGAGTCCACTAAGTCCATGCACTCATTAAGCCTTGAAAAATAAGAATATATAATGTATGTAGAATCTTATCCTCCAGATTAAGAAACCCTAAAACCAATCCAACCTTGCACACCAATGTGTTTTTCTTGTTTTATATCAAAGTATGTTGTAGAATCTGAATAAGAGCAGTTCAAGGAAAACACGCCAAGAGAAATCCAAATCCAAGCTCAACACTACTGAGAAATTCAGGCACTAATCATATCTGCACTCATCAGATATGATGATAGCATATAAACTTAAAAATGTGCATCTTTTACCATGCTATCCTGCACTCTCTGAGTAGTTTGTCAAGATATGGCTTAATTTCTGCCTGAAACATTAATCCAAAAATGTTGTCCTGCTTTGGTAAATGGTCATCAGCGCCTCAACATGAGAGCTCTGAGCAAATAAAAGAATCATCTGGGATAAAGAAGTATATCTTACATTGTCTCCAGTGGAAGCCATGTCTACTGTCACTTTAGGTAGAAGGAGTCCCACAGGTGGTGATGATGGGAGTGAATTCCCATCCACCAGAGACACAACCCCATTGAAGTCTACTGAGCTGTGCCTGATCCCATTGGGTTGAAGTAGGAGATGAGGCAAGAAACTGCACTGGCTCATACTGCTGCTGCTGCGTCGATCACACCTCCGGGAATGAAACAGGGATCCCCTCCGGCTGAGGTTGTCCTCAAAAATGCTGTTCTCATCATCTGCAAACTCATTTTCTGAGCCCATATCGTGTGTTTGGTTTCGGAAACTGAAAAGGCTTGTCTTGCTGTTTCGTCTGGATGAGAGCAGGGGTCCACGAAAACTCAGAAAGGACTGGGAGGAAAAGACATTCTCCAATGATACATGATGATCATAAGGCGGAAAGAGTGTCGATGACAATGATCTTCATAAGTACAAACAAAAAGCAGACTTCAGGGTGAAAATGATGGTGATGAGAATGGTAAGAAAACTGCTCAACTTAAAAATGCAAAGTGGTGATGGATGTGAAAAAGATGAAGGTAATGATATATCTTATGGTGAAGAAGAAGATGATCATGATGATGGTTTACAGTTATATTGATGATAACCAATGTAAGATGAAAATCAAAGAATGAAATATGTCCAGATTATGACTGAAAAAGATTAGACCATGAGCCGATGAAGAAGCAGGGAAGATGATGATGATAATGACGATGATGATGATAATAACCAAGATGATATGAAAGTGATAAAATCTTTTTGCAGCTCAAGAATGTTGAGTAAACTTAACAAAAACATGCAGTGGATAATAGAACAAACCCAACTGAATATTCGTATATCCCGAAATCGCAACGTCTGTCTGCTATTCAAATAACTGTAAATCAAGCTGATGAACCGTGTCATGGAATGAGTCTTCTAATTTCTATTGACTAAAGACAGAAGACACATATCCACCATCCTTTAAATGAAAAATCATCACAAACTGGAGCTTTGATTTCATTGGATAGAATCATTAATATTGGGATTTTATGGCCTCTGAAGGGGACATGAATTACAGGACTGCTGCCGCTGGTTCAGAAGTCAGAATGAATGAAAAACAAATAAGGTTAAGAATGAAATAAAAGAGATGTGACAAGAAATGATCACATTCCTAGAGAAAACCCCCAGTATGTTACTGCACCTGATGTGTAGTTGAACATTTCATGTCATAGTTAAGCAGGTTTGCATCCACAGAAAAGCGGCAGTGAGGCCTCTTTATACTGTCCTGTGAATCTGATTTAGGAATCTTTGCAGCCCCTTTCACCTCTTCTTCCTTTTTTTTTCTTCTTCTGTTGCGTCTCTCTTTGGCACTTTTGGAGCTCAGCTTAGAGGCATCAGAGGAGCTCTCAGTGCCACCAGGTTTGTTGCTGGCCTCTCCGCTCTCTGCTGCATTTGCCATCACCTTGTTGAGGAAAGACAAAACAAATGTAAAAGCCCTCTAAACAACAATTTAGAATTATACAGAGAAAAATCTAACTTTGCTGTTATAACTGTCAAACAAAGTAAGCACTTATCAATACATTGATTGCCACTAAATAACAATTTCCCAGAAAATTCAGACCCATTCTTCTTTTTTTTTCTTTTTTTTTTTTTACACCCGTCTTGTCCAGCATTGTAGCAGCAGAAAGATTGTCTGGCTGCTGATTTGTGCCGAGCAAATTCACTTTGTCAAGAAGAGCTTTATATGTATAAAGTCACTCTTGAAAAAAAATCTTTCTTATTGCTGGATCCGACCAGAGGGGACAGAGAGAGAAAAAAAGAACAGAGAAAAAAGAGAAGTGGGGGTGTGGGAGAGAGAAAAAAATAAACAAAAACAAAACAAAAAAAAAACAAACCACCATACAGAAAACAATGCAATCCATCCAGTAATCCAACTGGACTACAAACAGCACACTACGCAAATACACACACACGACCGAGAATGTCCCATGCTTTTGAAATGAGGCAAAAGATCACTAAATAAATAATTTATAACCATAATAATATTATTATTATTATTGTTACCATCATCACCACCATCGTCATTATTATTATAAATAATAATAACAACAACAGCAAGAGAAAGAAAAAAAAGACTAGCTGAAAAGAAACAATACATCTCGATACCAAAACAGTAACAACAGTAAGAACACACACAAAGAAAACTAGCTGAGAGTATCCATTGGTATATACAGCTAAATGACAACACAGTGACTGTGGCAGCACGCCGAACATACAGAGTGGAGACGTTCAAGGAAGAGTGGACATGCAGTGGTCATGCAGATGCCACCGCGCCTGCATAAAGGTCAAAGGCAAGCCAGCAGAATCCCCAAATCCGGGCAATTGGCAGCCGCCCCTGACTACGGACCCCAACCCCCCCACCACGGAGAGACCATACGCCCACCTGGGAAGGCAGCAGAGGGAGGCCCCAGCCAGAGCCGCACAGACTGTCAGCCCCGCCGAGCACCGGCCACCTGGGGCAGACAGGGCCCGGGCCCAAGAGCCCAGGGACGCCCCCCACCCCCAGAGGCTGAGGGCCCGCAACGCCACCCGGGGGGGCCAGGCCCCCCCAGACAGCCACCCAACAGGGGTCAGTCCGCACCCCAGTGCCATGGGCGGCGTAACCCAAGAACCCATCCGCACCCACCCTCCTCCCCCAACCCCCAAAAACCAGACCCATTCTGATAACCAGGTATGACTACACCTTATGGTCACAGAAACACAGCACAAAAAGCAGAAGGAAGGTATGAACAAATATATTCCAACAACAGGAAGCATAGGGATCATAGGGAACAACTTACCTGAGCGTCCTCTTGCTGTTGTCTCAGCTGCTCTAACATGGCCTGGAATTCCTCTTCCTTTTCCTTAGCTTCCTTTATGGTGGCCTGGCTCTGCTCCTCATAGGCCATAGCTACGACAGCCAAGATCAGGTTGATCAAGTAAAAGGACCCAAGAAATATCACTAAAACAAAAAATACCATGTAGGGCTTCCCAGCTGCTCGCAAAGTCTGGAGGGAAAATAAACAAGGTATGCTTATACTTAATACATTCACTTTATACCATATTTGCAGAGTATATTTTCATTTAACATATTTTGTGTTTCTCATCTTTAACAATGGGACAGATGTAACAGTATTTCTGCATCTCTGTTTGTCATTGACCAATTTATTGTGAGAACTTGTGTTCACACAAGCATGATGAGCTCATTCAAGACTAGAGGAACATAAAACCTGAACATAAGTTGATAAACTGTAATCAAAGAAATTTAATGTGAAGTTAACTGCAGTGACACCATCCAGTCAATCTGTAATTTCTCATTCTGGTTTGGTGTGCAGATTCATTCCCTCTGTTAGTCAACCAGTTTTTTCATTCACAGAGGAAAACATTGACTGTGAAGGTAACAAGCCATTTTAATACTGCTGCTTATCAGTCAGTCATGTTCTCCATTTGTAAGAGACAAAAATCACTCATGGCTTTTCAAACTTAATGCCACATATAATTATCTAGCCTAATAATAAAAAAAAGTTGTTCATATAATGGACAAGAAACAATGGCGTTGAAGACAGTCAGGTTTCTTTACATAATATCCTCATGGGAGCATTGCTGTATTGACTGTTTGCTTTACTTATAGACATTATAATACTAACCACAAGCAGAGTCACTGAGTACCAATTTAGCTTTTACACACCATTCAAAATGTGTTTACCTAAGTCACAACAGGGCTCCTATGCTGCACCTGCATTGCTTTTTGAAGTTTGTTTGAACAAGATGCTTTTTAGAGTCTTTTTACTATCACTGTAATGAAGACTTGTCTCTCTTATACAACTAGCCTGTTCCATTAATGTACTTATGTACTCAGTCATCCAAAACATAGCCTCCTGAACCACACATCCAAACATATTTCTCACACAGAGTAACTCACCAGACAAAATAAAGCAAAAGACATACTGACAATCTACCCTACTATACCCTACTTTTGTAGTGAAGATGTGCAGAATACATAAAATTGACTTTAACTGACTGATAAAATACATTATAAATTCCTTAATCGTGCTCAGTTTAACAATTTCGCCCAATAATATATAGTATCAGTCAAAAGACTGGACACATTACCCATTCACATTGAATGAGTATGGGAAACTTTATCCGTATGGGTACTTTGAAATAATAGCTGGACATCTCTTTGCTAAACTAAAATAAGTTCTATGTCAAATATTTGAACATTTTACTAAAGGATTACAGAAAAACAAAGATAAATGAAAATAAAATCCTTTTTCCACCACAGGAATCACGCTGAGAGGTGGAGTTTTATGAGATTGATTAAGATTAACACAACAGGGCAAATTTGAATTGTACAAACTACTGCAGGCTACATTAGGTTCTACATTCTCGATCTTTTCAAGATTTAAATAAAACAAAAGACAGTATCAGTTTCTTCGAGATCATCCCGCATAAATGTAATTCCATTGTTGCCTTGTCAAACAAAAAACTAAAATGAGACTGTTAAAACCTGAAACCAAAATTTTGAACACGCACGGTTGCTGATTCAGAAAAGAGATGCAAGAAGACAATATCGGAGGAAGAGAGGAAAAGAAAGAGAGAAAGGGACAGATAAGACTTGGGTCAAGATAAGACTGTATTTTACTGACTGGAGAGCTTACATAGTACAGGTAGAATACAAGATGGATGACAAATTAGCTGTATTGTGTCTTTAAAGTGTTTTATACAATTTCTATTTTCTTATGGTTTCTCTGCTTACCTGCATGTAGAGGTTCTCCCAGTAATCTTGTGTCATCAGTCTAAACAAAGAAAGGAAGGCCCAACCAAAGGAGTCAAAACTTGTGTAGCCATAGTCCGGGTTACTTCCTATTGGGATGCATGAATACCCCTCTGGACATTGCCTGCAGGAAACAGAAAGTTTTGTTTTAAACTGAAAAAAACACAGCCCTCTAATGACTGTATAGTTCTATTACTTCAGCATTCAACTTGCTTACCCAGCTAAACTGCTGTTTCCACAAAGCAGTGGATCGCGTTTCTCTGGAAGGTAGTAGTAATTTTCTGAAAGTGGCAAAAAGGGATAAAAAAGAAAAAGAAAATTGTAGTCGTATTATCTGTGGGGAAGTTTGACATTTATGGTTTCTTAGGAGCAAAAGACTGATATTGATGGTTGACTAAAAAACAAGTGATGACCACAAAGTGTTTTGTACAATGTAGAAAAAACCTTATTGGTTGTACCCCATCATCTGTCAAAGGAAACTGTCTTAAATAAAATGTGAAACTTCACAGTTTAAATCAGTTTTGATCATTTTCACTTATATGAAATGTGCTGAGAATAAAGTGTCTAATGTGTCTATCCATGTCTTGACAAGATATGTTCAGAAGTAGTGTAATTTTTTCTTTAGCCTATATACAACCTGAATTCCAGAAAATTGGGATATTCTTTAAATCTGAACAAAATGAAAACTAAAAGAGCTTTAAATCACATGAGACAATTTTTTAACATACATAACAGATGTCTAAACTGAGAAATGTTACAATTATATGCACAAAATGAGCTCATGTCTGATGTTAAGGTCTCAAAATAGTTGTCATGAGGCATGTTTACCATGGTGTAGCATCTCCTTTTTCCAGAACAGTTTGAAAACATCTGCACATCAAGGCTTCGAGTTCCTGAAATTCAAA
Organism: Leptatherina wallacei; assembly: GCA_028567055.1. Classification (NCBI taxonomy): domain Eukaryota; kingdom Metazoa; phylum Chordata; class Actinopteri; order Atheriniformes; family Atherinidae; genus Leptatherina; species Leptatherina wallacei. The sequence goes on from JAOXYM010000013.1 coordinate 16,222,660, forward strand.
TTCAGTCCCACTCTTGCCTTGTATAGACTTTATAGACTGAAGAGTTTGTAGTCATCTTTAACATATTTCTTTAATGATGCACCAAATGTTTTCTATATGTGAAATATTTGGACTGCAGGCAGGCCAGTTCAGCACCTGGACTCTCCTCCTGTGAAGCCAAGCTGTTGTAGTAGCTGCAGTATGTGGTTTAGCATTGATACAGGCTTTTGAACTGAACGCTGCTGAACATGCTGGAAGGTCTCCCATGTCTTTAGCCCGGCCTATCCCTTACACACAGAGACGTCTCCAGTTTCTCTGAATCTTTTGATGATGTTATGCACTGTAGATGGTGAGAGTTGCAAAGCATTTGCAATTTGACATTGAGAAAGATTGTTTTTGAAGTGTTCCACAATCTTTTTATGCACTCTTTCACAGATTGGAGGGCCTCTGCCTTGCTAGAACATATCTTTTGTGGCTAATAATGTTACAGACCTGATATCAATTAGATTCATTACTTGCTTGCTAGATGTTCTCCCAGCTAAATCTTTGTGAACTTTCAGCTATATGCTGCCCCCCTGCCAACAATTTTAAGACCTGTAGCAAGCATCACATTTGACATGAACTCATTATGTGTATATGTCAAGTGGCACATGATAGATGCTTCTGCAAAATTACTATATACATGGAATGTCATGTATTTGTGTGGGGTTTCATATGGACTTTGGAACTATGGTTCTTAGATGCCTGTCTCTACCTGAAAACCAAACTTCACTGTGGGATTGAACTCCAAGTACTGATTAACAGAGAGGTGTGAGCAATCAGATAATCAGGGCATGAGATGGCATCTGGTCAGCTGATGCAGCCTGCTACACATCCTCCTCTTCTATTCCTGTGGACTGCTTTTTAATTAGTTAATCTAGTGTTAACTTCTAACTAATTAACCAAAGAAGTTATTGTAAGTGTGAAATAAAAACTGATAAAAAAAAGAAAGAAAAGATAATTAACATCTATACTGCACATGGAGATTTCATTGGTTATTTCTTTGGGCAAATGTCAACTATTACAGGCACTCAGAGAGCACAGACCTCTACAAAGCTATAGGGTCACTCACCTGAGAAAATCCCCAACAGCCCACCCAGTACCCCCTATATTTCTAATCTTCTGGATCACCAGATCCAGAATATCAACATAATCCGGGTCAAACACTGTTGGTTTATAACATCTCCCCGTAACTGGAAGAAGGCCTTTGGCGGTGTTTTATAACGTCTTAGAGTGCAGCCATGTCTACGACGTCATGCAGGACATGTACAGATGGGAAAATCCTGGAGAGTGCATGGTGGCTGACTCCAGGCTTGAGTAATCCAATGCTTAATCTAAAGGAATCCAATAATTTAAAGGAATGTGTGTCTGCTTATTGGTGTAAAGTGGATGTCTAGAAATTACCCAGCTATATTGTGACTGGCATACTATCAGTTGCTCCTCTTGTGTTTGACAGCTACTGCAGCCTGCTTAAGATCACGGAGACGCTTCGCGGTGAAGGTTGCTCAACGTCAGAGATCTGTGGATCTTCTGAATGCTTCAGTGATGTGAGATAAAGGAACAGCAGTCTTCCAGCCTGAATGTGTAAAGTTTCAGGATTTTTGCGGCATTGCACGAATGGAGTGTAACTTGCTGTCTTGCCACAGAAACTTTGGTGGGTGGAGCCTGGTTATTGCAATTTGGTGGGATCCCTGGTGGACTCTGACATCATGCTGACATCATGCTGAGAAATCCCCTCGGAGCCAATAGGAAGGGAGATGAGTCTTAAAGGCCCATTCTGGGATACTGATTTTTACCTGCTATTGGTCAGCACGGCCTGACCAATGGCTGCAGGATTTTCTGTTGCTACCTTGAATCCAAGCCTGCCACGGAGAAGGGGGCGAACCATTTCCAAGAACTCCCAACACAGTATTAATCGCATATTTTAGTGTGGTGTGCCTCTGTTTTATGTGTGCTATTTGGTGGTTTAACCTTGACTTTTTTTTTTTTACTGTTTGAACTTTTATTTTTTTAAATATTTTTTTAATTGCATGCAATGGCTTGTTTTTAGTAAGGTTTTTTTTTTTTATAATTGGGGGAATATTGGTTTCTGTATCCCCAGTGGTGGTCGATCATCCTGCTGAGTTGATTTCTTGGCTGTCACTCTAAATAAAGCTTTTAAACTTATGTGTTGTCTGTTGCTCGGGAGGATCTGAGAACTGTAACCGTGACATAGAACTGTACAATTAGTCAGTTAGAAATTTTGTTATATGTTCAGAATAAAAAATTGGCTCATATGATATGAAGGTCTTTGTTTTTAGCATTTTGTTCTGATTTAAAGTGTCCCAACTTCTTGGAATTCAGGTTGTACACTTCACTACTAACTGCATTTTCCAAACATGAGTAACCCATAACTAGGCTTTGATAGCGCACTTCTGAATGCCAACCAGAATTTTTACAATGCCTACATAAGGGTACATTTTGGCTGTCTACAAGAGGTTACAGAGTTAACTCCTAAAGGAAGCTCAGGTTTTTAAATGTTTGCAGGTAGGTGTTGCATGATCTATAAGGATGGAGTCAAGTTTATTTTGCTTTGAAAGCTTCCTAACAGAAATTACCTGTAAGTATCTGTGTAACCACCATGATGGAAGCTGTTGGAATTCTTCAAATACTAAAAGGAGCTTAAGTGCTTTTACTTTAGCGGAAAAATTTCAGTCCTGGTACTACTGGATCTCAGTGCTGCATTTGACACAGTCGACCACAACATCTAACTAGACCGGCTGAAAAACTGGGTAGGACTTTCTGGCACTGCAATTAGCTGGTTTGAGTCCTATCTAGCACCTCAGCCTCACAGCAAGAAGGTCGCTGGTTCGAGCCCCGGGCGGAGCCTGAGCCAGAGGGGGTTGCTGGTTTGGGCTCA
>JAOXYM010000013.1:16239695-16261431 GCA_028567055.1 Leptatherina wallacei
ATATATATATATATATATATATATATATATATATATATATATATATATATATATATATATATATATACATATATATGCAAAAAGTTAAATGATCAAAACAACAAATTTATATGCTCGATTTTTATTGGCAGACTACTCAATTGTTCTACTGATAAGAGGAGGAAACCTATCAGGATCTGACAGTTATCAGGCTCTCGTACAAAGCACATTTGGTTTCCCTGGATTTGTGATTTTATCTGCTCTCCAGTTCCTTTATCCTTTCATTGGTAAGTTGTCACACAAGCAGAACCTAATGTTAAGTATTAAATCACACTGTTTTGCTATTCTGTCTAATTTCCTGTGTGGTCTGAAAAGTAATTGTTTTACTTCTTATCCTGTCACTGCTGCCCGTTTGAAATAACACTGCAGATTCATTTTAATAAGAAAAATCCTGATTTGATTTATTCTTCTTCAGCCATGATAAGCTACAACATCACAACTGGTGACACACTGACCAAAGTCTTTCAGAGAATACCAGGAGGTATGAGTAAAATCATGTCCATTTGAAGAAGTTAGACTCCAAAATGAAATAAAAATAAAACAAAGTCCTGCAGTGCACATGCTATATTCAAATAGATAATACCTGTGTCATCTATTGACTTTTATTTTATTTGCAGTTGGGCCAGATCATATACTTGCAGAGCGACACTTTGTAATCTTGCTATCTACCTTTTTCTTCACACTGCCGCTCTCCCTTTATCGAAACATAGAGAAACTTGGGAAGGTAAGACTATTTCAGAACTGTCAACATAATCAAGTTATTATAACGCTGCTGCAAAACATCCACATGTTTTAACAGGTATCCTTTATGTCGATGGTGCTGACACTTACCATTCTCATCATTGTAATCATCAGAGCAGCTACCCTTGGACCCCACATGTATGAAAGAATATTCCATAGTCTCTTAATCTACTATTTCCTGTGTATTAACCACTGGATTCCTTTTTGTTCTTTAAAGTGAAAACTCATTTGCACAGATATATTCATATTTCTATGCTTTCCTTAATGACTGAATATGAACGTCATCCTCAAGAGTCCCTACAGAGAATGCATGGGCATTTGCAAAGTGGAATGCCATTCAGGCAATTAGTGTAATGTCTTTTGGTGAGTTTTTCTTTCATTACATTTTTATGAATTTTCTAGAATAACCTGTATGGGTGTTAGCAATGAATAGAAAGACTACAGAAAATCTGAGCAAAGAGAGAAATATCAGACTGCATTATGCACATACTAGAGCTGCAGAAATCATAGGGAAAGAGTCCAGTCTTCACATAACTCAAATAATCTCAAACTGGTTTCTGAAACATGAAAATGAGCTCAATGTACTCCAATGGCCTCCACAGTCACCAGATCTCAATCCTATAGAGCACCTTTGGGATGTGGTGGAATAGGAGAATACACCTCTCTTTTGACTGTTCTAAATTAGATGGATATCAGTTTCCATTAATCCCAAAGCATGAAACAAATAATTTTTAGTATATCTTTTTTTTTTTATGTGAATTGAAGTCTGATAATGTGCATGTTTGTCTCTGTAGCCTTTATATGCCACCACAACAGCTTTATGATCTATGGCTCTCTGAAGCAGCCCACGTTAGCCAACTGGTCTTGGGTCACACACATCTCTGTAGGCTCAGCTCTGATAATTAGTGCTATATTCGCTGTTGCTGGATACTCGACCTTCACTGGCTACACACAAGGTATCAGCACAAATGTTACAGTATTGCAGATGACAATGACTTATTTTCTACTTATTTATTTGAGTGACTATCCTTATTTAGAATGCTTTGCATTTCAGGAGACATATTTGAGAACTACTGCAGAAATGATAACCTTGCAACATTCGGTCGCTTCTGTTTTGGCTTCAGCATAATAACCACATTTCCACTGGAGTGTTTTGTTACACGAGAGGTTAGTAAAACGTTTGGACAGGCAAACCTAAGAATCTAACAGCTGAATGTTTACATATGTGAATGAAAGTGGTATTCTGAGGGTTTGAGTGAAGGATGTATATTGATGTAATATGAAGAAAAACAAATGTTTCGACAGAGCTACTCAGTTGGACCAGCTTTTCAGTTCTCAGTAGTTGTTTTTATCTGTTATCCTCTTCCAACTTTCAAATACAGTGGTAATTATGATATTCTGAAGTTGCAGAAAATGCATACATTTGAGAAAATGTATTTTCTTGTCTGGTTTTCAGGTGGTATCAAATGCTTTTTGCCGACGTGGTCTTTCAAAAGCTGAACATGCTGCCATCACCATACTTATAATTGCAATCTGCACATCAATATCTTTGGCTTATGACTGCCTGGGCGTTGTTTTGGAACTGAATGTAAGTCATGCCAATTCAAACTGCTTAAGCTGATTTAGGCATAAGCTAAGTCAGTCTTTGAGTTTGATTATTGTTATTCCTTCCAACATCCAGGGTGCTCTGAGTGCCATCCCTCTGATCTTCATCATCCCATCTGCATGCTTCCTAAAGCTCTCCCCTGGCCGTTGGTTCCAGGGCGAAAACCTGATCCCAGCAATTCTGATATTAATTGGCATGTTTGCCATGATCACCGGTCTGACCATGACAGGCCTCTACCCTCAAGACTGCTCTCACGGTGTGGAGATGTTCTACTGTGCAGATGCCAACGTCTCTGCTACTGTGCCACCTGGATGAAAGGAGCATCTTATTATCATCCAAGCGTTGAACTAAGATATTCATCTAGCACATATGGGTGTAATTTGCAGGTCATGTAGTTTACATGGAAATGTTCTATATCCAGTTTTACTTGTGAATTAATGGCATGCTTTGATAAACAACATATCAAACAAAAAGGGGAATCTTTTCCCCCGTTTGATAACTTTTTTTAAGCAATTTTTATTAGAAACCATAAAACATAAAAAACAACAACAACAACAACTGTTTGCTGGCCAAGTTCAGTAATTCTGAAGGATTTTAGGGTTCCAGTGAAATGTTTTTTCATGAATATATCAAAAATCTTTGTAACTTTCCTGCTTTTTATAACACCAAACTAGTTAAAGAAGAATGTGGAGTGAGACAACTTTGCTTTCGAGTCCCACATTTATCCGTACACCCATGCCTACGTTTCTTTGTTTCTAAAATCAAAATAATCCCAGATCACATATCTACTCTAAATAAAGTATGTAATTATATTATTGCATTCTTTTTATGAATAATAATCGATATAGCCTCCCCCCAATAAATAAATAGAGTGCAACTTGCTTCCTTGACACCATATTCTTTAGCTTTAAACATTGTTTGAATCTTTTGTAAATTAATGTATATGTAAAACCCTAATGTAATACTTTTTCTTCTTCTTTTTCTCCTTTTCGACTGTTCCCTTCAGTTTTGCCACAGTGAAATGATCTAAACTTATCCTCTGAATCCTCTTCTCTTACACCAACTAAGTTCATGTGCTCTTTTACAACATTTATAAATCACCTATTTGGTCTTCCACTAAGCCTCCTGCCTGCTCAATCTCAACCTCCTTCTACTGGTATATTCACTATTCTTTTGTTGTACATGCCCAAACCATTTTAATCTGGCTTCTCAGACTTGGTCTCAAAAACATTTAACATGTTCTGTCCTTCTTGTTTACTCATTCCTGATCCTATCCAATTCTCATCACTCCCAAAGAAAACCTCAACATCTCTGCTCACCTCCAGTTCTTTCTCCAAACCATAGAACATTGCTGGTCTTGCCAACAACTTTCACACCCTTCCTTTCATTCTTACTGATGGGAAACACTTTTATTAAACAAATATTATACAGTTTTTATATTGTTATTATTACATTGTTTTAGTTCACCAGCTAATGATTACTACTGTTTAACCATGAACAATAAAACTTGCTTCTTTTTTAAAATGAAATACCCTCATTATTCTTCATGAAGTATCCTTCTGGACAAATATTGTGTTTATATAGCAAACCAAGTACAGGTTAGAAAAACAATATATATTTAGGATTGTGCCAGAAAAGGTTTTATTTATTTATTCAGCCACTCTTCAAGCAGGAAAGTCGCATCTCAGACCTCTTTTTCAAAGGAGTCCTGACCAAGAAAAGCACCAGAACAACTCACAAATAAACAAAAAAAAAACATGATTGCAATAAAAACAGACAAAATATGAAACAAAAAATTCCAAATAGTATAAAAAGACACAAAAAGCAGTGTCACGTCAATGATTGTATCTCAATGATTTCTTTACATATGTTAATAAGAAAATAGACACTAAATAAATTAGATTGCATATAATATTATGTAATAAATAGTAAATATAAATAGTATATCAAATAAAATGGTAAATTCAAGACCCGTTTCACATTAATGAAGAGAGAAGCGGTAGTTCTCACATTCAACCACGTGATGTCGCTGTAGACAACAAAGCAGAAATGAAGTACAAAACATCAACACTGAAGTGTTTTTACGAGTTACAACCATTGGCTGTAGAAAAACAACTTATCTTTACACGAGATGAATGTATTTCCTTGTGTCATCTTTCATAGCATAGTTGTACTGAGCTATTACTTTACTGAGCTCTCCCAACACGTAAACTTTTGTCAGCCTATAGTTTCCACTCGAGCTCTGATGCCGAGAAACTGAGAAACGCCCCATTTTTATAGCTCCGCGTTGCGATGCAAAACACTGATGTACAGATGAAAGTTGGCAGAGTTGAGATGGCTGCTGCGTTAGAAGGGAAATAATGCATATCTGACCATACGAAGCTCAAAAGAAGGAGAAGAGAGGATCAAATACACTGGAATGGTTTCCAAAAAAGACGTAAAACACACTTCAGAGTGACATTGTTGGTACAAACACAACCCGTAGCTGTCTCCACCTTCTAGAAGACTGATGGAAGTTGACAACTGCTTCGAAAATCAACTGCATTCATTGTAAGTACGAAATAATAAGTAAGTGTCTTCTGCGATTAGAAGAAGAAAGAAACGGTTAATAGGACTTAGAAACTGATGACCTCATGTGGGATTCGCCCACATTTCAGAGTTTGCTCATTTGTGTCACTGAAAACAGAAGGTTAGAGCGGCTTTTTACTACATTTAGTATGACAGCTGTCACTAAAAATGAATTGTCCTTTTTGTCTGTGTTGGGCTGCTGCAAGGGATTTTGTTAAGCCGATGAGTTTAGTCATGGATGATCGTGGATCCCAGTCCCATCCGCGGAGCTCTGGTCAGAGGTATGTACAGCAGAACGGCCATTTAGAAAAGCAGCTGTAACAACTGTGATTTTAGTTGTTAATGGGGGGTAACATGACTTGGATCCCTTTAGTGCAAGTAGTATTAATCATCTGCCTTTAAACCCTGCTAAACTTTATTAAATTATGCATCCTCTCTGGAGGAATATGCTTTTTTCCACATCATGCACAAACATAATTCAGAAATTTCCATTATGTAAAATTGTCTGTCAACTGTCAACAGCAAGCAGTTGTCAACAAGTGGTAGCATGCAACCAGCTGTTTCCTCAGCTGTCTAAGACATAAACATAATGCCGCCTTTTGTCACATAATGCCTCTGCATAACCAACTTTTTCAACAAACTTCAACTAACATTCTTTTCATTCAGTACATCTCAGTGGAGTCATAGTTGTTGCAGACGTTTCAACCTCTGAACTTTCCTCATTTCCTGCTTTCAGAGTTTTACTGAGAAATTGCCTCGACCATATGTAGAGGTCATGGGAACTATTTAGCAGGGAAAACATTCAGCCTCCTCTGTTCCTGTGATGGGGTTGATGATGGTTGTAGAAATCATACATTTGATGAGCTTGAAACCGATATTCTGTTATTCACGATTTCAGTGAAGAAGAAGTGTTGGGAGTGTATGTGGAATTTCCCATCACTTTTGCTCCGCAGAGTTGGAGATGATGTCAGCTGCTTGTATTCCAGTGGTTGGAATCATTAAAAAGGTTGACTGAGTTTCCAGGGCTTTTTTCTTTTCTTTTTTTTCTGTTTTTACCAGCCGCTTCTCACTCTTTTGGCATTTTCAGGCAACCTGCCAAGATTTGAGATTTAAATTTGAGGTAGGATGGAGACTTTGAGCATATGATAGTTTCCAAGCCAGCGCTCCATGATAGCTGTGTAAAGTTTCCAGTCCTGCCCTGCGATGCTTTAATTTCCCATTTGTTAAAGTAGTATTTAGGCATATTATGAACATTTTTGTGCGACTTCTATTCATATTTCAAAAGAATTGTGTAACCCAAGAGCACAGCCACGCTTCTTGGCAGTAGGGAGTAGCAAACTACCTAAATCTCTCTGTGGTTTGAGTATTATTTGGAGAAGTACACCACACTCTTCCATATGCTGCTGGGGTGTGGGGGGTAAACCAATGCTCTCTGTCTTATTTCTGGCTTCATTATTTGGGGTGAAAGAACCTGCTGCTTCTCTCTTTTTCAAATGCAGTCACATGTGAAGATTTTATTTGACCCTCAAAGCTATGCTTCATTTGTTATCCAAATACACACCCTGCCAGAAACACTTGGCTTGCTGTTTTAAAGCAGAGATGTTGCTGGCACACAAGCACACGCAGATATTATTTAACTTCAGGCCATCTTAACTGCATTACAAAGTGGTGTTGCAATCAGTAATAATCAGAAACATTGCATTTAAATGACACTGCTAATTGTGCTGCAAGAAGCATATTCTTCAGTCCTCTAGCAGTGCACAGCTCAGTGCCGGCCCTACTAATTGGACACACCTTAAACCATGATCTCACATGGCTGGCTCTCCTCAGGGCAGAATGTGGAATTAGTTAAGGCATTGTGAATCCCCACAGCTGTTTCCAAACGTTGAAATGATCCAAGGGCACAGCTGTTCACATAAGTGTACAGATGTATATTATGGCAAGACTGACAGATGAAACTAAGATATTTAAAGAATTTGGCCATGCGGAGTTGAAGCACATCGACCAAAGTCAAGGTGCAAAAATCACAGGGCTTGGAGTAGACCAGAGCATATCTGTGTTTTCTCCTTGTAGTTATCTCAAGAGACAGCAAGGCTGTCTTCATTTAGGATGATATGTTATTTAGTTGACAGCATGTTGCCTTTAGAGAGTCCACTGAGATCTTATAGGCTCAAAAGGCAAAATAAAGGGTGTCATTTAAAAACATCCTCCCACTGGATGGAATAAAGTAATTGGCATTACAGTGCACGCAGCAATGAGCAAAATGTCTGTTTGAATTGTGGATAGTTTTATTTCAGTCATGCTTTCTGCCTCACAAGCCTAAAGAAGACATAATGGCTCACATCCAGGGAACAGGGAATAATGGCTTGTCTTTGTTGCCATTCCAAAGCCAACGCATTGACCGTAAATACCAGCACGTTCTTCTTTATGGACAGCGATGAATTTTATTAAGCACAGCTTGGCTATTATACCTAATTTTTTTCTTTATTTCTCACACAGAAATTATGCAAAGTTATTTAGATAATGTTGATGGAGTTTGAATAGATTTGCTGCACAGATACTGATTGCGAGCCGGCTAAATAGACTGGAAGACTTGGCCCCTCTTTGTTTCTGTTATGCACTTTTCCAGGCCATAACAGTTGAATACCTCCCACTCTTAGTCTGTGCAGCATTCACAATGACTTCACTTGAATTAGTCCTTTGTGTGCTCTCAATAGGAAATTTTGCATATCTCCAATAACATTCAAACATATCATGCAACAAAAGAACAAATTGCCTCCATTTGCTTGACCTTATTATCAGTGTTTGTCTTGTTTAGATGAGATATTTAGAACGAGAGGCCAGCCAGTCCTGACTGGCACTGCTGGGTTTTCAACAGATCTGCTTCAAAGAAAAGCACTTTTTACCAGTTATTCAACAAATACCAAATCATCAACGCTAGTTAAATGTAGGGAAAAAAAGTTAATTGCACACCATGACATGATTCTCTAGATGGCACTGTCACTTTGCCTGCTTTTGTGATGTTTTCTCAACCCTGTGTAGCAACACCCATGTACTTGGGTGTTGCTGCACTAGTTCCTGTGTTGAATTTTGCATGATGTTAGATTGCTAAAGACCAGATATAGCGAAGCCCATCAGTTCCTAACACAGAGTGTAGCGGGCTAATGAACCTCAACATGACACAAACAGGCAGCCGTAGCAGAGATCTCAATGAGGACTTTGGCACTGACAGCAAGAATTAGTAAGTAAAAAAGGCAGAGCTGCTTTGTATTCAAGATCCACACAAGTTGTCTATCCAGCTGTGCTTCTTTATGCCTCTGAGGTGCTGCTTTTGCAGAACTACAACTTGGGATTTTATTTATGAACATGTTTCTCTGTTTTCAAGGAAAAGTTCAAGTTTTGTGCAATTTCTCCTTAGACTGGGTTCTGTTATGCTTGTCTTCAGTGTAAATGAGAAGTCACATTAGTATTTGGATTACTGATCTTTAGGCCTGTGCAACATTGAATATTCTCTTTTACACTAGTAGTGATTAGATAAATGGGCCTGTGTACATTTTGACTTTAGAAACCTCAGTTCATGTGATCAGCAAAAGATGGAACGCATGCTGTTGAGCCATTGAAAGATGCCCCACTCTAGACAATGCTGCATTGTTTCAGATGAAGGGACACAGTGTGATGGTTATAATTATGACTCCAGGGAAAGCTTTTGCTCTCACAAAGTTATTTTATCTAAATCTTTGGTCTCACTTTGAAAAGCACACATTTAGTCAAGTCACCAGAAAGCAGAGTGAATTACCGTACCTTATCTTCCCTGTTGAAGTTTGAGCAGGACTCTGTAGGGTTATTATGTGTTGTGTGACTGGAAAAGAATTCCTGAAGATCTAAACAAACTTAATCATTCACTCTCTTGAGAACTGTATAAAAATATGTACAGACTAAAAACATGCATTGTGTTCCCTCCTTTATGTTTACATTTTGTTTTCCCAGTGCACAGCCATGGCTTTGCTATGGTGCAATGTTTAGAGGGGAAATATTTGAGCTGCATTGAGATAAGATGAGGGGTAATGTACCATAACAGACCCTCAGCTCTGTAACCAGAATGATGTTGAGAAATCGCAGCAAATAATCTCAAATCTAACATTCTGACAGATATAGCTTCTTACTAGCTTCCTTTGTTGTATAGCGAAAGATTCTACCTCATATATTGCAGAAGAAGAACGAGTAGTAATAAGTTAAAATGGGACAGATTATGACAAGTGGATATAATGATCTGAAAGTTCAAGTCTACTCCTTCAAGCGTCTATCAATTCTCTCCATAATGATGTTAAGGACAACCTGTGGCTTCGAGTTTGACCAGGCTTGTGCTACAACTGCTGTGGGAAAAAGTTTTTGTTTAGCCTCCACTAATAAACGATATACACAGGAGGTGGGAAGTTCTCATCGGGTCCCTGTGCGCTTTCTCGTACTAATCTCTCTCCATCCCACACTGCTTGTGAAGTAATGGCCTTACCAGACCCTCTTTAAAAAGCTTGTGTTTACTGCGAGTGACCTCTCACCAGATTACCAGCTGTGGCTCCAGCCCTGTGTTTTGTCTTTCCTCAGGAACCTCCACTCCACACCCCTTTGCCTCGTTTTTTTTTTTTGCGTGTATGTGTGTGTGTGTGTGAAATATGACACAAGAAAAGTCTTGTTTACACAAAACTTAACTTTAAGCGAAACATATGATAAAATAATTCAGAGATGATTGAGTTGGATTGGAGTAGGTGTGGTGGTAGTGAGTGGTAGTGAGTGTACTTTTGTTTGGAAGAGAAAGCAGATTAAGGATAAGAGTCTAAAGAGTTGAAGCGTTTGGGGTTTAAGGGGGACTAAAAGGTGAAAGTGGGGTGGTTCAGGAGGTGGCTACTAAATTCCAAATGGCCCATGAGTAGTGGGTAAAGATGGTGGTATACCAAGACTCCAGGGATAAATTCTCAGCTCCTTTATCAAATTGGCTGGAGGTTCAGTATGGGGCAGGTCTCAGGGCTTAAGGGGGGTGTCTGCCTTCATCGGAGACCAGGAGGGAGGCTGGTCTTGGCAGGTGAGTAGCTGAGAGCTCAGAGCCTAAGCATGTTTCACTGCATCCATCTATAGAGGTGACACTCCCCTTTCTTAATGAAATATTTTAGTAACATTTAACTCATAGTTGGACACTTATGTGCACAGAAAAATATGATAGAAAACTTAAGAGCTTAGAACAGGGAATTGGAGTTATGGAAGAAGCTTGCATGAGTGTTTTCAGAAAATGATAGATAAATAATTATATGTAAATCAAGAGGACAAAATGCAGGTGAATAAGGAAAACTAAAAGATATTAGTTATATTAATCAACAAATATTTGTAAACAATAGATGATATCTTAGTTAAACTTTGCCAGATGATTATTTACATTAAGACAATATTTTTTTGTAATAAAGAATTATCTGAAATGATATACTTACATGCGAATGAGATTTGATGTCAACCATTTTTTTTAGAACTAAATTGTGAACCTCTACAAAGAAAGCTTCAAAATTCATGTTTTACTTGTTTTACAACAAGTCAGATGGGAGTTGGGACATTTCTTTCATGACTCTATAAATCAGAATGAATAACGATGTCAACAGCCAGATAACAGAATGACATATTTTATACTTGAAATATTTCATGAATAGGCGAATGAGTAAATAACAGACGGATCGAGATATGAACAGACTTTGCTTTATTAACTTTCACAATACGGGTAAAAGGAATAAATCTGGAAAGTTCTGTGTAAATCTTGATAAGGTGGAGATTTCAGCCCGAGGTACGAGAACAACTCATTTTGAGAAAAATATCTTTGTACTTTCTGTACAAAAAATATATTACAGGAAACTTTTCCACTACAAAACTTATATTGGTAACCTTTATTTTTCTTTTGCATTACAGTATTCTGATGGTTGAAAATGGAAATGAGATATATGCACTGATTTACTGATTTATTGGTTGGGACAAAAACATCTTTGCAGTTGGACCCATTACTGAGCAGGATCAGCTGACCAGCAAGTACTAAACAGCTACAATGAAAAAAAAACAAGGTTGTTAAATGTGTGAGTGTGCTTCTCTTTGCAACTGACAAGCTAAGATTCTTAAGTAAGAACTCCTAAAAGGATAGACCTTTTTGTCTACATTTTGCCTCTTCCAGTTCAGTTTTGTTTGTGCAAGAAGCAGAAGTTAATTACAAAAAGTGATGCCATACCATAACCACAGATGTAGAGGACCCGATAACTTTCATTTATTTCTGAATGCAGGGACAAAATATCCAGCCCATTCTTTACTATTTGGATTGCACATTTGATTTTCGGTATGTCCCCCACTCCTCAGGACGTCATTTGTGAAAGCTTTGCAAAGGGAGGCTTGACAGTTTTTTTTTTTTTTTTTTTGCCACAAACACAAAATGCTGGGTACTTCAGAGAGATATTATCTTTTAGTCCATCCCTGTAATCTTACAAAACTCCTCATGTTTGGCTCTCCCTGCTCATGTGTAAACTGTTGTCTTCCAGCAAAACAACTCACTTCCCATCTAATTGCAGAGTGTGACTTTCCATGATGTAGTCAGACACTTAGCCAGGATAGTGGGGGGACTTGGTTCGATTGGGCAGGGAATCCTCAAAAATTCCTTTGTTTTGGTTTGCTTTCACACTGAACTTTATTCAAGCGTACCAAACAACGCCAAGCAGGGAAGAGAGACAGACGGACCATCCAGTGAACCAAAGAGAGGATGTGACATCTTTTCAACGAGCAGGGTAAATGGGAAGGATTTCATTGTTGGTACAGGCCAATCGTTGAGCCAGGTTTTTTTTTATTTTGTCCCACTTTTTTACGTCTGGGTCAGTGATTATTTTGGGCTGTACTCCCCCAGACCATCATGATGTGAATAGTAATCTAAACTCAGCGGACTCAGTCCAAACAGTATGGGAGGCATTTAAAGTAGCTTGCAGTGGTTGGATAATTAGTTATGCCACAGCCAAAAAGGTTTTGAAGGAAAATAATTTAACTCTTGAACTTAAAGCGCTGGAACCCTAGCATATGCAAGACCCTGATAATACAGTGGTAAAAATTGAAATGTTGGTTGTCAAAACAGAATTACAATCACTTATCCATGAAGAAACAGAATTTACGTTATTTCAACTTCGCAGAAAGTGTTTTGAGTCAAAGCGGGTAAAATGTTGGCACTAAGATTAAAACAAATGGAAAGTCAACACTCAATACCATTTATATGTGATAACTCCTGGACAACTATTTTTGAACAAAAATAAATTAACAGAACCTTCAGAAAAAGTTACATTAAACTTTATCAGCGAAGGGTTCTAATGATGAGAAAGATATGGATGATATTCTCAGGGACGTCCTCTCTTGTTAAAAGAGGAGGACAGTGCAAGGCTGGAATATCCTATTTGTGTTGCTGAAATCATTTAAGCTTTAAAAGTCCTGCCGACAGGAAAGGCGTTAGGCAATGATGGTTATACCACATAATTCTATAAGTGTTTTCAACAGGATTTAGTCCCATGCCTCAAATTGCTATTTGATGATATAATAAACAATCAGTCTATACCACAGACTGATTGTTGCCCAAGCCGGGAAAGGAGCATTAAAAAATGAATACATTTCATCCCTTGAGCTTATTAAATAATGATTATAAATTATTTTCTAAAATTCTGGCAGTACGTTTGGAAAGTGTAATTCCCACCCTTATCCACCTTGACCAGGTTGGGTTTATTAAAGGTCGCCTAGTATTTGATAATATGAAGAGACTTTTTCATGTCTTATCAAGAGCATCTTCTTGAAAAGGCATTTGATAGGATAGAATGGCTCTATTTGTTTCATATCCTTTCTTTCTATGGTTTTAGAACTACCATTATTCGGTGGGGGAAGGCTCTTTATAATGGCCCTATTGCATCAATTAAGTCTAACGGTATAATATCAGAACTTTTTCATCTTATGAGGTCCATTTGGCAAGGTTGCCCTGTCTCACCATCCCTCTTTATCCTAGCTCTTGAACCTCTGGCATGTGCTGTCCATACCGATAATAAAATCACAGCCATACATATAGGGGGACATGACTTCAAAGTAAACTTGTATGCAGATGACATTTTATTGACAATAACACAGCCAAGCCAATCCCTGCCACAGAAATTGAAGTTGATTGATGCATTTGGGATTTTTTCACAAGATACAAGATAGATTATAGTAAAAGTGAAACAAGTGAAACTATAATTTCATTCTTTCTTTTTTTCTTTGCTCTGTTTGGTATGTTTTGAAATTTGTGTATTTTATTCATTTATGTTTGTGTATGTTGGCAAAAATTGAAATGACAAATTATTTAAAAAAATAAAAAAATACTATCATGATGTGATGCACACTTACAGAACAAATTGGAACCTGACAGCCTACAGGTACTTTTACTTTATTAGTGACATTCTCTGTAGCAGCTGTTAAGCTGTTGTAGTGTGGTGTTCTCATGTAGTATGGGACTGATTGTACCCAATGATATTAGACATATAAGTACAAGGGAAAATAAAGTTGAAAATGTTTCCCTTTAAGACATGTACACTACCAGTCAAAGGTTTGGACACACTTTCCCATTAGATTTAATGGGTAGTCAAAGTTTTGACTGGTGGTGTAAATAGTCAGAATTTACAGTATTAAGACATTTTTTACACTTGATAAAAAAACAAAACAAGAAATAATTCTGTGCATTTTACATGATCGACCTCTTCATTCACCATTTAACCTTTTCATTCGAGAGTGGATTGCACATTTTTAAGTAAAAGTGTGGAACGACTGATGAAGAGCTGGCGATTTCACAATAGAAAGTCAGATGTATTGCTTCTGAACCAGGCAGAGTAGTTTTCTAAATTAAGGTGTGGCTTTTACATTGCTTCAAACATGCTGTGTGAAACTCTGTTGTTTAAATTGTTATCACTCTAATAGAAGCAAGTCTCACTATAATAATGTTAATGTTTTCTTTAAGCCAAGGTTTAAGCTTCCTGCTTTTGGATGCAAATCTTGTTGCAGATCTTTTTTTAATGCACAAATCTGCAATGGGAAAATGAAGTTGATTGGTTTTAAAGTACTGTGTTAGTCACGGTTTTGATATTTCGAAGTTAAACTGACTGTAATTAAGTTTACCTATCAACAGATTCATTTTTCCCCCCGTTATTCTGACTACATGTTTTAAGTGAAGGACAATGACTTAATGATCCCCCAACATGTTCCCACAGATGTAGAGCTCATTCTTTGGAAATACACGTTGTTTCATTTATTTGTTTCCTAATAATCACTATCATTATATCTTTTTCTTAACCAACAAGTCCTCTGAAGTGGTTTAGGAGTGAGCCAGTTCTGCTGAAGTGAGGTGTGGTTTTTAACCGTTGGCAGTGTTTTTTCATTATGAAAAGCAAACACAGAAGTACCACCTGATTACATTAGGGAGTGGGGAGGACTCCAAGATGGTTTTAACCATGTGAGAAGACAACACCTGACTCAGCACTCCCTCTTGACTTCCCTTGTTTGTTTACCCTGTTAATTGCATCATAGCTGCATGAGTAGCATGAAGGCTCAAACATGATCATTCAGCAGATTAACTCCAGTCTTTGTCTAAGTGCTGCTGCAGTGTATGTCAGTGAACATGCTGCTTCGCTGGCCCCACCCTCAGGTTCCTGTCTGCAAAGGGAGGCAAAGCTGCTTACCTTCTTGCCCATGACCAGGGGGGGCAGTGCTACCAATACACTGTATGCTGGAGCTTTAAGGGAGACACAGCAAGAGGGCCGACAGGATTTAGGTAGGGGAGACAGATTTCTGATGTCACAGCTTTGGGCGTGGCATTAAGGTGGGCCTTTCAAAGCTATACTGTCAGAGTTTAGTCTGTTTGACTGCTCATGGGAGAATACAGAGGAATGGAAATTATGTGAGCGGGAACATCCTTGGGTAGAAAGGTAAGTGTGTGGAATGAAATGCTGGCAAAGTCAGAGGAAAAGCATATCTGTCACCTGCCTTCCAATAGGCTAAAACACAGCTCTCTTTAAGTGTTAAAGGCTCTTGAAATGCTTTTGTGTACTTCTTTTTTTTGCACTCAGACTACTAAGTGTCTGTGTGTTCTAACTTGAAGTGGAGGGAGTGCTGGACTTGCTGCAATGTGGCATGTTTAAGCCTGTATAGTTGATTGTACAGCTGAGCTATTGCTACTGGAGTTTTGTAGTGTTTTGGTCAGTGGAGCATTACATTTTTTTTTTAGCTTTTGTTTCTTGAAATAATCAGGATGTTGTCTGAAAGTGTGACTGAGGAAACTGACTTCTATGAAAAAGAAAAGAGGGGGGGAAACTTGTTTGTTTCTTTGTTCATGAACCCACTGTTCCCCAAGGGGCCATCCTGCTACCCGGCAGCTGCTAGCATACCACAGAAGGCATTTTTGTTAATCCTTCATCTTCTCTCTACCTCAGAAGAGCTAAACATTTCTGGATTTGTCTGGTTTTTCTTTCTAAGCTGCTGCTATTTCATCACTAGGATCCAGTTTAGCTCTTAATTGTATGGGTGAAGAAACTTGTCAGAAATGCTGAGAGGTGTTTCTGATTCAAGTACCACCTGGAGCAAAGTGTAATGGGATAAAAGGAAATGGGATTTGTTCCTTTTTTCAGCTAGATAAGTTCTGTTGATTTTTAGTTTTAGTCATTTTTACACCTCTCCCACCCTGTGCCTGTCATTCTGTCTTTTTCACACCTAATCAAAGAAGTATTTGAGGTATTTTTGCACGAGTAGAAGCATCTGGATATTCTGTGCTTTCACTTTTTTCTGTTTTTTTAGAGGATTGTAACAGCTACTTATCTAAAACCTCATCTGGCAGTTATCTAGTGTAGTATTACTTAAGGAGATGAAATCAAATCTCTAAATATGTGTGTCTTTTAGCAACTTATAATGTGTTATGTGTAATGGATTTTAAATGCCTGCGACACAGGTTACATCCATTCTTCACACATCTGTCTTAATGCTAATCACAGATTGGTTGATGATTACAGTAAAACCAGAAAGATCCCTTTATCAAAGGAGCTTAGCATGCACTATTTATTTATCATGGCACATTCAGTTTTTCAGTTGAAATTGTTTCCTCTGGTGAAGATCACAAGATCATCCTATGACAAAGTGAAAGAAATGACGCAGTGACAACAGGCCTATTATTTCCTGGTAGTCTGTGATCATGTCTGTCAAGTATGCTCTGTGATATTGAATGGACTTGTTTGTGAGTGTCAGACCTCCCAGGGAAAGCCTGCGAATGAGGCAGCAGCACAGTCAAGCTGCAGCATGTCCCCCTCTCATTTAGCAACACAGAAACGCTTGCCTGGATGGAAAATACATACAAACCCTCTGTGTCCGTCAACTGCTCGATGAGTCTTGATTTAAGAACACTTCCGTGATGAGGCAGCTGTATAAACTGGGCTGACCATGGACTTCACACATAGCTGCTGTTTATTTTTCCATACTAATTACTAAACGCTTCTGTTTGGAGGATTCACAGTTAAATATACCGAGGCTGTGAGGAGCAAACACAACGCCAAAGCCGTCAGTCTGTGGCTAAAGGAAGAACGTGACAACTCCTTTCGAAACACCTAAAACACAAGGATAAAACAGAGAACACAAGGTGCTCAATAAAATTTGCCATTTCATAAACACATTTCACAAAATAAATAGAAAATGAGCTAAGTATTATGCTGTTGTGAAACAAATTTCACAACAGCAAAACAGAAAAATTAGATTTTTCATTCTGAAGTGTTTTTCCTTTTTTTCTCTCTCTCTCTTTTTGTCTTGACATGTCTTTCAGGTTACTGTTTTTGTTGTTTTCTGTTTAATATTGTTTTTTGGACCTAAAAACCATCTCAGAACATTTTCTGTGCATTATTTTAAAACAAAATATGTCCTTACGAAGCTACTTTTCAGAACAATGTGTGGGAGAATGAGGAGTTTAGATGCTTACAGAGACTGATGTAATCAGGACTTTGCACCTACTGCAGTTCACAGTATAAATGTCAGTATTTTTTTTTGTTGTTGACATGTGAAAGGAATTCTTTCAAAGTGAAACTGTTTGCGGTGGTCTCACATCGACGGTCTGTGATCTAGCAGAAGTTTTTCATCCAACGTCCCCATCTGCACCCTGCATAACCCAGCTCTGGATTTAAGCACTTTGAGATCACAGCAACACACAGATTGAACGAAAGGAGTAATGCAAGTTTGCTTCAAATGAAACAAATTGGGTCAACTTTTGTCTCAGCTATGACACACACACACACACGTGTGTGTTAGTGAGGAAACAAGTGGTCGGCGTGCATGTCAGATGAAACGGTACCAAAATACTCTGGGGAGCTGGTGGATGGTTGCGGTGATTTTCTTTCTTTATTTTGAAAGAAAACCAACCAAACACCCTCTGCAGTTTGCACTACATGGAGTTGTTTTGTTGGAATCTATAGACTTAAAGGTTTAGTTAGTTTAAAGACATACATTTTTAATCTAATCATTCTTTCAACAGATTGAATCACCTCACCAGCCCAGAACTGCAAGAGGTTATTTGGGTTAAAGGTTAAATCACTTAATTCAGTAATCTCTTTGTTACACATGTAAGCGTAGTCAAACCTTAAAACTTTAAATTTGAATAGATCAGTGCTCAGTCAGGGTCTTGAGGATGAATCCCTTTCCCTTTATCCTCTTTGGCAATTTGACATTGGAACAGGTTGGACCAGATTTATTCAATGGAAATGATGACAGATGAAAATGTTTACAGTAATCTGCAACCGTTAAAAGTGTTTATGGAGCGTCATTTGGAAAGGATCTTCATTAGGTAGTTTGAACGACTTTACTTCAGTCAAACTCTAAAACCAGGTTCTTCACACTGCTCTGACAATAAATCAAGCAGACTTACCCTCCGTACTCCAAATATAACATCCGTTATCCATTTTATTTAGTTTAATCACTCGCACAAATTATTTAGAGAGACAGGAGATCATTGTTAAGAAATATATTGAGGATGTGTTATTTAATAATGACAAAGGAGAGAGGCTATTATTTAATTTGTGATGCAGCTTCATGAATCACCAGATTAAGCTAAAATTAGCATGCATATGCTTATTTAGTGAAGATTTTGAATAGTTTGAGAATGAACTGAAGCCTATAGTATCTGACCTGCCTTAAAAGTAATGCTAAAAGGATGATGTAAATTGGACATTAAAGGAGAGGAGAAAAGCACAATACCTGAAATTACACAATGTTTGAATGATATTGGTCTGGTTAGCGCTCTCAGCTCTGTGTACCATGTAAGGTTTTGCAACTTTTGCTGCAGCGGTTTGGTCGGACTTTGTACACAAATGTTTGATTTATGGATTTGTGGATAGCTGCTGTTATCCAAGTATATCTGAGTGAGGTAAGCAAGCTTTTTGCTGGAATTATTATTTATTCACTTTCTGTGTAGGTTTTTTTGTAGCTTTATTCTACTTGTACTCAGAACATAAAATGCTAAACATTTTTGTTCATCAACTCCAG
Source organism: Leptatherina wallacei (assembly GCA_028567055.1). Lineage (NCBI taxonomy): Eukaryota > Metazoa > Chordata > Actinopteri > Atheriniformes > Atherinidae > Leptatherina > Leptatherina wallacei. Next base: position 16,258,228 of record JAOXYM010000013.1, read on the forward strand.
ACAGTCGATGTTTTGGGCTTGCCGATTATTGTTTCTTTTAGATGACGTTCCTGTGCTATCCGTCACTGCTTTTGCCTCAAAGATGATCAGATTTTAACATGTTCTCACTGCTTTTTGCTTGCTTGCTTGCTTCAGTTGCTGCAGCCGCCCCTTCTTGAAATATTCTGAATGTATAGTAACTTCCTCTGCTACTGTACCGCCTGTAGTCTGGCTGACAAATAATCACATGATGAGCTGAAGCAGTGCACATGGATTCTACAGGCTGCCATAGTTTCTTAAGAAACCAGGAGACTATAATGACATGAATGTTGTTCCCTATTTACTAAAAGGACATGTAAGAAGTTTTATTTTGTGAATAAAAGAGAGAGAGAGAGAATAAAATAACTGTATGATGGTGGATTTAGCTATTTCCTATCACTTATTGATTTCTTATAATGTTGTGTTGTGGTTTAGGACATGAGCCCTAAAAATTCAGTTTATTGCAAACCTATTTCAAGTGATTTCCCACCTGAGTCTTGGAGGACCTGGTGGTTACTACAGCAATGGCATTAATGAAACTATTAGCACCCTTAGCATTTGTGTTGCGGTGGATAGTGCTCCAAAATAAGAAGAGTTTATTTGTAGTTTGCTATTATCGTGAAATCATTATTCTGTTCGTTTAAATGTAATCCTCAGCTCTGTTGGTTCATCAAGATTTTCTGTTAGATGATACAGTATTATATAATCAATACATTGTTGAATTGTCATAATTTGATGTAAAACACAACAATTAATCTTACTGTGTATGTATCTTTATTTTTGTAATTTTCAAAGTGTTTAAGGGCATCCGCCCCCGCAGCAATGCTAATAATCCTCGCTGGATGTGCCTCAGTGGAGCCTGTGACCTTGCATTGCTGGGATTCCTCTGTGTAAAAAAGCAGTGCCCCACGTGAAACTTTGCAGGCCGTAATTCAGAACACTGCCTCTGCAAAAGCCTTTTCTGTGTGCACACGTTGACTGAATGAAATGGCACATGAGTGTTTCCAGTGTTTGTGATCCCTGTGCTCACTGAAGATGTGATCTGTTATTTACACTGGTTTCTTGTCATTAAATCTGCTGTTTTTCATGTCAGACAAGTGGTGATGCAAAACAAAATGTGTCTCTGCTAATCCTTAAACCCTATAATGATGACCCTGCTCAAAGGAAAACATTTTCTTGTTTATAGTTCCAAGCATTGCATTTTGGAAATGGTGCAATTATCTTAAATGCTTTGTGTCGCAGATTTCTCACGCAGGTGTGCAACAGATGGCCAACTGACAAAAATCCTAGAAATAGGGGGGAAAACTCCCAGGATGTACTATAATTTTTCGTTTCTGTTTTGTGTGTGTCCGTACAGTTTAATACGTGCAACTGGTTTCTCCCACATCTCATTCCCAACAGTTTCCAGGAATATAAAACCTTAATGAACACTTGCAACTCACTTCAAACCTAAAATGCTCTTGTCATGCTTTCACCCACAGAAAACAGCCCTAGCTGTAACCAGAGATTTCCATAAATCGCTGTTTCAGAAGGACATACCATGTAAAGACCCCACGTAAAGATTCAACAGTGACTGATATGAAGGACTGAACCTTGTGTTTTACTTAATCTCACGTGTTTGTCCATTCACTGCCTCTTTTCTTCAGGCTCACTGAGCAAATCTGTCCCCTTGGTTGTCTTGTGACTTGTGTGCAAAGTGGACTTGAACTCTCAAATGTTCCAGTGTCATTGCTTTATACAATATGTAAAGGAAACTACTCATTTCATGCTGTCAGAACATTGTCAGAGGTGGCACAAATCATTTCATGTTTTTCTTTTTCGATGCGCAGATAGAAAAAAAACAACCCCTGATCAAATAGCAAGGCAAATGTGAGAGTGGTTGACACTTTCTTGTTTAACTGCAGGGTGTCAACCAAAAGCAAAGCCCCATCCCCACCAGGACTGAAGAAGCTGGATTCTCCAGGTTTCTCGCAGTGGCAACCGGGAAACCGTCATTTAAGCATGGACCAGAAGGAGAACATTTTGGATAAAGAGCTGTCACTGACTGTTATTCTGCCTGATGGAGTGGAAAAAATGACGGTGGTTCATGGCAGGTACAGTTACACCGCTTTTCTTGAATCACCATTTCAAAATCATGATGTATTTAGGATCATGCACGCATACATATATTTGCAATCTAAGCAAATACACTGCATTACTTTAGTTCATTTAAGCTACACATCATGAGACTGATGACAGATTTAGTCATCACATGTCATCCAACTTTTATCAGACTGAGTCAGATGGGTGGAGTGGCTCAGTGTTGTGGTTTTAAGTTAATATGTGCACTTGAGCAACATTAATTGCACTTTTCTTTATAATTTTGGTCATAGACATGAATGAACATGTGTTTCTCAAATGAAAATGAAATGACTCATCTCATTTTTGCACGCCATGGTGCTGTAATGACCCAGTTAAATACTTAAACTTGGACTGTACCACTTAATCAGATCAGCATGTATCGGCATATAATGCCTCCATGTCAAAGTGTTCTAGAGCAAAACTTCCATTAAAGGAGTTTACTGGAGATATTACAATCACTCTCTGAATGCACACAATCATTCACAAGTATCTTTTTACGCTTTGGCCTGTGACTGAGATTTTTCTGGTTTGAACAGATTCAATTGATCTTCTTTTCTTCCCTCTTAACCTCCTCAGAGTAACTAACTAACTCAACTAGCATTTCAAGTTTGAAACTAGTTGATTTTACAACACAATCCTTCGGGTGTCTGTGCCAGGAAATCTTTTGCAAATATTAATTGCTTTGTGTTGTTGCACACAGTCTTGCAGACTTTACTTCAATTAATGTGCCAATATTTTTTTGCAGCGGATTGATTTTTAGCTGAGCGAGAAGAAGATAATTGACTTTTTAACTAATTAAACTGTTTTTACTCAATTTTTTTTTATGAAAATGCTTGATTATCTTTGTTTCCAGATTATAAAACATGATGGATTTCTGCTGGTCTCAGTTTTATAACACACCCAGAATATTGTTGGGTTTTGATTGTTAGTCGAACAAAATAAGACTTTTGTGTGGTCACTTAGGACACTGGGAAACTAAAGGGAACTTGTTTTTCGTGTGTGTGTGTGTGTGTGTGTGTGTGTGTGTGTGTGTGTGTGTGTGTGTGTGTGTGTGTGTGTGTGTGT
>JAOXYM010000013.1:16261531-16288687 GCA_028567055.1 Leptatherina wallacei
GTGTGTGTGTGTGTGTGTGTGTGTGTGTGTGTGTGTGTGTGTGTGTGTGTGTGTGTGTGTGTGTGTGTGTATATATGATATAGATAACAAACTGTGCAAACACGTTTCAAACCCATTTTTGATTTTTAAAGAAATGTAATTTTGAATTTGGACACATCATTTTTGTCAGACTTTATAAGATGCATTTTTTCATACAAAATCTGGATGTAGCACAAAGTACTTTGAGTGCACATGCAAAAAAGAAACAAAAGCAACTTTAAAAAAAAGTTAAGAATAACACATCCCACCTTGTACGACCCTGTCCCATCCCAGCTCTAATCCACTGAAAGATTATTTTCTAAACAACTTTCAATAAAAGAGGGGAAGAGCTGAGAGAGAGCAGAGGAAATGCTATTCTATCTGGAAAAACAATCTGAAACTTATTTGAGGAACTGCTAGAGGCAGATAAAAAGTAGCTAAATTATTGGATGATAAATATTCTTGATTATTGAAGGACCACAATTAGAATAATAATAAAGATAAACAAATATCCTGTCAGTGAAACAATTAAATAAAACTAATTAGTAAAAGAATCAAGCTAAAAGTTTAGTCAAATTAGTAGTATTTACCACAATGTGATACATGCAATACATTTTAACATAATGGGGCATAACAAAAAAAGGATGCCTCATCATAGGCTTTTGTTCTTACTTTGGTATATTTAAGTGTTCTTCAAGGTTCCTAGGGTTTTACTAATGGATTTCTTCTTCTTCTTTTCATACTCCAAACATCTCCCTTTTTTGTCCTGGGACCTTTGTAGCAAACCTGTAATGGATCTGTTGGTGACACTTTGTGCAAAGTATCACCTCAACCCCTCGAGCCACACCTTAGAACTGGTCACTGCTAACAGGAACAACATCAAGCTCAAACCCAATGCTCTCATCGGAACTTTGGATGCAGAAAAGATCCTACTGAAACCCAAGGGAGAAGATAAAAATAAGAAGACGGGGCCTCAGATGCCCGAGGTATGTTGTCCAACCTGGTAAACACGACTTTTATTTACATTGAATGAATTATAAAAGTTTCTCCTCGTGTCTGCTCCAGGCAACTGTTCGGATGGTGATCAACTACAAAAAGACCCAGAAAACAATATTACGAGTCAGCCCCCGAGTCCCTCTCTCCGAACTCTTATCAGCAATCTGTGAGAAATGTGAATTTGACACAGTGACTACAGTTCTGTTGAGAGATGGCCAGTCACCGACCCCTTTAGACCTGTCCAGTTCACTCAATGATTATGCAATACGGGAGGTTTATGCAAGGGACACAAAAGGTAAGTTTAAAATACAACCATACCCTGCAGACATGATATTTTCCAGTTTAATACATTTTTACAACTCTTAATTCTGTACCTCCATAATTTTCCATTTTGTGTGGCTTTATATGCTACTTGTGCACTAAATCTCAAGTTGGATTTTTAGGACAACCTGCCTCTCCAGCGTGCCCAAGCTCACCAGCATCTGCAGGTATTTCACTTTTGTACACTATAATTTGTTTTCAGTAGAGCTGCCATATTTCTTATTGGTCTTTTACAACAGCAATTTTCTTTTTCTTTTCAGGAGCAGTTGTACCAGGCAAAGATAAAAATCAGAAAGAAAAAGAAAATAAAGGCCTCTTCAGCATGTTTAGAACAAGCAAGAAAAAGCAGGTGCAGGTGAATGTTCTCCATTTCACTGTTGATTAAATTCACTGATGTTGCTCTGTCACAAAGCAAATGTTCACTTGAAGTTTGCTTTGCCTTTGTTTGCCATTAGTTAATGTTCACTGTGCTATTTGGAAACGGGCTCCTTATCGCGTTCTGATTGGATGTTTGTTCTTTTAAAGCCAGCAACAGCCAGTGCCCCGGCTTCTCCCGTACTCGTGAGCAAGCCTCGACCCCTTAGTATGGCCCTGCCTTGCTCAAATTCATCTCCACTTGGCTCTCCCACAATCTCTGCTGATGCGCCAAAGAAGAGACGTGCACCCCAACCCCCCATCGTTGTGTCCCGGAGCTGCCACTCGGACCTCGGCACCCGACGGAGAATCAATTCTGAACCTAATCCCCGACTTGACCGTGATCAGGTGAGTGCACTGTTTAGATAAGATTCAAGCTGTGATGTCTCACCTTGGCCAAAATGATAGAATGACAATCATGTGGTTTCTTTGTTTTTATGCGTTGATTATGTGTTAATCTTGTCATATAGATCACTGGTTTAAGTCGAGGGTCCTCAGCAGAGTCCTCACTAAAGAGAACCAAACGCAAGGCTCCTCCACCCCCAACATCTCCAAGTGCTGTTGTCCAAGAACCAGTTTTTCCGGATGAAAATTTGCAAGGTTTGCCTTTTTTATTTGTGTTTATCAGTAGTTCCCGTCCGTTTTACAGACCACTCATAGAGGTTATCTGGTTATCCGATTTATATATTTAGTATTTAATCTGACAGAATTTGGTTTTGTTGTAAAACAAAATTTGATCCAAAATGTACTTTGACCTTTTTAAGGTTTGAGAGCTTGTCTAGTTATTTTTCTTTGGGTCTTGCACCTCCTAGTGGTTGTAAATGAACATTTTTATTATGAAACATTTCATCACTGTTAGAAGACATGTGAACTAGTATGTATAGCACTTTTAAATATGGCCAATTAGTGTTCTAAGTAGGTTAATTGTTAATTCTACGAATAAGAAAAAGGCATCACATTGGTTGAGCTTGCAAGTTTTTAATGCTGCTCTTTAAATGCGTTAAGAAGTTGAAGCTTTTTTCCTCTGGCTTATTTTCACTGCCTTTTAGTTTTCTTCCATGTTTTCTAACTGCAATGACCTGTTTAGAAGAAATCCAGGACCTAAGTTGCTAATTTTTGTTGAATTCAAAATTTGTGTAGGTTAGAAGTTCCTTGGTATTTTTCTCTTGAATCACCTTGTTTTCACATACTTTCCTGTGATTGTGCACATTGGACCCTATTGTCCTGTTAGGGGAAACTCCACCAATCCTGTATACACAACATTTTAAAGATAAAACTAAAAGTATGTCAAAATATTTTAACTGAGGTTTGGTTAAACACTCACAGTTTATGCTTGCTTATTTACTAGAACTCTAAAGATAAAGGAAGGTTGGAGAATATCGTCACACATCTTGATGGTATTCAGTCATGTTCAGTTGTATTTTTGTATCCTTTAAAGCTTTAAACTTGCAAGTGTGTTATTATATCCGGGCTAACTGAAGTTGGCATTGCTCAGTGCTGAAAGTTAATTCCAGAATCTATAGCTGTCCTTGTGCAATCAATACAAAGATCCTGCTTATTTCATTTAAACTAATTTAACTAATTTCAACTTTGCCTCTAGAAACTTCTGAAATCTTTCTACAAGGAGGACATCTGAATAGTATTTCTGGATTTATTCAATCATGTCAAGGTTTTTTTTTTTTTTTAATTCTTCAGGCATCGCAAAGTTAATTTCCCTTCATGAAATTTACTCTTGGATAATAATGGATTTAATATCTGAAAACTGTTTTCTGCTTTATTTTATAGAATGCAGTTTTCTTTCTTGTTGACCCTCTCTAAGCTTCTTTCTTTATTCCTGTCATTTCTGTCTCTTCAGATGCTTTTGCTCTATCGTGTAATCTCACAGCTCTTCTCTGACCCATCATCCTTTCACTGCAGACAATCTCTGATCTCACTGATGGAATCCCACAGTTTTACAACAGTTTGCATGCATATAACATCCTGTCATCCATTTCTGATGTTTCCAACACCAGTTTCACAGAGATGAATCACCTCCACTGCTTTTTCCCTAACCACCCCTTGTGACTCTGTAGATATGAAGATCAGAAGCTGGGAACGGCAAGCTTTGTTTAAGTGGCCTTGAAATTCCTCTTGCTCACTGCTCCTTTGTAATGTGCTTCCTTTTGCTGTTCAGTCACTGGAATTTAGTCATGAAAACCACTGACTTGTAACCATTTTTGCACAAATGTATTTAGTGTAAATGCATGTTTTTCATGGAGCTTGTAAATACAAATAATAGAAGACTGAATTAAATTGCATCTTTAAAATTTTGTATGTTTGTGTGAATGTGTATGTATATACGTATAAATCAAGACTTTTAAAGATGCAATTCAGTCGCCTTTTATTTTTCTTTACAAGCTCCATGAAAAACATCCGTTTCCACTAACATAAATGAAACATAAACATATTGCCGACACTCGCACTTGGGTATATAAAACATAACAGAACATTGGAGCCTTCTGATTGTGTCCATGGTCTTTGATGTTTTATAGTGACTGCAACCACCAACACACTGGAGGAGATAATGGAGCAGGAGGAGACAACAACTGTGTCTTTAAGGTCTGCAACTGCTAGTAGTACCCAGGGAGAGGACAGCAGCCTCAACTTGTCGCCTGAAGTCTCATTACATTCCCCTTCCCCAGATATTGAGACAGAGAGCACAATGTCAATGGAGGGCAGTGGGGAAGATCAGTCTGTTGATCTGTCCTCAGATGGCAAGTACGAACTTAAGTAATGCTGCTGAGGGAAGAGCTATGTCTCTTTTTATTTTTCCTAAGTTTTTTTTTTTATCAATATAAGTAGTTCTTCTAAGTCTCCATTTCTTTTTTTTTTTCTTTTTCAGTAAGCTGCAGATCACGCTGAATGATTCTACACCTGCAATTGTGGGGGGAACTGATGGCACAGACCCTTCAGAACAAGAAGTTACTGGTGAGTTTTCCCTCAAATTAAAGAAAAATTCTTCATACCTGCTCTAAAATATTCAGCACCAATCATACATTTCTGTCTCCATGTTTTTCTTTCTTAAAGACATAAGCCATCTCACATGAAAAATACATTTTTTTTTTGTTACAGAAAATGGTCAATTTCCAGTTGAAGATGTCATCCCACATCCCATTTGTGAAGAGTCTATAGCTGACAGTGCTGAAGGTGACTGCAGTGGTAGCGGCCTCTCTCTGCCTGTAACACAGGACGCAGAGGTGCTGGCCTCAGTTCAGGCAAACACTGAAACCCTGCAGGAGCTGACAGACGAGTTGGAGAGTTCAGTGACCACCAGCACGTCACGGCCCTCTGGAGAAGATGCTCAATTCCAAACGGATTTCACACGGTTCCCTGTGCCCCCGCAAGAATTCACAGACAAAATTCCTTCATCAGCAGATTTGCCTGCCATTGAAGCGGCGGGGAAAAAAGATATGGCCACTTTGACAGAGGAGCTGGAACCCTCTGACCTCAAACATGCCTCGTCCCCCTCATCATGCCAAGACTTAGCACCAAGTGCCCCTGTCGTAACAAAAGTGCCATCTATGTATGCTACAGACTCTGAGCCAAAACCCAAGCCTTCCAATGAGCTCACGCGGGATTACATCCCCAAAGTGGGGATGACAACATATACTGTTGTGCCACAGAAATCTCTTGAGAAACTGAGACATTTTGAAGTCGCACTGACACTGGAAACACCTCCTGAAGCTTCAGTAGAGGGACTTGATATTTGTTCTCTTGATTTAGAGGAGAAAGCTGGACAGAGGGGACAGACAAAAGTCTCAGAAGAGAAAAGTGAGCTGAATTTTGATTCACCCAGGGAAGATTTATTGACTAGCACTACTACTTCTACTACTACCACCAGTACTACTACTATGTCTATGAAACACACTGTAAATGGAAGTACACCTGAACCTACTCATTCCTCATCACCAACAAGTTTACACTGCACAGACAAGATCTCCTCCTCGGTTAATGGGGCGTCTCGAGCAGGTTTACCAGCAGAGGTCAAGGAGATGAAAATTCCACCTGCAACAAAACCTAAGCCTACTCCTTTCCGCTTGGCACAGCACAAAAAAACACCTGGATATTATGTGACTTCAGCTGCAGATAAAAGTCTTAATTCCAGTCCTAACTCTCCTCTGAGGGAGACTGAAGGGAATGTAGAAAGAGCAGCATTGCCACCCCCTCCTCCACCACCTCCTGTGCAGCGTCAAGATAAGACAGCAGGGGCCACTAATGTCCAGCTGAGTCCCAAACAAGACGGCAAGAATGTAACCTTCACGCAAATGACAAGACAAAGCAGTCTGCCAGCAAGAGAGGCGAGTGTAGGGTTAAGCTTGGAAAAATTAAGGAGCTTTGCAGCTCCCAGACCATATTCTCCTACAACTCCATCCCGCTTCGCCCAGGCGGTGTCCTCTGCTGTGAAAAGGAGCCAGTCCCTCTCCCATGAGCCAAAGTCACCTCTGTTCACTGTGTCACCACCTGTCTCTCCAATTACAAGTCACTCATCAGTCATAGAGTCAAAAGGATTATCTAAACTCAAGGTTAGTTCTGATAGTGTCGCATACTGACATTAAAATATCTCTCTACAAATGAAAGCTCATAAGACCACAGGTGACGGCTTGTTTTTCAGCTCACAGACATAATAATGTTTGAATAGAAGAGCACTCTGCTGCTGATCAAAGCACTTCTTTCTTTTCCCTTGATGAGTTGTACAGGAGCGAGTGAGATTGGACTGCATCCCTGTTTGTCTTCTTCTGTTTGGCATCTGCTGTGGTGTTTTTTCGTTTTTGTTTTTTTATCCGACACATTGTGAACAGTGGTGATAGAATATTTTGGATGCTACATAGAATCATGGAAGCTGCTTGCAACTTCACCTGGCGATATCTCAGTTTAAGGGATACTCCACTGGGGTTTTTCTTCTTTTAAGATTTCGCACTGCGATTTGATGTCTCAGTGCAACTCTCAGCCTTTGGGCTTTCTATGTTGGCTTCACAAATTTTTTTTACACCTTTTTACACCCCACTTAGAAAAATGTTCCTCATAACTGCTGAAAATGTCTTTAATAGGGTTTTTAAAGATTTGCAGGCTAAGCAGAAGTTGTTATTGGTATAAATACAAACGGTGACAGTGTGATACAATGCATGGCATGTAATGAAAATGCTTGTTTCATGCTAATGCGCAGAAAAGACTGTAGAGCCAAAACATGGAGAGAGAAGTGTCAATGTCTTGCTGTTTGTTTATAAGGTCATGAGCATTGAAATTTTAGTGTTTTTTTAAATTGTTGATCCAAGATTTTTTATTTTTTCTCTCTGTTTTTTGTTTTGTTTTTGCGTTTAAACATTACAGGACTGTGGCAGTAGAGAGGTGGATAGTGATGATTCCACTCTCCACAGAGAGGAGGTTGTTCAGAAGACCAGAGAGGGCATCCCGTAGTGGCGCCTCAATCCTGTGGTGGTAAATCACCCAGAGTAAGCAGAATTCAGCACCTTGTGATATCCGATTTAGAATTTTTAATCTCAATTTTGTTTCTCTTTTTGGCTTGCAGGAGGTGCTCGTCCTGTCCACTTGGACCTCTCCAGAACCCTTTTTTATTTCATTACACAAAAAGAAGAAACTGTCTTTTGTGGTACCTCTTATAGTGGTCTTCACCAGCGTACATATTTTCTTTCTTTTTAAAAAAAAAAAAAAATCTTACATCATTATTCTTTCGTATTTTAATGCCTCTGTTTTATTTGATGCAATGTTGTGCATTCAATGCAAAGTATTGTAAACGATCAGAAATGAGAACAGTTCTATAAATTATTTGAATCATCCCCAGAGCTCTAATATTATTGGGTTTATTAAGAAAATGTAATATCTAGATAATATTGGATGTTTAAGAGAAGCCAGGTCTGAACTATGGTAAATATTAGATTATTTCAGATCTATATTTAAGTATTAAAGAATTTTGATTAAATGTATGCAGAAGTATACTACTGTGTGCAGTACACTTGTTCTTGTCAGTAAGCGTGATATGAATAAAGCTTTTATGCAGTCACTTTTGTTAATCATCTTCATTGCTTTCATGTGTGCATGAGGGATTATTCCCTGGTTTTATGTCCCACAGACTATCACAGGCTATCATTCACATTGGGGTTTGGATTTGTAACTCGAGAACATGTAAGTTGAAAGTAAGTTTACAGAGTGATACTCCCAGTGATGTGAAGACCTAAGGTGTTAAGTTCTTGGAGTTCCACCTTAGGAGGTACACAGGTAATTGTTTTTGATGTCTGGACACACATGCATAGGTCATGACCACAGACTCGCTGTCAGTCATGCCTAATGTGCTAAATCCTTTATGGAGACAACAAATTCTTTAATGTCACATGTTCAAACTTGCATGAATGCAGACAATTGTTTTTTTAACAGTATACATATGAATGTCATTTTTAGTACAAATAAAACCCCGTACTGAAAGAGAGATTGGGATGAAGTGGGGAGCAGATTTTAATGACTACAAAAAGTAAGTGGTCTGAAACCGTTGAATGTTAAGCTGGTAATTCTGATGAAATTATTTCCCACTGAAATAAAAAATTCAGGCCACAAACTCGGCAAACATTAACTTCACCCTTTTAGAAGACACGAAAAAAATATCCATTGCCAACGAGATGAATGACATCAGTGTTTACTAATTCAATATAATTTAGCTGACAACCATCACTATGAATAACTGCAGAATTATCCAGTCAAAATCGTCTTCCTTGTAGTTTCATGCAGTGGTTTAAGATGCTTCTGGATTTTAAAAATGTTTTATAAATGTAACCAAAGCCATTTTTGATGCAGCTTATGTTTACAAAAAAACAGTTTCAATAACATTCGTATTACTGATATGATGCTACTAATGTACAGTTTTTTTTGTGGATTTTACACTGACTCTTACTGTATTTCTTTTTCATAGAGACCAAGGGTCATTCAGTTTAGTCTTACACTCATCCAGTTGTTGAAGAATAAGATTTGGAGGCTTTTCTGATGGAATTAAAAAAACCAACAAAAGAAAACTGTGTAGGATTTAAGGGGTTTAAGGCATCTGCAAAAATCCCAAGACAAACCCAGTCAGCTTAGAAAACAGGTTAATCAAAATTTTATCTGCAAAAAATATAATAAAAGAGGAGATATCATTGTCCTTGTCTATAAAATCAGGGTTTGTTTTCTTACAGTAGGTGAACTTGTGTTTATTGATATATTCAGGAACTGTGGAGTGTTCTGAGGAACTGCAGATATGACCTTAAGAAAAATAAATAGATTTATGCAGAAGAGGTGAACCTTTAGGCTAGAAAGTGATCAAAGCACACCATAATAAAATATTTTGTCCAAGAGTAAAGTGTCAGAGGTCTCATAGCAGTCTCTTCTTTACAATGTCCAATTTTTTTTGGGCCACTAGTACAAAAAACACAGAACTAGGTTATGTCAGGCTGTGGCACCTGGTATCTGAGGTCATAAGTTTAAAACAAAAACAAAAATCCTAGGCTGTACCAAAGTGAGAATTCAGATTTCCATCTACAAACAAATGTTTTCCTTTGCTGCTTCGGGTGTTTTGGCCGTTGCTTGCAGCTTATCACATTTACTGGCATACCATAATGAAGTAACATACGCCTTGTCAGCCCATTAATGTACAGAATTTTGCTTTAACCCCATGATGTCTGTGTGTCAGTATCTTCCCTGTTTAGGGTCTGTTACACATTACCTTTCAGAACGATGTTATCATCCTTACCATCCCCCACATGGAGCCTGTCACTGAGTGACACAGCCAGCAACACAACTGGGCTGGCTGTTCTTTACAACCACAGGCCTTCTACAGTGTACTAAGTTTAAAGTGCAATCCCTGTGCAAAGTCCACAAGAAAAGAACAGTTGAATTTATAGTTCCTCTTGGACTCATTACCAACCACTATAACTTATCTTTGTGTGAACATTTTCTGCCTTCCAGTCTAAAATTGCAAATTTATCAAAAAGCAAAATCAGCTACGTCAACAAAAGGAATACATGAGTTGATTATTATTAATAATAAACATGTGTCAGAGCAAGGATGACTGATTTGGGAGTCATTGTGTTAAAAATATCTTTATTGTGGTGGATCATGTTTGGGTAGGAGGGATCGTTTTGCCCTACTGGGCCGGGTCTGTGGGCAGCAGATGAGCCAGAGAGACGTGTTAGAGTGTGTGTGTGTATGTATGTATGTGTGCACTCTGCTGAGCTGTAAGCAGAGGAGCCCCGCCAGCCAGCCTGCTCCAACTCTGCTCTGCACACACTCCAGTCCAACAGTTCCTCTCTCCTATCTGCTTCAGATGATGCCTTGGATTTAGCCGACCCACATGATTGATATGAATAAGACACTGGAGAACATACGTACTTCTGGAAGCCTTGGACAGAAAGCAGAGATATTTCATAGTGAAAGGGGGAATGTGAGTGACTTTACCAGCCCAACCCTCATCCCGTTGCAGGATCCTTTACTACCACCAAATGCTCAGAAGACCAGAACTAAGCTGTGCAAGGGGAACAGGTATGGCTAATTTTTCTTTATGCATGCTCATCAAAGCAGACATTTACTTTTGAACAATAAACATTGATAAAAGTACTAGAATGAAATAAGTGTTTTCTACTCTACATTTTACAGCATAAACTGCTGTAAAATTTGTAAACTGTTAAGCAATAGGCTGGATCCAGTTGTGATTAAAGAGCAATATTTCATCCTGTCTGTTTGTTTGTTACTTGACTCCGGGACATGCACAAGAATTCCAATGTACCTGTTTTAACCTGTTAAGCTAGTACAAATGGCTATAAACTTGTTAATTTGAGTGAAACCATTTTTTGGATTAGTATAAAGAAATGAAAGAACAGTGTCTCTAATCTGCAAGTGTGAAAATCATACTTTTTTTTTGTATTATTATCAAGTGAAATCAATATGGTCGACCTTTTTAGTTGAACACAAAAACACATTGACTAGATTTCAAGTTTGAAATAGAGACTAAACATCCATCATAGCCACTGGTAAACATTTTATCATAAGCATTATGTATTCTTAAGCTGTGGTGCTGAGTTAAGGCATGTGGTTTTATCATATTTCAGCGTATGACACAAATGTATATATTCACTGAGAATTTTTGATTGCAAAGGAACACAAATTCCTTTGTGTGTTCCTCTGTCTAATTACTGCTCATATACAGTGCTACAGTACTGTATATGAGCAGTAATTACCCAAGAATCAATGGCTGTTCCCAAGAGCATTATCTGTTTTATCAAAAGTCTGTTGGCAAGTGGGTGTGTCATCAGGTAGTTCAGAGCAGGATGGATCCATGCAAAGACAGCGCTGTGTTTCTCTCAGTTTATCACCTCATCCATTCCTTTGTAGCACAATGGCAACAGCAGAATCATCATAATGTCATAGTATGGACTGACTTTAACAGGCAAAATAGGGATATCATTTATTAATCTGCTTTGAAAAATAAATTAATTTCTGAAATTTTTCTAATTCTTCTAAAGTGACAAATTTTCTGCTTGATTGATCTCTTTACTAAGGCCATTGTATGACTATATGGCATTGGATTTCTTTGTTAACCTGCTAAACCTTTGTAATCGAAAGCATCTCATGTTCAGTTAAACACAAGATTTGTTAGCTTTGTTTCATGCTGTTATTCAGGAGTTTTCACTCTCACTTCTCTTTGTGCTGCTGTCGTTCTGGAGCCCTAAAGAGGGAGACGAGTCCTCGTCTTCCCCTGTTCCAAACCCCTTTCCTGAACTTCTCCCTTCAACCCTAACTCCCTTCGTCTCTGAATGTTTATTACCGTGGACCAAAAGTAGCACAACTCAGGTGAGTGTCCCATTTACATTACTTATGTCACAAATTTGACAAAATAAGGCCTGTATTCCCCCAGGCTGCAAATTCACTGACTGTAATTTGAACAAAGGCCAGAAAGCAGCTCCAGGACATTTTAAAGTTGCATGAATATATAGTTACTTAGTGTTTGACTTATGATTTGTTTCAAACTTCAGGACATGTTGATGGTTGAACCGGTTTTATGAGTATGGAAATTAGAGGCAGCTAGGAGATAAAAATGCTATGTCAGCATGCTTAGACAATCTACATGTTAATACTTGTGGAAATGCAGGTTATAACCTGCACACAGTGGTAACTAAACAAGAGGAAAATGGATATTACAAGTGAGTTGTTATACCACTTGTAGATGTTGCATTTGAAACTAGATCACTTCATGGTTTACCCATGAAATACCTGGAGTCATGCCCGCTGCACTTTTGTTTGTTTTAGCACAGGGTGTGTGATTTTCATGCACTGAAAATGGGAAGTACCTAATAGTGCTTAACAAGACTTCATTCTAGACTTTTGACTTTTTTATTGCATGAATTATTTCTTTACCTTTGTAATTGCTGTCTGTATGTTAACTCCTGCCTGCCATTGTGTTTTACATGACAGCTTTGGAATTCACCTTAAAGGTACCAGACTTTCTACCTAACCCTACACATTAACAAAAAACTTTGATAAAACACAAACTATCTAAAAGTTAACCAGCTGATCCTGTACATCCTCAGCTGTTTTTTCCCCCATTGTAGCATATATATATATATATATATATATATATATATATATATATATATATACATATATATATATATCCATGGTGCTCCATGTGCACAAGGTAAATGCTAATGTTTTAATCTTTTCCTTTTGCGCCTGTTTTCTTGTAGCACTCTCAGTTGAAAAGATAGTATGGCTTTTGGAAAGCTGCCAACCTTGTTAAAGTCACTTCTTTTTCACTGATATAAAATAAAGAATATAAACATTAGGAACAATGGAGTTAGAGAAACTTATCCTGTTGGTTTGTGCAGCCTAGGAACAATAAGGACTTTAGAGAAGAGAGTTGACTAGCTAAAAAATTTACAGTCTATAACTTACACACTTGCCCCCCCTGCCTTTGTGTGTTACTATGTGAAGAGACAGGATATGACTGTAAGCTGGACATGCTAACATCACACATTTGCAGCTTATTTCAAGAGCACAGAAATATGTGGTGTTGTACACCCTCAGCTGTCCTGATCCTCCTGCATTTTGCACTGTGAAGTGAAATTATAAAAAATCTCCAGATACCAAGTGTTGCAAGAGTCGTTGAATGGAGATGACCTCACCATTTTGGAAGCTGATTGGTCTATTAACAACTTGCTCATATTGTTTATAACACAGGGAATCCACAGCGGACAGTTGGAGCTCATTTATTATTTTGGAAAACCAACAATTATGGGTCTGCCTGAGATGTGCAGGGGTTTCTGAGCTGATTTTGTCCATACATTTTCCAGGGCTGTCGAATTAGTTTGGCTTGCCAACCCTTAGATATTTCCTGGATGTGTGTCCCCATACTGTAAGCTTGAGTTGATTTCATGTTTTTTAGTATCTTTGTGGTGTGTGTATGTGTGTATTTGAGTGTGCATTTGTAGCAGCAGGGGGCAACTCAAAGAAATGACTCATTGGAAAGCTTAAAATTACAGAGCCCTGCAATTACCAGCAACTATGAGCAACGCAGGACTTCTCTGTGCTCTTGTGTTGCGGAGAAGGAAAAAAATAAATCAGGAAGGTTACACTTTTTAAGCTTTTAGTGCTCCCAGTGATAAAATCAGAAGAGCAATCAAACTGGTATTTATTTCTTTGCCTGCATTGTGCTATTATTGCTTGATCATCTGTCTGTCAAGTGTCTTCACTTGGTACACCTAGTCTGGAACAAGCCTTTGTACTGTATTCACTCTAAACTCAAGCAGTCACATCTAAAAACTAAAGCGATTGTTGATTCCCCCATACCCAGCAACCTAATGTGGAGATAGATTAAAGATGTGCATGGATTTAGCATTTCTTTCATACGTATGGGTGTAATCCTCAAGTTTTTCAGTGAAGGGGAAAAATGATACCCAGCTGACCTCAGTCTGCATCAATGTGGTTTCCTTGTAAGCAAATCTTTGAGTGATCCTTATGCATCTTGCTGATGAGGCCTCATGGGCCTGACAGCCTCTCACTTAGTCTTTTCATCAGTATTCTAGACAAAGGGAATATGTCAGGCTTAACAGCTGTTTTCATGTCACAATCCTTGTGGCACAGGGTTATGACCTCTTTCAGAGGCACTCAAGAAACCAATGACATCATTGTTCCAAATGTGCAGCCCCCCCCCCATTGGAAAATGGCTCACCAAGCTTCCAAGCATGTCTTTTGGGGTTGTAATTTTCTCATCAGTCATTATTATCTGAAAATAATAATATTCTGCAGAGACAAATTTAGATTATAAAATGAATAGGCAAGAAAAATAGTCATTATGGGACCTCAAACTGTTATATACAGATTTACAAAGCTATTTCACTTTTTGAGAATCTATTTTATCTCTTTCTCACAGCATCATGTTTGCCCAGTCACACCACATTACGATAATAAAACCACCCAGTCATGAGAGTTGCATTAAATGAGCAAGAAACTAGATTTGCTGTTAGCAGCAGATGCCAAGAAAGTACATTTCTAAATGTTGTTATATGTGTAATTTGGTTATGACAACTACGATTATTTAAGAATTTTGGTTTGAATTGTGAACAAAATGTGTGTTTTAAGTGGCTTCAAATGTTTCAGATACACTAAAAGCACTAAAGCTGTTGTTAAAAGTACAAAAAAAAATTTTTAGATGGTAAATGCTGTAACAAACAAATCATCCCCTGACCTATGAGCATAATAAGCTATATGGAGACTATGCATTTAGATTTAAGAGTCGCCAGAGGTTGGCAACCGGGTTGTGGGGATGTTTCCAGCATCATGCAAAAGTAGCTATGGTAAGAAAGTTATGGTCCATCCATACTAAAGCTAGAAACACATTCTCATCTATAAGCCTGTCTCCCTGCCATCTATCAGTTACTGCTTGCCAAGGTTGTTTTTATTGTTGCATTCACTGACTACTTTTTCACTGAGCATGACTCACAAGAAGGGAACAAGTTTGGATCCAGAGATTCTTTTTAAGGATACTGCTGATACAACACATAACATTGAAAATGACATGGTGATGCTATGAATATTTGCAGGATTGCAAAAGTCATACTTCACCAATTTGTCATTGTGTAAACAATTCAGTGTTGCTGACTGATCTCAGGTCTAATCCTCCTGTCATAGTCACAAAATGATGCCACCACTAATTCATAGTAATTACCAATGATTCCATAATTATTGGTGATCACCTTTTTTTTTTTAAATCCACATGATTATCAAAAAAATTCTAGAACAAATTTCATCAACCTTAAAGAAAAGTGTGTTGGCTCGATATTTAGTTGCTATATTAGGTGTCTCAAGAAACTATTGCAATCATCAATAATTGGACCCTTTTTCCATCAGTATCCAACAAATTACCATCGCCACAAAAGTCCAATTGAAAACATTATTTTACATGATCGTGAAAATCATCCACCTCGTACACAGCTACACTTCTTACCCCAGTGGATGACTGAAAAATACACAAACAACTCAAAATGTTAATGAATATTCCTATTAATTATTCTAAAATTTTTTTGAAAAAGAATAATTGAAGCAAAAATTAATGTATGAAATTAATGTATGGGTTAAATAAATATTAATGGTTCAATTTGAAACTGTATGCATGAAACTTACTTTTCAAGTAAATTTATTAATATAATTATCATTAATTCATTTATTGATATATATTTAATTTTTCCTCCACTATTATTTTCATTTGTTCTATTTTTCTTTATTCAACTTATTTATTTCTGCATTTTATTCTAATTTAACTTGAAATCATTTTACCAAATTTCATTTCAATGGGAAATAATTTCATCAGAGAATTACCAAATAAAAAAAAAAATCTATAGATGTATATCTGTGCAAAATGTTTTTCTCAATTCAAACAGGACATTATACAGAACAAATACATTCTTGAATATAAAAACTAAACTAAGAATGAAATGAAAAAAAGGACAATGTATTTAGTGAACAATGCATGTCCTTGTTACATTAAGTTTCAAATGTTAACCAAACTGCAGTTCCTCTTCTATTGATGTGCTGGATTCAAATTGTTTATCCCTTTGAAAATATTTTTTTTTTGTTGCACTAGGAACCGATAAGATAACTCTTATCATTGGCGGATGACAACTAAGGCCCTGTTCAGGCTCTGTAAAAACATTCATTCTGGTTCATTCCAATCAAAGGTGAATAGTTCTAAATACGCATTCAGGACACATTGAAAAAAGCGTTCAGATCCAGTCTCTCTGACTTCATGAAATTGAGGAACTGAGTTCTACAATAAAGTAGTTATTCCTGCTTGTCTTTTGTTTTAATTTCTACAGAGACAGTGAACAAAACGGCTGTCTTTTCATGTAATACAGCAGCACTTAATGTGGAGCATCAGAGCAAGGAATGACTGTGCTACACATTGCACAGAGCCAATAGATGCATTACAAGTACTAAAGTTAATGTTTATTGTGAGCAGACTTTTTCAGGTTTTTCTCCAGAGGCTAGTAAGAATAAAATCTGCAGGGAGATTGATATTGTGAAACTTTGGCAAGCACAAGTGCGGTGACACTCAGCTTCGTAGAATCATAAATCAATGATTTTATGCTTCTTTTGCCTTTCTCATATTGGATCATTTTCCCAACGGACATAGAAAATATCAGAAACAGTTAAAGTATGAAAAATTATGCACTACAAGTCACTGAATGTGTCTTTGGGATTTTACAGAAACATCAGTTGACTTATTGATAGCCTTGATGGGGCAACCAACATCAGTTTGCTTGATTGGTCAAAAAAAAAAAAGAAAAAAAAAAGTAACCCCCAAAAAATCTTTTAGGACATTATAAAACAAAAAACTAGTGGGGTTGAGCCATAGCTCCATTATAGGACACTACATTTACCTTTTCACAAGACTTTAATGTAGTCGATGAGACTGTTTCTTCCAACATGAGCCATGACAACTCCTGTCTGTACATTCAATACAGTTCTTCATACATTATGGGGTGGCATCTTAAAGGAAGGTAATTTCTGTTTCTTTTGTTTATATGCAGAGGGATTTCCCAAGATTTTAACCTATTGTAAAAGTTTACCTGTTGCCTTGTAGGAAGAACTTTGTATTGGGTGACAGACAACAAAAGTGTGAAATTATGTAAAAATATACAGCTGGATTTTCTTTCTTTCTTTCTTTCTTTCTTTCTTTCTTTCTTTCTTTCTTTCTTTCTTTCTTTCTTTCTTTCTTTCTTTCTTCTTATTTTGCCACTTAGGCTCTGATTGGTATCTGCGGGACTTAAAGATAGGTAAAAAGTCAATCCCCTTGCCCAGACTCATACAGAATGCAATGTATACTTACATATATTGACAGGTGAAAATAGGAGGAAAAATGTACCTGTAGTCTCATAGTTATGTGGTGGGTCACCACTTGCCTTCACAGTGCCCCACTTCACTTGACATTGACCCTGAAGTCTGTGGAACATTGCAGATGTTTAATGGTTCAATAACTGCAGGAACTTGATAGTAGAGAATGATGTCAGGTGGATGTCTGATGACTGCAAAAGCCATAGCAGAAGATTTAGATCATTTTCATGCACATCAAATCATCTATTGATTGCTTTTATATTACAAAAGGAGGCTCTATAATTACCATATTAGATCATCCTGACAGAAATTTTGTTAAATGTTTGGGAAAAACTCAGAATAATTCACAGAATTACAGTGATGTTTCCCTCAAATGGAACGTGAACATCCAAACCATGCCAGCACATATCCCCCAGAGCGAAACAGAGCCACCAGACTGCCTCGCTGTTGGGGTCAGCGGTTCAAGTTCTTCCTTTAATTTGCCACCCATCCAAACAAGCCACTGGACCTCTGGCTGCTGTCTTACACTGTCAGAGCCTGCAGGGGGGTCTTGATTGAATCATCTATGGTCAAGGACAATGTGTCTGGAGCTAGCTTTGTTATGGGACTTCTGGAGACTCTGTTATCATTCTGGCTCCATTAATTCCAATTCATTTTAGTTTTGTGATAACTAGCAGCGTCTACTTGTCTGCGCTCTCACAAGTCATTGTGCTGTGTTTCCAGATAAAGATGAAGCCTGTTGTGGGAGGCTCTTCTTTCCCTTGTCTGTTCTCATGACTTGAGTGAGAGCACAATTGTTCTTTATATTGAACTCTGTGAAAGTAAATATATTGGCAAATACTAAATTAAGGACATAAATGAATGATTGGTTTATGCATGTTTATAAAGCTACTAATAACAAGCTGACTGTTCACGGTATCTTTTCAAAGATTTGAGAAGTTTTGCAATGTAGCTTACTTATCTCTGTGGGGCACATCTCCAACTTGCTGAGTAAGGCAGATTATTCATACTCAGACATATTTCACAACACAATTAATATAGTTCACGTTCAAGCATAAACTCTGTGTAATCTAGAAAGAAATAACCAAACTAATTATTTTGAGATAAACCAGAAATGTAGCGTTGCCATAGTGGGATCAAATGAGTGTATATTTCTGGTTTTATTATTTAGTTAATTTCCATCTCCATGTAGCTGTATGTTTTTAAATTAATGAATAACCTTATTGAAATTTCTTTTGCCGATCCTAGTATCTAATTTAGTTTTTACAAACAATTGTGCAATTTCATATGGCTTCAGTTGTACTGTGTAGTTCCATAGTTAGCGGCACTGTGACTTGAAATAGATGCAAAACATTAAAAAAAGGAACATTTTCCACAGTTATTTGAAGATTTCTATTTTGGAAAATCAATGTAATTTCTAAATACATATTTAGGATAACACCAATTGCATTCAAGGAAGATATGGTGTAAAAAAAAAAAGACTGTTGGTCTAGCAAATACTACTCAGGAAGGGCTCAAAGGACAGACACAAAAAAGAAAGGTGTGGTGTTCACTGAGTCTTTTAATCCCCCCATAATCTGATGGGATCTGTGTGAAGAATGTCCAATCTGCAGAAACCTCACCCCAAAACCTGCATGACTAATGATCTTTTACTCGCATCCTGGTAACAAACTTTTCAAAATCTTTTGAACATTAATGTTCTTGTCCAGGACTGGTCAGAACTCTTTAGGCTGCATGAAACAAACTTCTTAATATTTGGCTGGTGATCATGCGGCTGATTATTGGAAGTTGTGAAGATCCAGGCCTTTTCATCCAGTGAGTTCTCTGCACTGATGTCTGGCATCCTGTGCATACCCAGAATAGAGAACTAAATCAAGGTGATGATTTGATGTGATCTGTTGGATTCTTTAGCTTTAACTATATTACCGTTTCATGACATGGTATTATGTAAATACAAATAATTAATTGGACTGGTTCGGAAAAAATTTGATTCTAAGAGCATCACAAATATTGAATTTTAATTACTGGACCTATTTAGGCCCTGTCATAGAACGGCAATCTGACCAGTGTGTATCCTGCCTCTCAGCAGCTGAGATAGCCCCAGTTGTTCCTACGACCCTGAATAAGATGAAGTGGGTAGAAAATGGATCAACTGAACTCAATAAAGACTGGAAATGGAGACCGTTAATGGAATCTGGAATAACTGGAGGAGAAATCTCATATAAGACCAATTATATCAAACTTAGCTTTACAGGTTTGACAAGTTTATGATTTATTGCAGCAAACTTCATGTTTTTGTAGGCTTCACTGTTTCAATCATTAGAAAACAGGTATCCTTTTTGTGTGTGTGTGTGTGTGTGTGAACGTGTTATAACATTAAGTGCTCTTTAAACTGATCACCAAATGCATAGAAATCGAGATGCATGTTTGTGAATGCATGGAGTATAAAACTGATGCTCAGCCAGTAACTAATCATGACTTTTCATGATGCAATGTTTTGATGAAAAGCACACAGTTTACTGGTTTGATTTTACAAAGGAAAATAAAAATGTTCCATAAGTGAGTGGAGTTCTGTGCATGTGAGTCTTCTAATGAAAGGTTAATTGAAAAAATATGTTTAGGCAAGCAATTTCTTCTCTTTAATGCTGCAGTGATGAAGACTGAAATATGTGTGGATTCTTTGGTACAATAGTGTTCTTTGTCTTGTCTCACAGTAAAACAGATATGGGTTGCAAGTTGTGTCTATGGTAGTGGAATCTGTTTAGGACCTTTAATACTCTTGTCCTCTTCTCTTCATCCCCCCCCCCCCAATTCAGTTCTTTCACAGGACTGTATTGACACAATGTTACTGTGCATGGAGATTAATATACTAATAGATTCCATTAGGCTACACATTAGAAGTATAGAAGCATACAAGAGAGAAAAAAAGTCCAACATTAGGGGCGGCAGTGGCTCAGGTGGTAGAGTAGGTTGTCCTATGGTGGTTCGAATCCTGCTCCCAGCCAATTGTCGTTGTGTCTTTGGGCAAGACACTTAACCCTCCCTGCCCCCAGTGTTGGCATCACTGGTGTACTCAGACGTAAGTCGCTTTGGATAAAAGTGTCTGCTAAATGACTGTTGAATAGAATACAACATTTCATTGCATGAACACAAATAACAGTCCATAGTAGGTCAAAAGTAGTTGTCAGACTTACGTGGTTCATACTCAAATTAACTGCTCAGTCTTGTCAACACAATAGCATGTATAATCAAGAAAAAAAATAGACTGCTTTCTATTTTCAAATTTAACAGTAGTTTGAACTTTTAAGTGTACATCTGCGTGTATGTGGGGATTTTGAGGTGTGGTTGTGTGGGTTCTGATATGGGTTCTGAATGGACAAGACTTGCTTCTGCCATGATGAATGCCACAGTCATCACCATCAGAGTCAGTTAATGAATAAATAAATGCAACTTTGATAAGTAATTCAAACAAAGGAATAAGCCAGTAATTTGAAATGTTGTGTGATTCAATGTGGTTTCAGAAAAAATGTTTGACTTTTGTCAAAGTCTCATAAAGTATGCTGGGTTTGAGAGTTTTTTATGAATACACAAGAATGTGTTGTGAAATGTTTTGTGTGCCAGAGACTAAAAATAACAGTGTAGTGTCTAGAGACAAAGTCACCAAAAACAATCTGATACAGTCAAAATCTTTACCTCCATTGCTGAGTTTTTCCTTTTCTTTTTTTCTTTTTACATTATTGCTTTGTTACTTTTATTACAAGTAGCTTTCTTGACCTTGTACTGTGTATTTCAACTCTGTTTACCATGAGAAAAATCTTTTTTCTCTATTGTGTTTATAGGAGCTCCCTTTCTGAAAGGATAGAAAAGGAAAAAGGTTTTACATTCTCAAGGACAAAGGAGGAGTTTGTGTTGTGGGGAGGCAACATGACTTAGTTTCTCACACTTGCACTCTGAGGGAGCATACTCAGAAGGGTTTTCTATAGGTTACTATATAGATCATTTAGTATTGATTCAATTGTATGAATTAGTTATTGATATCATTATATCTTTAATCTATACAATTAGCTTACCTTCAGTTGTTATGCATGGATGTTCATCTCACTGTTAATTGTGCATATAAAGCAGCAGCATGAATTTCCATGCGAGAAGAGTCACCTTACCTGCCATCACACCTCTTTGTCTACAGAAGCGGGTAGGAATCTAACATGAATTTTACTGTGTAATATTTCTTAAATATTAAGTATTTTTCACATTATATTGGTGAACTGCTGCCTTATGCTTTAAATTTGAACAGTTTTTTAGATCATGCTAGATGAGGTCCAAACTCATGTGACCACCATATAAAGGTTCATTATTCTTTGAAAGTTTCTAGAGAATTTATTTACATGAATGAACATGTCCTTGTTGTATTTGGAATACTTTCCCTGTGCTATTTTTTCAAAAAACTTTTCTTAAACCTTTAAATGTACACTGTTTTCTCGAAAATTTAGGCGTATCAGACACATTATTGTAATTAATTAATTACAAATTAACAACAAAGATAATATTTGAAAGACTATGAGTAAATCATTTAATCAAACATGTCATTCTGATGCATGAAAGTATGCAACAAATGTAAAATGTTTATTCTCATTTAATGTAGACCTCAAGTGCTGAACAAAGGAAGGCCATTAAATTTATCATTAATAGAAAGTGTTCCATTTTCCCATGGTGCGCTGCTTGATGTCTAATGTTCACAAATATGAAAAAACAAAAAGATAATTTGAAATCTGACTTATTTAATCAAAAATGATCCATCACTTCAAAAGGCTAAATCAATTCTTACTTCTTTTCTTGTAGACACCCCAGTGTCCAATTATTTTTCTATTTTTTTTACTATGGACTAATATGGCTGCAAAGCTTGAATATTTTCATATATTCTTTACCTACTGTACTTACTACATAACACCCATATCAGACCCTTTAATATGTAAAGCAGCAACTAATTTCACAGTTTTCTCATCATTATTGCTTGACAACATTTGTCGGTTGTTGTAATCCGGAGCTGGCTGCCACACTTTCCAGTAGGAACTAGAAGTAAGCAGCTGGCAGTGCAACTGTTTATGGCTGGTGTAAGTGGCAGCTGGTCCGGCTATCAGAAATTAAGCTTGAAATTAATCTGAAATTGTATGTTTTCCTAATGTCATGACAGTGGGGAAATAGGAAAACATTTCTGGTTTTCTTAGTCAAGGCTGAAGGCTAGCTCCTCATCACTACTCACTGACAGAGTCACAGCTGTGGGAGTGCACTTCAAGGTTCAACCTTAGGGGGCTAATTGGCAAAATGGCACACACTGTCCTGTCCTTGAGATAAGAAGGTCTAATAGGAGAGTTTATGTTCAATGAGACTATATTTAGTGCCGCATAGTAAGTATCTGGATTTTCTCTGTCTTGTCAAAACTGGCTTTACAGCACGTAATGTTCTGTTGCTCAGCCCTGTGTTTCACCCCTCACCTCTGTGGCACAGCTCTTCATATCAGCAGTTTAGTTAGAATAAAATTTATGTGGCTCGGATATCAGGTTGATATCAAAGCTGACCATTAAATTGTTTAATATGAATTTAATATAACTTTA
Source organism: Leptatherina wallacei (assembly GCA_028567055.1). Taxonomy (NCBI): domain Eukaryota; kingdom Metazoa; phylum Chordata; class Actinopteri; order Atheriniformes; family Atherinidae; genus Leptatherina; species Leptatherina wallacei. Next base: position 16,284,298 of record JAOXYM010000013.1, read on the forward strand.
TAAGTAAGTGGGTGACAGCAAATATAAATTATAAAAGGATTTGTATAATTTAGGTATATTTTGCAATCTTTCCGCCAGAGTAGTTTATATATCTGAATTTATAGTAAATCTCTATATATGCCTCATAACTGTAGAATATAATGTAAACATTTTGATAGCTCTTTGAAATAAGGAAAGAAAAAAACAAAACGAAATGTTTCATTATTCATTACTTTAAGCTAAGGATACTATTTAAAGTGATTATGATTGGTTCTCTTTCTTCTTTTGGCCTCTCTTTATCTCAAAATTTAATGTAGCAGCTTCAATTAATGTTTTCCCACACAAATTATACAAAAACCTTTGGTTGTAAACTCACCTTTTAATTAAGACTCATGTGGTCAAAATTATGATTATTAATTAAGTAGTAGTTTTCACTTTGCATCATAAAAGTTACAATTTAAATGAATTATTCCCAAAAGGTTATGTGACTATTTACCGCTAAAGGCATCAGCTATATCTTTTTTGACCATTCACTGGAAAGGTCAACCAATAACAATGAAAGGTACTCAATATTTTTTATCACTTGAGTGAGAAAATATTATAGCTTACAACATTGAGAGAAGAGGAAATTAATTTGGAAACAATGCAAATATTTTTGTACCACTTAAATTCATAAAGCCAAATTTAGCTTGTGTGGTTTTGTTATGCTCCCACAGAGAATGATACTTGGATGGTGGGTTTCTAATGATGTTTCATATTAATAGATTTTTCTCAATGTCTTATTGCCAATACCCCTGAACATAGAAGCCCCCAATCTTTATACACATAGTATCACAGTTTATGATTGTGCAGTCATTATAGGCTACTAGTCCCTCTGACATACGAGAAGATGTATCATTATAACATCAAAACTAGATACTGCATAAAACTAAGTTGGATTTTGTAATGCAAAGATTATGTACAACAGTCAAGCTAATACTCTACAAAGGGTTGCCTGCCCTCTAACAAATCCTACTCTGCGGCAGGTGAAATGCGATGCCCAAATGATATGATTAAACCAATTCTCAGAAAGCCACATCCATTTAAGCAGCTCAGCTTAAGCCCATGATGAAGTCATCACCAGCAGTGCAGTGAATACAGATTTTTGATCTAAGATTGTAATATTTTATTGCATGCCCTCATTTGCTGTTATCATTGTTGATTTGATCAATTCTGAAGTTGCAGTGCTGACTAAATTAAATGCTGGAAGGTGGAAATGACCTGTTTAATGAATGTGCTTGCACTTACTAGACATCTGTGGCTTTTTTCAGTATCTATGTGAGCTGATTGAACACTAAATGGTTTGCACTAAGAGGTGATGTCATCGTTAGAGGCACCCATTTTCTGATAGCTCCTTGAGGGCTAAAACCTCAGGCCTGTTGAGGAGTTCTAACCGCCTGTCTCTCCACGTAAAGTCAGGCTCTTCAAGCCAAGCCTTAAAAGCAGCAAATTGGTCTTAACTTCACTTTCTTTCCTTCTTACCCATTTGTATCAACTTCAGACTGAGTTAACCCAGCTAAAATCATATGAAGCCAGCACCTTTGAGCTCTTACAGGGTATTATGTAAGATATCTTCTTGGTATGGGTGTGTGAATTTGAATAGAGAGGGGGTTGGATCCATGCAACGCTCTCCCTCCACCCCCTTGTGAATGAGCACTATGATCTTTGACTTCTGGAGTCTTAGCAAAAGGGAAAGGAGGCAGTGATTTGGTGGAAAGTCTTGATGATGTAGAATATGTGGGGTCAGGATAAAATGCTGCTAAGAAGCAGTTTTCTCATACACCTCCTTTCAGCTTTACTGCAACATAGAAGAAAACAGGGAGATTCAGAGGTCTCCAGGTGATAATTACTGTGCTTATTACTGTGCTCTGGGGTGGGGTGTATGTATCTCACAAGTACTCGTCTTTGCAATGCTGTGTACTTGGTAATGCTTTGGTTTTCAAACTTGTCCAAACAGGGGGGAGGTTAAGTTAATCTATCAGTTACAGTAATGTGTTGAAAGATATATCCACATGTTAGTGCCCAGACATTAACGTAAGTCTTTATATCAATATACATGTTTTGCATATTGTGATTTACTTTATATGATATTCAACAACTGAACAAATCAAATATTGTGTTACTACTGACAAATAGGATGGCTTCCTGGCTGTGTATGTGTCAGACTGTTCAATTAAGTAAGGGTTCCCTGCTATGCTCCATGGTTGTTGATTAAGTGTTTGTGTTTTAGGTAATTAAAGTTTATAATGAAGATAATACCAGCAAAGCTGTAGAGGTTCCCACTGATGTCACTGCCCGGGATATATGCCAGCTGTTTGTATTGAAGAATCACTGCATTGATGATCATAGCTGGACTCTTTTTGAGCACCTCACCCATCTGGGAATAGGTAAGATACATTTTTCTCTCTTGTACATTGTATTTGATAAAAACTGTAGCTTGAGTCTTAAATTGCTGCTGTTCTTTCAGTTAAGTTCACCACAGCTCTAAATATCCTTTACAAAAATTGAGTTTTCTAAAAAAAAAAAAAAAAATCAGTTTGCACCGTTTAAGAATTGAATTTTTTCTAGCCTGGTACCGTATGAATAAAGCATTCCAATACATCTAATGTTTATCCAATTTATGGATTTTATTGAAACTCATAGAGGGTAAATTAACTGTAGGTCTAGGATAAATATTGACTAGCACATTTCTCTTTGTGAAGATGTAAGCAGACATATATACTGTACAGCAGAAATCATTTTCTGCCTATTTAACATGTATTGTGGCGTATGTGGTATTTTCATGATTATACTTTTCCATTTTCATTTAACTTTGCAGTGTGAAGGCCAGTTAGCCTCATAAATATTTGTCAGTGATGCACTTTGATTTACTCAGTGACAATGTGACTGCATAGACAATTTCTCAGAAGGCCCATTGTAAAGCATTATCTCTCTCATGAATCCTGCCCAGGGCCAGTTTATTCTCAGTGACTTATGCACATATCGAACATGTGGAAACCACAGATGTGTAATTGTTGTTTTACTGTTTTTAGGACAATGTGCCAATAGATTGCATCATTTAAAGAGAAAGTTATTATGCCTTTGGCTGACTGGTCAGTGTGCATGACTCTCAACTGGGAGGTTGTGGGTTCAATCCCTGCTCAGGCCCTCCTACGTCCTGCCACATTCTGGTGCTGCAAGTAGGGTCCATTTAGCATGGACTCCAAATAGGTGTTTCCATTATGTGGGTAAAGCACGAGGACGTGCTTGTGGAAAGAGGGGGAGAGATGTGACAGTGTGGGTCCTATCACTATGCTTCCGATTGATCATGTGCCCTGGCTACTTGGCCACAATGATATCCCTTTGGCTGACTGGTCAGTGGGCATGACTCTCACCTGGGAGGTTGTGGGTTCAATCCCTGCCCGGGCCCTCCTACGTCCTGCCACAGTACTGTTAAGTCCAAAAAGGAGCAGGATGAAGTAAAAGCTTATCTGTTCCTGACCCCCTTTCCTAATCATAAATGCATCTGCAAATATACACTTACCTACATATACAAATACACATACTGTATACACTACTAGTCAAATTACATTTGCATTTCTGCATACTCTTACACAACATATATATATGCATATATTCACACATACTATATACATATTCATGCACACATATATCCATACATACAAAGTTGATTGTGTGGATTTAGATATATTCTCTATCTCTATATTTTTTTTAATAACTTTTCTTTGAATTTTTTTCTTAAACTGAACAATGTTTGGACATTGCTTGAGTTTTTCCTGAAGATTATTCCATAATTTTACACCACATTTCATTGTTGTATTTACTTTTAAAATCTTCAGATTTAATTTTCCCTTCAGATTATATCCCCCTTCACAATTGAAAAACATCTTTTGTTTGTGGTCAGGTAGTGCATTATTTCTTGCTTCATACATTATTATAGCTGTTTGTAACTCAGTTAGTGTTAGTGTTGTAAACTTCCAAAATAGATTTGTATGTTCTTGATATCTGACATTGCAGACAACCCTTTGTGGCAAGACGATGTGTGCGCATGGAGGAATAAGACACTTTGCAGGCTTCAGATGGTATAATTCCACATTTCTTTTTATTTTGTGATTCAGCATACCAGAATTTCCTGCCTCCTTCTGTGGAGACCAACCCAACAAATCTGCTTGGCAGCACCTCCTATATATACACACACCTTCTCAATTATTCAATTAAGGCCATGACACGCCCTTGCACACACAGAACATCACTGGAGGCAGGTCTTCTCATTTAATACTTACAAATAAATAAATAAAAAACACTTTCAAAAGATAATAATGGACATTATTAAATGAAAAACAAAAATGGAATGATTAGCTTTGCCAGTAAC
>JAOXYM010000013.1:16288787-16301360 GCA_028567055.1 Leptatherina wallacei
AGTAACCATTAGATAAATATGATCTCCTACACAAGAGGCACCACAAAGCTTAGGAAGGAGCTGGTGCTTCCTAACACCCTTATTGCTTTTTTCTATTGTATGTATAATGGTTGCCGAGAACTCTTGTGTTTCCCAAAAAGCTCAGCACAATAATTAGAATATGGCAAAATCAGTGAACAGTGCAAAATATATAGGGTTTTTTTTTATCTAGAAAATGTTTAGATTTGCTCAACAGTGAAATACTTCTTGTCAATTTTGTTTAAACAAAATATGCGACTTCCAGCAGATTTTGTGGTTGATCATCACACTGAGAAATTTGGAATCATAAACTCTTTCAGTTTTTACAGCCTCTATTTGCACTTGTGTCCCAAAATTTGTACTACAATTTCCAAATAACATAATTTGGGGTTTTATTTAAATTCAATGATAACTTATTTCTATCAAACCATCTTTTTTGATTTTTTCATTTCCTGTGTAATTTTTCCCAGAACCTGCTGCAAGTCTTCTCCAGTACATACAATATTGGTATAATCAAATAGGATAGGTTTCAGTGTATCAGAAATTTTCCAAATATCATTTATATAGAAAATAAAGAGTTTTGGCCCTAACATTGACCCCTGGGGGACTCCACAAAAAATGTCAGAATAGTCAGACTTGTTTTCACCAATCATCACATATTGCTGCCTGTTTGCTAAGTACTCTGTATCCATTTCAGCACAACCCCTCTTCTAACATACTGCTCCAATTTCTTAATCAATATGTCATGATCAATGGTGTTGAAAGCTTTTTTGAGGTCAATAAATATTCCTGCTGCAAATAGTTTCTGATCTATACAATTAGTAATCTCTTATATGAAATGCATTATTGCCAAAGATGCTGATCTGTTACTTCAAAATCTGTATTGACAATCTGATAAAATATGATGTTTGCCCATAAATTTGTCCAATCTTTTTATAAATAATTTCCCCATGATTTTAGAGAAGTGTGGAAGCAATGAAACGGGCCTGTAATTAGTGAATTGGTGTTTGTCTGTTGTTTTGAACAACGGAATAACTTTTGCAATTTTCATTTTACTTAAAAACGTACCTGTTTGAAATGATAAGTTGCAGACATGTGTTAATGGTTTAGAAATTCCATTAATAATCTTATTAGTGTCAATTTCTATCCCAAAAAATTTACTTTTGATTTCAAACTCTAACTGTTAATGGGTAAGAACACAGATGAAAAAAAGAACTTCAAACTGGGAGTTTTAGAGATTACTCTCCAATTAAGGGTCTCTTGTATGAAAGACCTCTGATTTACAGGTTCCACCATCACCTCCCTAAATCTTTTTTAAGTGTTTTTGGCCTGTTGAACAGCATGGAGACATAGAAAGTTGACACTGTATCTCCATCTACAGAATGCACAGTAATGAAAGGTCAATGATTAAACTCTTTGCCTCAAAGTTAAGCAATCTAACTTTCGCCAGGAAATATTTTGCAGAGATCATTCATTGCAAGGACATGTAAACTTAAATCTTTGACTTTGGTTTTTCCAATACACATGATTCTAAGTGATTAGTTTTTAGAGCACTGCAACACAGCTTAACCTTTTATTTATTTTCTTCTTCCATGCTCTTTTTAGAGAGAACCATTGAGGATCATGAGTCTGTCATGGAGGTGCTATCAGGTGGGGGAATGGACACAGACAGCCGGCTATATTTCAGGAAGAATTATGCTAAATATGAATTCTTCAGGAAACCCCTGGTGAGATGATGATGAATGTATCTCTTTAAACATTTCCACTTATCGTCCTAAATTATGCTGGTTTAAAGGGTGTTGATAACTGATGTTACTTTAATTTTCATAGGACTTTTTCCCAGATAACATGGTCTCCATATCCACTGAAACCAATGGCATGGTAGATCAATCTGAACTTATAGAGGTATCCAGTTATGGCTGTTGACACTACTCTGTCAACATCAGTATATGAGTAGCAATATTTTTCTTGATAACTTACTGAGCCACACCAACATTTCTCTACCCAAAACAGACCTTTCTTAAATCCAGCACTTGTCCAGAGATCCATGGGTACCTCCATACCAAAGAGCAAAGCAGGAAGTCTTGGAAGAAGTTTTATTTTGTCTTGCGCAGGTCGGGGCTTTATTTCTCCAGTAAGGGGACTTCCAAGGTGAGTAAAACATAAATAAAATCTTCCACAGAACATTGCAGTGGTTTTATTTATTTATTTATACCAACAGTAATTTATTGGAATAAAAAGCTCTTATATTACACAATTAATTCATTGAATAAAAAATACATGGGACCGACTGTGTTCTCCCTAGTCCTCTGTTTATTGCAATACGGGGCCCCAAGTTCATCCTGTGCATACATCCCAATAATGTTGTGAAAGGGCAATGGAACAGGTTGAGCTTGATTTTCCTTAGATCAGCTGGCATATAGAAGCCAGGCGGAACAATATACTCTCAACGCTGCTGTCAAGTGAAGCTTATACCTGGGCACTGGCTATGCCAGCACAACCACATTTCAACCGCTTCCATTTCCTACAACAGTAGACCTTTTGTTGTCGAGTGCAGGTAGGTTCTGGAATGGCGCCTGCTTTTAGTCCAGCATGTTTACTATTCATCTGGTGTCTTGGTCAAACACATTGCTAGTCAGTCAGCACAGACACTAATGGCTGAGGCATTACTTTAAATAAGGAAGTAGGAGCAGTGTGTCACATGAAAGCAGAACAATGGGAGTCTTTGAGCTTTTTATTTTCTTGGAGTTATCTTTGGCACAATGTGTCTATTGATACTGTCAGTATGCCTAAATTTATCATTTTATCATTTATTGGATTTCTTTGCTAAGTTAAAATGACTAATAAGATGCTATTTTAAAATGAAAATAAACTTTTTCGCTTTAAACCTTCAACCTATGTTGTGCCACCATCCCTTCTGATTTAATGCAACTGGATTGTACTGTATATTTTATTTTTAACAGGAATGTGTATCACAAGTTTCTAAAAGAAAATCATATTTTTCTACCCAATGCCATCAGTTCTGTCTTTCTTACATTAGTCAAGACATTGTAAATGAAAATAAGAGCCTCACAAATTGACACATACTTATGCTGACCTGACATGTTTGTGTCAGCTGTCATATTACACACCAGTTTTAAAATAATTACTGTTGAAAAGAGTTTATTTGTTTGATACTGTAAAATTTGCTTAAGCTTATGTTACATTATAATCTCTCTTTGTTTCACAGGAACCAAGGCATCTCCAGTTCTTTGCTGAATTCAGTGACAGTGATGTCTATACTGTGTTGTCGGCCAAAAAACTACATGGAGCGCCCACAGAGTTTGCCTTCTGTGTCAAGGTACTCTTGCTTTATTATTAGTATAAAAGACAGTTGTTTAAACTGCACTAAAGAAGCAGAACTTAGATGCTGACTTACAGCATATTGAACTATTTTGTCTGCTTCTAACTTCTTGCCCCAGTCTACAAAGTGCAGTTCCACTCGAGACTTGAAGCTGCTGTGTGCGGATGATGAGCAGACCAAGACCTGCTGGATCACAGCCATGCGCTTGTTAAAGGTTGGCTTGCTGATGAATAACTCTGGGTGATATCTGAGAGGAGGAATGCTGAGTCAGTGCTAGAATCAGAGTTAGCTTTGGGAGGAGGTCAAGGGAAACTATTGAGTGATGCTGGATTAGCCCTCCCACTAAAGAAGCAGCATGTGTTCATTGTCTGGATATCTGATGGAACAGTTTAAAGCATTAGTCACTTCTGTAAGCCCATAAATAAAAGTACTGTGCTGCACAAAAAGCTTATTTTTTGTCTGCCCTTTTTCATCATAACATTGCTGCTTTGAAAGGATGTTATATTTAACACGTAAAGAATAAAAAAGATTTATGCTGACCTTATTTATGTTTCAGTTTGGAATGCAGCTTTACAAAAATTTCATTCAGCCACATCAGAAGCAGAAAGCCTCACCAATGGTAAGCCGAAGCTGTCATTATTATGTAATTAAACCACTATTTATGTAAGCCTGAAGCTATGTAAACTTCAAGATTCAGTTTGGAACACAAACTCCTGATTTAAGATTCTATAAAGAGAGATTTACCAGGCTCTCATTTGCTTTAGCATCACTGTGTCAATCCAGTTGGCAAGAATGAATGTGCCAGATGGTCATTGATTCAAATAATGTCTGAATATCAACAAAGAATGAAATGATATGGTGTAGTGATCACAGTATCATAACACATTTCTATCTTTGCCAAACCTTGATCTCCAGCTAGCACATCTTGAAAAAAGTTGGGACAGAAAAATGTGTAGCATCCTTTTTTCTTTAAACAACAAATTAGGAATGATGTCCTATTCTTGTCTGGTTTAGGATTCTAGGATTCTGCTCAACAGTCTTATATTTTCTCTGTCATATTCTATGTTTCAGGATGCATCAGATCTTTTCAAACTGGTGAAAGGGGTTAGCTAGACAGACCAGTCAAGCACATGGACTTTGCTAATATGAAGCCATATTACTGCAGTGGGTGGTTTATAAGTGCGTAACTGATGTATGCAAAGCCATCCCTGAGAGACTCATCATGGGAGCATATTTTGCTAAAAAATCTTTGCATATCTTTCAGCATTGATGGCATCTCTCCAGATGTGCAGGCTGCACATTCTATAAACACTAATTCACCCCATTCATGAAGGTGAACTGTGTTCATGGATAATGATGTCAGGAAGTGTTCCTGAGCCCATGCAGGGATTTCCATGACACTATTCAGCCTGTTTTTAATGCAGTGCCATCTGAGGGCCTGAAGATAAGGGGTATCCAATACTGATTTTCAACTGTCACTTGCGCACAAAGATACCTCCTGATTCTTTGACTTTTTTTTAAATGATAATATATACTGCAGATGATGGAATATTCTGTCTTCGTAATTTTACATTGAGAAACATTATTCAGATTTTTTTTTCTGAATTTGGAGATGGAGTTCTTTTCTAAACATCGGCTTATCTTCAATTCTGAGAGACTTTGAAAAAAAAAGGTGTCAGTCATGTTACTGACCTGTTGCCAATTAACCAAATTTGTTGTAACTTGTTCCATCTGTTGTTCCTTTTCAGTGTCACATTCTTTTTTCAGCCTTTTGTCCGCCTGTCCCCAATTTTTGAGAAGTGATACTGTCATCACATTCACATTAAGCTAATTCATTTATCATGAAATAGTAAAATGTCTCAATTTTGATATGTTCTCTGTGTTCTGTTATGAAGAAGATATTGGTTTATGAGATTTGCAAATAATAGAATTCTGTTTATTTACATTTTACAGAGTACACAGAAGTATCTTTGAGGCATAATATCTATTTGATATTGATATAAGAAAAGGACCAGATCAAATTAAAATAAGAGTTAGACTAATAAACTTAATAAATGCTTACAAAGCCTTAAGTCACCTGGATATTTAAGTGCATGCTTTCTAAATATTTGATTTGTTCAATGATATCATCACACCTTTATAGGGTGGTAATGTGTCCACTGCCTTCAGCCAAAAGAAAATCAACCATTGTAACTTTAAATGAGCATTCCTGTTTGTTTAAAATAAGACAAGCCAGCACATAGCAGTGGAGTAATATCATTGCATAGGACAAATGAGACACCTTCAGCATGGTGATGTAGGTTTCATGTCCCAGAATAGCCTCAGACTCTACTGAGGCAGCAAATGCAATCTATTTATGGGTTATGGACATGTTCATGAACTGCTCGCTTTCTAAAAATACATAATGATCAGCTGCTCTCACATTTAACAGCTCATCACCTCTACTCTGCTGTCGGAGGGTCGTATGTGACCGACAGCCTTGCCAGAAGGCTTGGGTACAAAGATATATGAGTGCACAAGTCAGCCAGATGCAAAGCCTAGATACTGAATCTAGTGTGGTAAACATGGCATTTTTGGCCAAATATGCCTCTGTGTGAGGAATTTTGCCTCATACAATCACAAGAGAAAATAAGTCCACAATCTTGGTATTTTTAAACTAGAATATGAATATTTGAATCATCAGAAGTGGGACAATATGAAGAGATTTAGAGTTAAACAGATAAATAAATGAACAAAGAACACACTTTGTTTTAAGCACTTGTTTCAATTGTAGGCATGATAGCTGGTAGAGCAATGAGTGTGGTAATTTAAAAGCTTTGAGGTAATCCTGATAAGAAGAATTTTCTTGAGCATGTGTGCACTTATTCAGAGCCATTCACACTATGACAGCTTAAAGGGCTAAAATGTGCCCATGTGTCATTCTTTCCAAAGCCAGTTTAATCCCTTTTCTAAGGAGTTTTCTGTCTGGAATCATCGAGAAATGATGAAGATGGAATCACATCATGCAAACACTAGATGGCAATACAGTGCAGCAAAAGTCTGTTTCCTTTTCAGTTTACAAAGGAAAGTGAACAAAAACTTAGACAATCTCAACCATATTACAGAACGAGAACGAGAACATATTTTTCTTATAAACATAGACATCTTAGAGTAAAAAATTTATTGTTTTTTTTCCCCATACATGTATACCAGTCTCTGATAACAGTGTGTAATAATTGTGCCATTTCAGAGAAGCATCTCGGAGAACTCACTGGTGGCCATGGATTTTTCTGGGCAAAAGACTCGGGTGATTGAGAACCCATCTGAGGCACTGTCTGTTGCTGTAGAGGAAGGCCTGTCATGGAGAGTAAGTCAGTGGTTTTCTCAGAAACCATTCTACTCCCTTGTTAGAAAAGATTTCTATGCTGTAGATAAGACAAACAGGATAAAATCAAGGTTTATAATAAGTCATATTTTTCAGTAACTACAACTCTGCTTTTTCATCCTTTGAAAACATTAAATTACTTCCTGAAATTTCCTGAAAATTAATTTGCTAAAAGGTATTATGGGAGGAAAAATGAATGCATTACTGAAGATTTTTACATAAATATACCAAATTAATAAAACAACTGTTTTACACTGGACAATGAGGCTAAATAGGATCAACAACTGTGACCACTTTGTAAAGCAAGAACATGTAAAAAGCAGTCAGCTAACTATGTTTTAACACTATGTCTAGTTATAATGTGGTTATAACTCATTTCTCCCACAGAGGAAAAGCTGCCATCGTTTGAGTGGTCATGGGAGTACATCCAGCGCACAGAGCTCCATACCAAACATAGGTTTGTGATATTCTACTTTGGTTGCTACATGTTACAGCTCTTAAAAAAAAAAAAAACATAACATACTGCCTGTGTGCTTTAGCAATTCACATGGTGCAGCCGTGGTTTCACGGTAAACTGTCTCGGGAGGAAGCTCAGCGACTTATTGCGCAGCAGGGTCTCATTGATGGGTAAGTTGCTCTACTCTTTTCAGAACTATAAAGATCACTTGGCTTCAAGTATTTATAGAAGGTCCTGTATCTACTTTATGAAAGTATAAGTATGTAGCCTATAATCATAATTACGTGGTACATTTTCAGTAAAGAAAAAACACCACATAAAATACTAGAAGTTATATTATGTCATTCTTTAAATATTCTAAAAATATATATTTTACATGCAGATCTTAACTTTAGAATAACAGTAAAGAGTTTTATTTCTGTTTCAGAGTGTTTCTTCTGAGGGACAGCCAAAGCAATCCGAAGACATTTGTTCTCTCTCTGTGCCATTTGCAGAAAATCAAACACTTTCAGATCTTACCAGTGAGTACTGTAAACTTTTTGAATATCCAGTACTATAATGTACAAAAGTTTCAGGCACTAAAAGTGAAGTGTGGAAGCTATTGTACTTTGTTTTAACTCAATCAGCTTCCTATCGAGTGTCATAACCTAAATGAAATAATCATTTACCTTTAAATTCTTCTAAAGTTGTACACTTGGGTACTATTTTAAAAGTTATTTGCAGTTAGATTTTTTCCCCAAAAAACTTTGTAGAAAACTTGCCATAGTGTGAATATGGATTTAGGCTGTCTCTTCATTTAATCCCAGACAGCCTCAGTGACATATAGATCAACGGTAGTGGGACTCCTTGTTCTTGCTGCTTAGCATAGGTCTTTATAAATCTGGCTGTATGTTTGAAGTCATTGTTATGCACTGTAGAGTGAATCTGGATGGATTAGATCAGATCCCTCTGATGAAATTCCTTGAATGAGCCAAACATCTAAAGTAACTAAAACTTCTGCACAGTACCGAACATTTTCAACATGTTTTTTGAGGCTGTCTTTTTCATCAATACATGCAAATGTATTTAAGTATAGGCAGACAGATACGGACTATAATAACATTCAAAGAAAATGCAACCTCCGGAAATTGTGAGAGTACCTGCATGTGAAGGCATACTTTACGGTGATGGTCCATTTGTAAAAAAGAATGCATTTAGCCAGAGGAATGATCCTTTTCGGACTCTAGCTGAGTGAGGTTACGGCCAAGAGACAGTAGCAACATTTCACTAACGTGTTGCATTTAAAAGTAAACATGACAGTAATACTGTGTCTGTCAAGGCGATTATCATGTTTTAAAAAACTGCTTTATGATTCTTAAGTAAGACTAGAATATATACACAAGCAATAACTTGTGTATAATTGATCTGTGTGGGTTTGCATACATGTGTGTGTATGTTTGTATGCTTCACTTTAGGTGGATGATGAAGGAGAGTTGTTCTACAGTTTGGATGATGACCACACACGGTTTACTGACTTGATCCAGTTGGTGGAGTTTTACCAACTGAACCGTGGGGTTCTTCCCTGCAAACTCAAGCACCAATGTACTCGGATCACTTTGTGAACTGGAACCCAAGACACCCCAGAGGACTTACATGCATCTTGATTCCAGTTTCTTGTGGACAACACTCCTTGTGTTCTTGTGCCTTGAAAAAGAATGATTAACAGACAGTTGTTTTCATTATGTGGTGCAGCCTTGTTTCCTTTTTTCTTTTTTTTAAATGCAGACTTTCAAAATGGACTATATGATAATTGACTGCTGGTGCTGTAAATGACATGTAACATAATTTCTGGCTCTGCAATAATTCTGGATGTGGCAGTAAGTCTATTTGCAAAATGTAAACCTGACTTTTTACAGTTCATATTGTGAAGCTGGATATGTTCTTAAAATAGTTTAGCTGGCAGTCAAAGTAAATACTTTTTGAAGTACACCAGCCAGAATTTGAGCATGAGCAAGTTTTATATATGAATATCATTTAAGGTCTGTCAAAGCTAAAGATGGTTTAATCCAGCAAGGATGTGATTGTTTAGTTGCAATTGTATCATGCTGGAAACAGCAATACATGACACCTCTGTCCTGTTAACTTCCAGTCAAGTAAGCTATCTTACTTTTCATTTTCATTCATATATATATATATATATATATATATATTTTTTTTTTAAATCAGGTATTCTTTTTTTTTTTTTTTTTTTTCTCTCTCTAATTGAGAGATAAATGATCTCTCGGGAAGTGTCATTGTATGACCTGTAACCAGATTGAGAAAAAGAGAAAACAGGGAAAGAAAGCTGAAGAGATTGTCTCACAGCCTCACCACCCTGCACTATACATTCTTTTGAAATGAATGTGATTAAATAAAACGTTTGTATCCATGCAATTACTTTTGAGCTTCCTATAGAACAAGAGCAAGGGAATAGTTTTCACAAACTGTATGAGTTCAGCAGTGAGAAAAAAGAACATGTAAATTACTTTGAAAATATCTGAATTAACTGTGTAATGAAATTAAACTTTTGTATTTTCACACAATTCAGGAGTGCAATCTGCAACATGGTTACATTTTTATGTTACTGCCACCGATGTTTATCCACAGTGTGGATTTGATTTTGTGGCACTGTTGTGGATAGCCAGCGTCATTGCATTTATTTTTGTTTGTTTGTTTTTTGTGTTTTTTTTCAGCCAATAATGCATTTTTAAAACCAAAGTATTTGTAAATCGCATGGCTCCTGTTTTTTTTCCTCCCTAAGCTGGACAAGAGTGCATTGAATAATTAATACAATGGATGGAATGAACACTTCTTACACATATACATAACTCTTGTCTCTTGTAGGATTTACAATTGTTTACAGTCACATTTGTCAGAAAAATGTGCAAGGTGAACACACCGTAACCCACATTACAGCTGCCTTCAATAATGTTTAGAAACTTCCACCAATGTGTTATCTATGTTGCCAAAAGTAAATCACATACACCAATATACTCAGACTTTATTTGAAAAAAAAAAAAAGGACATTACTACATGACATTGTCTACTTGTTAAAAAAACAGGGTTATCCCATAAATACAATGACACACAATATGACAAAACTTCCATCTCGTCCGCACATAGCTGGGCATTGCTCTGTTAGGTAAGATTTTCATTGTGGTAACATAAGCACAGAGTTACATTTAGTTTCACCAAGCAGCCTGTAAACGGAACACATAAGCCTATCATTGTCAAGTGTGATTTACTGAATGATGTTGGAAGTGTATGGACACATATACTGTTATATGCTGACATATGTTGCTTTAGTAACCACTAGATGATATCTAAAGTATTTTTGCTTTCAACTGTGTATGTTTAAGTTTGAAATCATAATGCATATGTTGTAATTTAAATGAAATTAAATGCCAATAGAATTTACTGTTCAGTTTACTTTAAAGTAAACAAAAAGGACCTGAAAAGATGAGCACCTACAAAAGTTTTAAGTATAATTCATTGTTAATAAATAGCATTTTATGTAGCAAAACTGCACCAGGAAATGTGTGACAATAAAGAATGTTGAACAGATCTAGTTTACAGAAACAATTTCACTGCAGCTGTCTTAACATTGATGATAAAAAATAAAAAATAAATTGATATGTAAAACAGATAGGTGCAAGTATAGTAATGAATTGAATTAGATTGTCCCTTACCACTGATATTAAAGCCTCCATAAATTAGGAAAGAAAGAAAAAAAAGAGTTATGCTGATGACAACAAGAGAAAATGGAACAGAATATCTTGTCAATCTTCTCTGGCATGATACAAACACACTGCCCCTATACCTCCCCTATGCTTCAACTGCATATTTTGAAACACTGCTCACATCCAGAGGAGATGTGCGCACACAGAGAAGTCTTAAATGCACCCTGCTTCCGAGGTCTTGTGCTAAATGTTGTTTTGGATGTATTCCTGCCATTGATCGGAGTCTGGCTGCAGGGGGAGAGATGGCAGCTGGGAGAGACTGCGCTTCCTTTAATGAATTCATCCAGCTCCATCCAGCCCAAACGGCCTGTGGATACACCATCTCTCCCACTAAAGAAAGACTGTCTCCGCTCTGTCTTGGCCCTCATGGACAATCACTCCTGTTTGCAACAGTTTACACCACACTGCACTCTTACTCTTATGACTTCAGGTTTTGTGCTTGAGTGCTGTCAACTTTACTCTGTTCTTAAATGCCCCTCTTTTTGCATTCCCCGCCTCTGTATTCAATTATCTGGCTTTACTGTCTTCAGCCAGTGAAGGATTATCTTCAATGAAGGGAAGACCTTGCTGTTTGCTCTGCTCTTGAAACACAAAAGGGCATTATCTGGACTTTGGTTATGGTCTATGAGGAAATGAGAATAGGTTTGTTTGGGGGATGCACCGTAGTGAAGGTTAGAGGCTTTAACTGTTCCTTTACAAAAAGCCTTCCCATCTGGACTATCAAAAGCCAGAAGCAAATCAAACAACTCAGTCACAGTGGACTTGAGCTAAGATAAACATGGATCAGTTTGTCTTTTTTCAAATCACAAAAACAAATGACTGTTTTCTGTTTCCATTTTTGCAAATACAATTCACAAAATACAGATGGTGAATTAATATCAAACAGTTTTAAAATAATTGATTGATTCATGATTTACAAGGGTTTATGAATACTGTTCAAACACAGAACAACATTAATCTAGATTATGGATTTCATGTGCTTTATATAGATTGTTTATTTGAATAAATATAAAATGTTTTATGGTTTATTTATTCAAAAAGAGCAGAAATTGTGATAAACACATATTGTTAATTTAACCCTTTTTCTTTTTGTGACATGAAAGCGTTAAAGATGTCAGTTACAAACTACTCTCATCATATTCTAAAGACCATAAAGTACATCTATTAAACACAGATTAAAACAATGAATTAACAAAAAGGGGAAAAAAAGAACGGATGGATCTGAAAAAGACATGAGATAAAGATAGTTCCCTTAAATTCTTTACATTAATTCCCAGGAAGCATGTTTTCAGATCTTCTTATGAAATCAAAATAACTTCTATGAATTAAGAATAAATACTAATTTCCAGGGTTCATTTATTCATTTTTTTTTTAATGAAATAGTTAAATAGATAGCGGTACTTATGGAAACTTTTCATACCTTTTCACACACTATGAAATGTTTCATGACTTGTGCTGTGATGTGAATCCATTGAATTTCTTGGTGTATTGAGTATCTTGGGTAATGCATTATGTCTCTGATAATTGCCCAGACTCTGCTTGCTCCATAAGTTGCCTTCCTATTGAATAATCTTAGATATGACCATTCATCACTCACTGACTGACACTCTTGTTGAATGAGTCTACATGACAA
>JAOXYM010000013.1:16320000-16362095 GCA_028567055.1 Leptatherina wallacei
GTCTGTGAAGCGCCCTGAGATGACATTGTCGTGAATTGGCGCTATACAAATAAAGCTGAATTGAATTGAATTGAATTAAATATGTTTAGAGCAGCAAAAAAAACACTTTATTCAGTCAATATTTTCTTTATTTAGTTTATATTAATTAGAGGCCTACAACATGTTACAATACTTTTAACTGCTTAAATGTTTTTGTCCTCACTCTTTATTAATAATCATTAATATCCAACAGTAAGCCAGGGCGGGATCAGCCAGCAGCAGTTTTGCTTGTTTCATTCTCAGACTGAGCATGAAGGACAGGTGAACATCTCTAGCTTTGACTGCTGCTCTGAGCTATATGTGAGGAGGACCGAGCCTTGAGCACTTATGGAAGAGGGAAGGGGAAGCGGCAGAACCCGCTGTTCACGGAGAAAAAGCAAACCACACATGCTTTCATGTCAGAAATCTCAAAAGTCTCCTGTAATTCCAGAAAAAGTTGTTCGATTTGACGCTAGTCGTTTTTAAAAAAAAAAAAAAAAAAAAAGTTGTTGGAGGGGTCTGACAAGTCGCTAAATATGGCGACAAAGTTGTTAAGTTGGCAACACTGATGCTGTAAACTAGTAAGTGACATTTTTCGGAACATCGTCTCAAAGTTGAGATATTTGTATTACAAGTGCCTCTGCATTGTATTTGGCACCATATCAGTATTAGCCAACATTGGCCAACAGATGACACAGGAATTGATGTATTCTCTCCAACTAAAGCCATAAGAAAGGTAACTGTCATGAAACTGTGTACTATCAGTTGTGGTTTGCTCCTTGGGCTAAATCAAAGGTTTATCTGCAACTTTAATACAGTTAGCTAAAAGTAGAAAAATAGTACTTACCCCATATAATTCAAATACCACCATAAAGCTTGTGCAGTTCACACAGCCTTATGATGTGAAGTCCCAGTTTAATAAACAAATTCTTGAACATGGTTGTAGCCAAGGCTATCCTGTTGAGCTGAGTTTACATTTTGTAAGCGTTTTCGGGCAGCTACTGTGCTGTTACACTGCAAACACACCCTCCTTTCCTGAGTTTATTTAAAGGGTTTTAGAGTCTTATAAAAGTGTGGGGGTCATATTAGCAGGGCTATGAAGTGGAAGAACAAGCAAGGTTAATGAGCAAGAGGAGACAGAGCAGTGCCGACACTGAAAGACAAAAGCAAAGAGAGGTGAAAAAGGAATGCTTTTGTATTTTTGTGGAGTAAAGATGAATGGTGGAAAAACCAATCACCGATGCTTTCTTTATTAATGCAATTTTATGTATGCAGGCAAGTAGACAAATGGTTATACAAGGACTTATTTTTCTGTGAGATGTGCTTCCCTAAATGGGATTACACAACCCATCTGAGTGTGGCCTGTGAGTGTCAAGCTACATCTTAACCACAACTGTCAAAACTGTATGGAGCTCATCTCCACTGAGGCAGAACTAAAATCTGGAAATAATCAGCTAGTGGGGAACATGAGAAATTCTCCAGAAAACACTTTAACGCCACTGGAGCCCACTGCTCTTCAAGATTGGATTCAGGTACCTAATCCCAGGCGGCAGCTGCCCACCCTCCCCCTTGCTTTTCTTTCATACAGTGGAACGCAGCAGCCATGGGGTGTCAACGGGGGCAGAGAGACTGCTGTGGCTGACACCTGCTGGGCGCTATAAATATAAAAAAAACTGGAGCTGCCATTGTTAGTTTGTACTGTAGTTCTCTCTCCCAGGCCACTTTCTCTTGTAGGCTGATGTCTACTTTAATGCAGGCTGAAGGCTTCTGCCATCACCAAACCATTAGATAAGCAAGGCATCCAAATGACTCAACTGATTCCACCCAGCAGCAAAGATCTTCAGCCTAGATCACAGAGAAAAGCTGTCACTGTAGCTGGTGTTCCACATCAAACAAGAGAACAGCTATTTCCTAAACTTAAGATTTCTGTTAAGTAATACATTTACAAAAAATATCCTTTTTTTAAAATCAGTATTTAAGGCACTGAGATCAAAAGATTAAAGATTCAACCATGATTAAAAGCGATTATTTAAATTTGTAATGTATTGAGATATTATACAAATTATTAAGGCAAGGCAAGTTTATTTATATTGCACATTTCATGTACAAGACAATTGAAAGTGCTAAAATTAAAGTGTTTTTTTTTTGTAGAATATGGTTTTATAAACATGACACAATATGCTACATAACAAATGTTCATTTGGACTGACCTTAGTTAAACTGGTTGTGACATTGCTATTGTAGAAAGTGAACTGCTCCATCTCCCTGTCCCTCTCCGTGTCATTTGAGTAATGTTAGAACCAGCATGATGTGAAGTTATGACAACATCTTTTTGTACAGACAGTCATTTCAGAATTGGTCATGGCATTAAGTAAGTTAACAGCAATGATAGAGGTTAGGATAAAGACATAGCCAAAGGCTAATACCAGAGGTCTTCCTATTAAGGTTATGAGCTGTGGATCTAAAAAGGTTACAGTACTTAAAGGTGCAATATGCAACCTTTGAAAATAACTAAATATTGCAATAGAACAGCATAATCTGTCCTTAACAAAGAAAACTAAAACTGAAACCCCACTTGAAAGCCTTTCTTGCAACCCACACAGTAGGCTATATCTCTTTATGTTGAGAAAACCAAGGCAACAGTGACTTTTGTGATATTCTTGTCTATATGGAAGGACCGTACATTGGGTGGTTTGTCCAGTGCAAGGAATTTTTTCTCAAATTTTCTCAATAGACAAAAAAGCCTAGTAAGAGCACCATAAATGCTGGATTATTTGTACTTAAAAAAAAGTTAAAAATATTGCTTATTAAACCTTTAAACAGTAAAACTCCTGTTCATTTGCTTTAGATTAACATGCCCATTGGTTTGGTTCAAGGACTATTGAACACAATCTGCCAAGTCTGGCTTTCCAATGCGTAACTCAGCAGCACTTTATCAGGACCCCTTAGCATCACTTTTTTTTTTTTTTACATGCAGGGTAAATGTCACACTGTGTATGATCTTTTTACCCAACTGTAATCAAGTATTTTTTTCCTGAAATCCATACCAGCTACAGTGCTTCAACCAAACAACATGACAGTAAAACAGAATGCATTCAGTCATCAAAACAGAAAGTCTTATTCCAACCCAAACCTTTTACGTCCTAGTGTGACTTTGACATTTGTTTATAGGGCAGTTTTTGCTCCCAGCTTCAAGTATTGCCTTGGCTAGTGCATCTAATGGCAAAGTGCTACCAGCTTTGGCAGATGTTCAGTATTTCACTCCCTGAAAATAAGAACTTGTTGGTCAATTACATTCTGGTGAGGCAGATATCCATTTGGCTTGCATGTTGTATCTTAAGCAGGATGTACTTGATTGATAACTTAATTCCCTGATTTAAAAAAATATAAATTGATCTCTTTTTAATTTAGAAATTGGCAAGCATGGTGGTACTTTATCACTAACAGTTCCAACAGTGTTAATTAAGGAAATAAACATCCTCCTGTCTTATTTTCACAGCATGATAGTAAGGAATTGAGTGTTGTTGGGTTATTATCGCATTAACTTTTAAGGGGTCCTATGTAATTGTAAATGTTAAAATTACAGCTTTTCTACCCCATACATGCTCCAGCAATGCTGTGATGTGTAGAATGGCGCCTGACCTAATTACTGCGACTGCCGCTATAAGCCTGTACAGCCACTACAATAGAGAGCAGTTCGGTCCGAACAGTCAGTTTCATAGTGTAATGCGCGTCCCCGTGCGTTGGGTAGCTTTCTGTTGCTCCAGGAGCTCTCAAACATTTGAGGATGGAGTCTGCAGAGACCAAGAAGAGGCCAGCATCGAGCAAAGCCCAAACTCCATCACAGACCCCAAACAAACAAAAGAAAAGAAGACTTTATCTAGCGTGACAAAAAGATCTAAAGTAGAGTCTGACCAGCGGAGAGGAAAAACCAAAGGAAACACCGGAGTGGCTTAAAAGAAACAGAGGATGCTTAGAGCTGCTCTGGATATTAGAAAAGACCCACAGTTGGCTTCCTTTTTACTTGAGACAACTATAAATAAATGAGAAAAATAATACGCAATGAAAGTAGATATTAGACTGTCCATGCATAGCGTATTCTGCACGTTGTTACAGCAGATTGTTTGCTACTTCTGGGAATAGCCTCCGTTCAGTCAACGATCGAGTGCATGTTTTGCTACTTTTTGGGGATTTTGTGAGAAATAAACACGTGAAAGTACATTGTGTAGTCTATTTGGTGTAGAATATTAGCTTTAGTTGAAATGCAAGTCAGCTCTCTTTCTCCTTTACCTGCTAGTACTAACAGGTAAAAGTATTGTTGTAGTAGCAGGAATACTGTCAGTGCAAGTATTGTAAAATAGTAGTAGCCTATATAGAAAAAAGAAAATGTTGCAAAGGTTTGCATTTATTGACCACAGAATAAGCTGGAGATTGGTGGGATGCTGGGAGTGTGATGACTACATGATATATAAGCTGTAAAAGTGTAGCCTACAAAAAGTAAACACATTCACATTTGCCGTTCTCAAGTAAATGTTGCGCTAACCCAGCAAGGTTACAATAGAAGATTGAGGCTTTTTGTGGTAATATTGTAATCAGTTATTTATTACTACAGTTAGGCCTACATTTATAGGACGTAGTTAACTTTTTATTCTCTCAAACATTTTTTCGTCTACCTTTCGTCTCGTGTCATGCACGAGCTCACCATGGAGGCTGCAGTTCAGGTAAGACCCATAGACGGCAGTCGCTAGTTCAAAAACTAAGCAAGTACATAGAGCCCCAGTTCAAATTATTACAGTCATTTTTTTGTCCAAAATGTAGACTTTTTATGTGTTTTAGCTTTGTTTGGATTCCAGCAAAAACTAACTTAGCATGCAGCTCAATGATTACAGCCTTGATGTCATTTTGTGTATAACAGCTTTGCTATGAATAAGCGATGCATTTGATCCTTTTATCAACCTAACAAGCTGTATAACATAAGAGAAAAGAGTAAAGCCTCAGAAATCCCAAGATATTGGTCAGTGATTGAAAGACCTCATAACAAGTATTTTTGCTAAGAAGACAATATGTTCTTTCCAAGGAAAAGAATTACTTTAATACATGTAGTCAATCTTTGCATCTGACCTGGTCAAATTGCTTTTAGTAATGCAGTTTGCTCAACATGTTCTAATAAATACACAAGTAAAACTCAACATCCCGGCAGATGTCAAAGAGAAGGAGAGTTTTTTAGATTAGCAATATATGGACTGCACATTACCAAAAATCAGCAGCATGGCCGCATTTAACACAGTACCTGTATTACCTGCACTGACTCATGGGGAAATTAAATGTAAATGTTGTTATATTCTTATGCTTCCTTTTATACTAAGTTGTTTGGTTTGGGCTTTTTTCCATCTTCCCTAGCTCTCAGATTTGGCTGTACCTTACACCAGCTCTTTACAGATGACTACTGGATTTCCAATTTGCAGCACTCTGACTGCTACAGGCAGTTGCAGTGCTTTGGCAGGACCGTCAAAGCCAAACTGCCTCTCCGCCGTCTGCAACTGTGACATCTTCATTCCTTGCTCTTGTCAGTTTGTTGAAGAAAAGGTGGATTAACGTCAGTTCCAGAAAGCTTCACAAAGCAAATAGCTTCAAACATGTGAGTGATTCTTGTTAAGATGGTCATCTGCAGCATCTGTCAGAGGGGGAGAAAAAACAGAGGACTAGAACATATTGGCTATATGCACAGCTTGGGTTATCAAACTAACCTGTTTAGAGGCAGCAGCTTAATCACATGTAAGCAACATCAGGCAACTGACACCTGATTGTGCACTGGGAAATGCAATGGTTGTGTGTATGTTTTATGTTGGACCCTCCCCCCATGGCCTTCTCTCCCCTTGATTTTCCCAGGGGACACCCTGCTGAGGAAAGGACAGGGCTACTAAAATGTACAAAACCAGCTCTCTGCAGGCTTATGCTACATTTTTCTGCTTATAGAATAAATGCATAAATGAGAAAAAGCAAATGAAAAAAATTCTATAACAATATTTTCTCCTCACAAAGTTATACTTGAATACCCTAAGACACAATAGTGTTTCAGTTTTATCTAATAATTTTCAGAAAGAAATGGACAAAGTGGGATGCTTTTAAAAGATTTAATACAATGTATTCACTATTTGCACCTACAGAAATTAAGTGTTTAAAAGGTAAATGTAGAGATAAATTATATAAAGCAGTGATATAACCTAAGAAGACGAAACACAAACATGATGCTATCTAAAAATCAAAAGCAAGATTTTACCAATGCTTTCTTTACTATGGATGTAGGATCATCAGTGTTGGACAACCTGATTTCACATAAATACGTTAAATAACCACAAGGTCTCAACACTTATTTATGTTACTTACATGCCAGGACAACGGAAATCAGGGCAATGTTAAGCTTTGTCTTCATGACTGCAAACATTTTCTGGTTCCGAAACAACAAAATAAAGTTGCAGGTTAAGTTACATCTTCTAATGCAGAAAAAAAAGTATATGTTTGTGGTAATACACAAATATTTCGTATGATTTCTTGTAAAAAATATTGCACTTATATTCATCCATATCGTACAAAATCTTTAGCCCATTACCACAATGATAAATCAATGGAGGCACTTTGTCATTCTGTCAACAGGACTTTTCTGCTTCTGTAACGACAACATATAAAGCAAAAAAAAAGTTTTTAATATCTATCATAATTTCACACTATGAAAGTTTTGCTCTCTAATAATGTAATTTTTTATGGCTAATTATGTCATCCAAGTATTTTGAATGAAACCTGACCACTGACTCTTGGATAGTTTAATTTTTGAGATTGAAAAGATCATTTTATACTCCTATTATCAATTCACGGCTTACATTGGCAATGACAAGAAGTACGCTGAACGACCAAATAGGCACTTGCATTGAATGGGCTTCCAAATCAGTCGTTCATTAGGAATCAACAATCAACATTATGAAATGAAATGAAATATACTTTATTTATCCCTCTTAGAGGGAAATTATTGAATCTATCAGTGGCTATCAACCCATTCGTATTGAACAGTTGGCCGTTATCATTTATCCATCTTGCTGATCACCAGCACTGATACAGGTAGAATCCCGATCCTGTCTGACGGGAATCCAGTCCACCAGCAGACTTCCAATCCTCAGCATTACAGCACATTTTCAGGAAAAGCTATATAATATTAAAGCCGCAAGCGGCGATGAAGGCCTTTGCACCACCATTTACCTGTTCATCCCCTCTGCCAGAGCCAGTGCACCTCAGTTAGTGTAAAAACCATAGCAAAGCCTATGGAGGCCACTCTGTAGCCTTCGTAGGGTGCATACTTCGTAGTGTGCAGACCCCGAAATGGAACATACATCATAATGTTTGCCCTTTCCTGCGCAAAGATTGCATCCTGGAAGCTTGCTCACATCACTCATAGCAAAAACCGCCCCTGTTGGCCAAAACATAACTTGTGCCTCTATTTTGTTGTTCTGGAACCAGAGAAGTCGCGCAGACGCCACAACAGACCTCCATCATTTACTTAACATTGCCCTGATTTCTGTGGTGCCGGGACATCATTTTGAACAATTACATGGCAGGAACACGTAAATAAGTTGAGTGACCTCATGGTTTCTTCAAGTATTTCTGTGATATATATATATGTATGGGGTGGGGGGGGCAAGGGAATGTTTATTCCTCCCAAGGGGCTGCATGGCAGAAAAAGTTTGAGAACCACTGGGTTAAGACAAGATTTATGAGGTTCTGCTGTTAATCCACACCTTAGCTTACACCATAATAATGTTGCACCTTTCACAGCTTTATCAGGAGACCCCTTTAACAACGGGCAACATACAATATGTCCAACACAGAAGATCTTTTCACATGCTGAGAAACAGCAATGTTAACATCATGCCAACATGCCAAAATCACAGGGACAAGCTCAACGAAAAGACTCTAGTAAGCACAGCCATCCAAGCAAAACACACTTCAAACATCAAGCAATTATATGGGCAAAAACAAAAACATGAAAATAGCACAGTCCACTTTAGTGCTTCTGCTAACTTCTCCACTTCAAGCAAACCACACAAACAACAATAAAAGCAGAGACTCTGCTGAAGACACCTGTCTCATCACTGAGTGACAAAACTTTATGAGCTAGCAACCTAAAAGTATCTAAACAAAATATCACAAAATCATAAAGCACCTCTTACTTTTGCTGTTTTGTGGTCAGATTTTGTTTCACCTCGAAAAAAGACTTTTTATGTGGTCTCCTGCATTACCTTTGTTTGAAATTACTCCTGAAGGTCCTGGTAGTTTACATGAACACAATGATGATGTTCTGTGACACTCATCTTTGTCACACATTCCTACTGTGTGTACAACAATAGATCAGAAAAGAACAATGAACAAACTACTTAAATAAATCACTTAAATGAACAAAATAAAGAAACAAAATAAAAATAGCTGAAATATTTGTCCTTGACAAGAATATCCATCCATCTCCATAAATGTATAACTATAATAATGTATTACGCTTCCATACCATTAAGGCTATAAAGTGATAAAATATATATTTATTGGCATGGTTTTGATATGTGTAACTCTGCATTTGACATACCAGGAAGAGGCTGTAAGCAGATTGAATTTTCAATTACAGTGAACAATAATTACTAAAAAGATTAAATATAAGTCTATATATTCTTTGAATTACCTTTAGTTCAGTCGGATGGAATCTTGACTTAGACTTTAATATCAGCAGGTTTGAAAGGACTAGAAGTGGGTGAGGCTTGTGTTCAGCAGGCAGATTTGAAATATGTCAATAAATATGTATTAGACTGTGCTGCTCTCTAACAGGTCATTCACATGTGCACTTATGTTTAGGCCTTCTCCTTGATAGTGTACCCCATGGCCAAGCTATTTATATCCCCAACACTGAGATCTAAATAACATCAGTGAAAGCTGTGTTAAGATGACTATGAATCTGCAACTTGAAGAGAAAGGAAAAAATCAGCCTGGCACAGAGGGGTTTGTTTAAGTATCATTTTAATGTTAAGTGCTGTGATGTAAATTACTCTATTCCGTTTTATGTGTTTTTTTTATAATCAACTGTGATTTTTTTGTTGTTCACTTTCAGTGTAAGATACAGCAAATACTAGGGATGGGCATTTCAGGTGAATTTTGAGATCAACTTGTCAATCAACAATCAATCAATTAGTCGCAGCGTCATCAATAATGAAATGAAAAATACTTTATGTCCAATTAGAAATTGTAGAATGTAGGTGAGATTTTATTTGTATAATATGTATGTTCCATAAACAAATGTTTTTTTGTTTTTTTTTAACATTCTGTGGGCTCTAATGTCCTTTATTGTACTGCAGGTAGATGAGAAAGTGGGTTAGGGAGATGTCATGATCTAACCAAGGTTGGTTGCGCTTAATCCCGCACTGTCAGGAGCAAGTCAGCTGCAGCAAAACCAGTTATTTTTCCTCGTATTTCCGTCCGGTTTCTTTGCTCCTGAAGTGCAACATTTCTGTGATAGTTTAGCAACCGAGCTGCTCTGGTCTGTTACTTTTTCTATCAGTGGAAAATCTGACAGAAACGGCTGTTAAATTTTCTTGCTTCGGCCTCCAAACCGAGCTCGGAAGGGGACGTGAGGTGATTACTCCTGGGCTGAAGCTGAAGCTAGCTTTGGGGTTAACTCCCTACTCTTTACCTAGCAGTGAATAAGCAGACACGGAACTCTGCTGTAACTAGAAGAGTTTTGTGGTGTTTATTGCTAAAGCTTGTAGTAAAACATTCACCGCTAAACAGTTGGATCAGAGTTAGCTGTAAGACACTGCCTCAGACTCAGATCTGCACTGTGTGTCAGACCTGGCCTGCTGACCCTCTCTCTCCCCCTGTCTCCAACAGTGCATTTACCATTTTGTTTTTCAACTCTTTTTGCATTTGCCAGAAAATGATGGTATTACTCAACCAAGCAGTTTTCTGAGGTAATCTGTTTTCACAAACACCTATAACCAAAAACACATCCCCAGGACAGAAACTTCCTTTGTCATTTGTCCTCGCTTTACATCATAAAGGAATTGTATTTACAGTATTATTTCTCTTCAGTCATTATCTAAGGAGAAAACTTTGTTCCTTTATTATTCAATCAAATAGAATTGATTTGAAACCAAAAAAGAAATTTGAAAGCAAAAGAGAGTAAGTGGCAATCATTTTTTTCTTTTTTTGAGATCGAAACAGAGCAGGTTGCAATTGAAAAAAAAATATACGAGGGAGAATATATTCTTCAACTTCAATTAAAATTAATGTTTGTAAGTAAAAACAACAGCCTACACTGCTGGATGAAAGAACAGTTTCTAATGGTTGGTTTGACCTGGTTCTAGCCAACAATGAATTGGGATGCATGGGTCATGATGCACTTTGTTTTATATATTGTTGGCTACAGCCTGCCGTACATTCACAACAACAACGACAGCAACACCACAAGTAATGAATTATAATGCGCCCCTGCTGCTGCAAACACACTGATTAGCAGCAACATGGTTGTCTCTGCTAAGGCATAGCTGGTGCTGAAGCTAGGTCAAACCAACCAATAGAAACTCTTCTGTCATCCACCAGCGTAGGCCCCACCCATCAAGTGCAGTTGTATTTGCAAGCAAAACTTTAGAACTTGCAAGCAAAGGTTTTTTTAACTTGAAAGCAGAGGACTGATTTATAAGCAAAATGGTTGTATGTTTTTATTTACAAATATTAGTTTTGATTGAAGTTGAAGAATATAGGCTCTCTCATCTTTTTCAATTGCAACCTGTTCTGTTTCGATCTAAAAAAAAACTTGATTGCCACTTACACTCTTTTGTTCCTAAATATCTTTTTTGGTTTCAAATCTATTCTATTTGATTGAATAATAAAGGAACAAAATTCTCTCCCTAATTATTTGGAGTTTGGCTTAATTATCAACACAAAGGGTATTAAACTATTAGAAGTGGTTGCTTTAAAGTTGTGACAGTTCAAGGGGACCAGGAGACATAACATATTCAAAATGGATCACAGCAAGGTCAGTGTTTTAGTACATTTTCATGTCTATGCACTCAAGCAGACAAGGATGCAACACATTTCATCTGGGACTGCTCGGGGAAGACAATGTAGAGCCATGACTTGTATGGGTGCCTGCTACTCGTCCTTAGCACAAATAGCTTAGTAACAGCCCTGTGCTGAAATAAATCTGTGATCAAGTCTGCTCATGTATCAAAGTCGTAGCAAATTCTTTGCACCCCTCAACTAAGCAAAGCACCTCATCTGCTTTGTAATGCATGCACTTTACATTGCGATGCATACCACTGGCTCAGGCATGTCTGATTGACCTGCATTCCAAAGCCAGCCAGCTCTCTGCTCACCACACCTGGGGCCCGTGGCTGGCGTGTGGCTGTCACTGGCCATCGCCATGCCATGCGATTGATGACAGCTATTCACTGATGAAGCTGTATTCATCATTCCTGTCCAGGGCTGCACTGACCAGATGGACCCTGACCATCCATCCGCTGTCAGGGACACATCTGTTCCCGTTGTTGCTTAGAGTACTAACAAGTCACCGGCTCCCTGAAAGGCTGGTGTCAGCCACGTAGGGATGAATGCTGCTACATACTGCCTGTTAAAGACAGAGAAAAATCCAAAGCACAAAAGTACTAAATCCATGTTTCGCAATTGAAAAAAAACGTTTACTTAACATGACGAATGCCAAAAATGTAAGACTTATTTGCAGAATTCTTAACAACATTTTTCCAAGAAAGGTTGTTTACCTGTCTCACTTTTCTTGTAACTCTACATTAACTTGTGATTGCACTTGGAAATGGAATTGGAGTATGGAGTACTTCTGGAATTTTTCTCACTAAAGTGCGAAATAGCAGATATTTTTCAGCTTAATTCCTCCTCCGTTTTCTAAATGAATATGAATAATGAACGAAGTGATGAGCAGGTAATCAGCATTGTTTGGAAACATTCCATTCACTGTCAAAACACAGTGCAGAATTGCTATAAATTTGAATCAGTGAATGTAAGACTATGCATGGTAAAGCATTCATATGGATGAATAAATAATGTGAAATGAAATTATACTGAATTGAACTCATTTACCCACTTTACAAAGGTAAAATATCAAATACATAAATTATCATGTATTGAACTTTTTTATTTTGTTCTTGGATAAGCTTAACCATTTAAAGCCCGACCGAAGAAGAAATGGGTAGAATAGTCAGACTTTTTAAATCTGAAGTCATTATTTGACCTTTTAACAAAGTGTGGAAAAGAAATTTACAAACATTTTCTTTGCACATTTATAATTTATTAATATGTGATATGTCAAAATTACTATAGTGCAGCTTTCTGCTCCTGGGTATCCATTAGGAGGCGGGAAGACGAGTAGGTTTTGAGCAAAGTTTTGACCATAAAGTGATACAAAATGTCTCAGAAACTGTATATATCAAATATGATACATTTTTGCATGCTGTAGCTTAGAATATCAAGATGATGATGAGACCAAAACACTCACAGAATAGCCTATATTTTTGCAATTTTGCTTTTAAAGCAACATATTCATAAATAAAGCCATATTGGGAAATGTTTCCCACCTTCCAGAATCATAGACTGTATAATATAACTCAGGACTGACCAGAACCTAAATTGTTTAGCTAAAAATGGCCACAATCAAGCAGGCCAGGAATAACACTTCTGCCTGTGCACAAACACCCCAGACCAGCCCCAAATACAGCCATGCTTGTCTAGTGAAGACATATAATGTAAAATATTTCTAAAACTAACAGTCAATGTTAAACAGCTACCAAAGTAATCCTTCTGAGTCATGTCATAAGACCTATAGAAGTGAGTGAGTGTAAATCTATGTCTCTGCTGAGACATAGCCCTCTGCTGGGATTCCCCTTCATCTTTTATGTTTTTTGGGCTGGCTTTAGGCAGAAGGTGTGTAGACACCAGCCAATGAGAACATGAAGCTGTGAGAGTTAAAAGGAAGAAATGAAAAAAAGAAAGAGAGAGATCAGTTCAAATTGCTGTCACACATACACAAGCTCTGTTGGCAGAAAATGGACTTTCACAAGAAATCCGCAGATGCAGCAGCTTCCCATGGGGTTGTGTGGGAGGTGTGGGTGTGTTTATTTGTGTTTTAAAACTTGAAGGGTATTTATTTAAGGGGTTTTTCTTTTTTTGAAGTGGGGTTGTGTGAATAACTTCTGAGCATTCGGTGTCTTTTCTACAGTTGACTATAGAGC
This sequence comes from Leptatherina wallacei, assembly GCA_028567055.1. Lineage (NCBI taxonomy): Eukaryota > Metazoa > Chordata > Actinopteri > Atheriniformes > Atherinidae > Leptatherina > Leptatherina wallacei. The sequence continues at coordinate 16,333,308 of JAOXYM010000013.1, forward strand.
ACTCTCAGTTTGGAGAATCAGGGAGGAATTCTGACATGTGAGCTAAAGGCTAAGAGCAACTCAGAACAAGGTTATAGAAGAGCACACTTTGAAACATAGCAAACTTTGTCCATTTCATAGCTGTTTGACACTAAATTGCAGATTTTGAATCTGTGTCCGTTTTCCAAGAGACAAATGTTCACTTTGTCACTTTGTTTCCCCTAAGCTCAGTATGCTGATGTTATGTTTCATCTCATATATTGTGACTGCCCTTTCCTCACACCAATTGCTATAAAAGAATTTTTAGGCTTAAGTTATTTAAATGACAAAAATGAGCTCTTCTTCTGCCCCACCCCAGGTAAACTTTCATTATTCATATAACCAGGGGGGGCTGATGTAAGAAAACATACACAACAAAACTACCATTTTCTTGTTGATCAGTCAAAAAATAGCTTAAATAGTAACCTAGAAAAGCTTACAACCAACAACACTGTTTTCATGAACACTTATGCCTGACGGGAGCTCTTGTTCATAAAAGTAGCACTCAAAATCACAATCATTATTTACACTTATGAAGTGCTATGATTTTTCCACATTAACTGACTAATTTCCTGTAACCACTTAGTTATTTTTTGGAGCTGGAGCATTGACATTCCTGAAGAACACCCACACAGATAGAGGAAGAACATGAAAACTCCACACAAAAAGGCCACGGTATAGATTTGAACAAGGAACCTTCTTGCTTTGAGGTACCACATCATTGTGCCACTGCCTGCCAACATATTTTCCACCCTAAAACTGAACTGAATTCAATGGAAACAATTATTTGTCATCCTTCCAAAATATCTAACACACAAAATTAACCAACAGATCTAGTTAGAGGCCACTAGGATAAAGTATAGTAATTATGACAAAATGACAAAATATGACAACATTTTTCAGGTCTGGAATTAATGCTATCTAAGAGAACAACCAAATATAATTGCTTTAATTATATTCTAGTATAAAGTTAATAAGTTAGTTCATTGCAGATTAAAATATCTAATATTTCTCCAAAGCACAAAAATAATATGTCTCCTCTAAAATGACAATAAGTATCTTCCTTAATAACATGTAATTCTTTAAATATGGTCCGTAAACATGGACTGGTACAGTTAAAACTGCTCTTGTGGCATTAAATGCTTTCGTTTGGGCAACAACATATTGGTATCTTTGAAAAACACACTGGTTAAATCGCAAATCCGAAAAAAATGACAATAAATAAAGGAGTACAAATCAACTGATAACGCCACAAAAATTGGATTGACAGAATAAAGCAGATCCCATCTAGGCATATGACAAAAAAGTATTAATCTGGGGTTTCTGAGTACTTCCATCAATGGATCAGTAATTCCATATGATTTCAGTGGTTATTTATCCTTGCTGCTTTGTGGTGTCCCATGTGCATACTGTAGAAAGAAACAGTGCAGAGTTGGTGAGTTTGACAGCACTGGAGCTGGGCCAGTCTCTCAGGATCTTAGTTGAAGTGATTTAAAAGGCCTGTTTAGCAGGTCTGACTTCATTAGAATCTCAGCGAGGAGTCCAAGTGTGCCAGAGGAAGCCCCATGAAGTTCTTCATTGTCTTAAGACTCAATTGTAATCACCTTACTCATCATGACTGACAGAATAGCTCTCTTGCTTGATGGAAAGTATTGATCTTTTGGCAGGTCTCTGCAGACGACTCAGAGATGCACAATCACAGCGCTCACTTTAAAAAAAAAAATCTCTTCATCTGCCTTAATCATCTGATCAATAATTAGCATGAGGACAGTGGAGGCTCTAGCCATGTGTTAGGTTAGACAGCTTTCAGCAGCCTGCTGCTTTCTCTGTTTCCCACAGGAGAGGAATCTGCTGAGTAAAGCTGATCCAGCGGACTGGGGCAGTGAGGGCAGGGTGGAAGCCCAAACAGCAATGACTTTCAGTTTCATAAGCTCCACCCACCCAGCTCCGTCCATCCCCTTTCAATGTCGTGCAAGATCGGCAAGATTTCTGTCACCTTCAGCTATGGCAAACTGCCAAGTCCTGCTGGAACCAAAAATCATTCTCACAGCATCCTGTCGTAGCACCATGAACTTGTTAATCTTTTGATAATTGCAGCTTTAAGTAAGTATCACAACTGAGGTGGTGGGAGAACAGTGAGTCTCCTCAATCACAATGTGCCATGTTAATAAACATTGTTCTACCTTTAATAGCCTGTAGTATCTATATGAATATGTTGAGAAAAATGTTTTGCATATTGTGGAGAGGCAATGAGGTTCCTTGAGAGGAAATCTTCAACAAATTTTCAAGTGTTCTTCTGCTAAACTCTATCAGTATTAGGACTTTAAAAGTTTTGAATTGATCACTTAGACAGTAATGCGAAGACCTGCTTGTTATTCTCTGTACACTTTTGGTCTTCATCTCTGTTTTGGGGCCATTATCAAGATATAAAGCACAGCAACACTGGACACAGAATGTGTTGATATTACAGGACTGCCATGTTTCTTTTCATGTCGATCAAAACATTAAATGTGTGACACGAGCCACATACCTAAATGCACACAGACTAAGGACTTTCACAGAGGAGACTATGGTTTGTGTCTCATCCAGGACTGTCATTCTCTTGAATTCATCCTCATGGTACATCGTAAAAAAGACACAAAATGAAAACAATTTAATTTGTGAAGATTTAAAGAAATGCTACAAGGTTTCATTGCATGATTCATCGTATGATTTTCAGTGATGTGTTCCAGCTGCAGGATGTTAATGCTCTTTTTGTGTCTATTGGTTGCAGATGAGGTGGGAGCAACACCCTTAATAATCTAGAAAATACCAGAAGATGTCTATCAGTGACATACTGAGCTTATAATGACTTCAAACATAAAGAGGGAATGAAAATAAATAAAAAAACAAAAGCAAATGTGAATGATGTGAAAGTAAAAGGTTTCATCATGTAATTTTGTTCATAATCTAATTGTATTTTTTCCTTTTAATTATCATGAGTTGTTTTGTTTGTTTGAGGTAAAAAAATAAAATTGAGAGAATCCAGCTGAATTTCAAATAGACCCTTTCTCTACTAAAGAGCCTATTAAGCGTGTTACTGCTTGTGCTAATACAGCATTCAAACATATTCTCTCACCTCATGTTCAACAAGTCAGAGTATATCTAAAACAAAACACACCACAGGATGTAGATGTTTACACAAAGAAAAAAAAAGTCAATTATAGAAATAACATGATTTGACAATTATTACACAGTGGCTACACCTGCACACAAGTCTGTGTAAAAGTGCTAAATAATTGTATTTCATGTGCAAGTTCCAGTTTTACTGAAAAGAACCTGAATGTGTGATGCACGTTTTAAACAGAGAAAAGATGAGAGGAAGGAGTTTGTCTTTGAAATGACAGCCAATTTTTTTATTGTCCTCATATCCACATATTATAATTGGCTGGTGCGTTGACAAGGGCTGCGAAAAAGATGGATATAAAGGAGCAAAAGAGGAAACAAAGGAAATACAAGTAAAAAGGGGTGTGCAGAGAAATACAGCACCACACACTTCTAGTGCATAGGTCATGTGATATAACCAACAGAGATCACTTTGGTGTAAATCTGTGCTTTTTGCTTTTAGTTTATCACAAAGTTTTAGGCAGGAGATCACTGCAGCTTTAACAGATGTTGATGTAAGACAGAACTGCCACTGAAGGATGGATGTTACCATGGTCTTTTTTTTTTTTACAAACTCATTCTTGTTACTTACAGTACCTTGACCCTATACTGGAATCTGAATACAAGAGTTAATAAAAGAGCCTTATGTTATTGCTTCTGATGAGGGTTTTTGGACATTTTGTCCCAGCATAGTTTTCCCACCAACCAAATCTTTTTGCCACAAAATTGTCAAAAAAATGAAAAAGACATTCTTCTTGATGATAATAGATAACGGTGACTGCTGTTATGGGACATTTATGGAGGAAAATAATTATAGGATGACAATCTTACAACTAGGGTTAATTAAGGATTCTAGCCATGCTTCTGGTGTACTCCTAGTGGGTTAATTTTTTTTATGTGCCTCCCTTTCATCAAACACCATTTGATTATTGTTTTGTAATTAATAAAATGAAGTATGGTAAGGGTCCTTGAATGCCAAGCTAGAACCTCTTCTGAACAGACTCTTTTTGTTTGTGTTGATTACAACCCCATGATACTGACAAGTGCAGACAAACTCATCAGCTAATTGCGAAGGGTATATAGAAAGGTCACAGAACAATTAAGAGAAATTCAACCTGCTGAGAGTAGTGACTGCACACAGCTCTCTCTCTAATGCACATACACACAGACACCTCACAAAATGGATGAAAAGCAAATAAATAATTGACTCAAATCACAACAAGACAGACAAATCCAATGATGTATGTCTGTTTGTACATTCATAACAGTTGACTTTGTAGTTTCTTGTGAGGCAGTAGATTTACCAGGAAGGACAAACAAGCACTTTATCAGAAAATAGCTGATTTCTTTGGTAGACATGGTCCTGTTCTTTTGGTTTGGATTAACACACTCAGAACATGATGTGAATCATCATCTTTTCTGCATTTATAAAGTTTCATGTAGTTTTCTGGTACCCAGATTGTGAATCACCTTCCCACAGGGCTATTAAACCCCTTATTGTGAGTCCACTGATAAAGCAAGAGATGATAAGAATGTAAAAGAAAAGCAGCTCTCTTTTAAACCAACCTTAAGTGTTTTCACACACAGAATTGCTCTCCCACCATCGGCAGTTAAGACTTTACTGTAAATTATTTCTTCTTTTTGTTACCGTGGGTATGCAGTGCTCACAAATTCAAGAACAAAAAAAGAAAGTAGTGAAATGTGAAACTGAAATGAAAAGGAAATTTTTCATTGAATGCTTCTTTTTTGCCCTTGTATTAAAATTGTCTACTTTTAAAACACATTATTGTGTGATGCATCTTTTTCGTACTTGGCTGTTTTAATCATTGCTTTGTAGCGGGCATCTTTATATAAAACTTTGTAGAAAGTAGTATGACAGGTACCATAAAGCTTTGAATTGTAAGACACATAATAACCAGGGGATCCAATTAAGGCCTTTCACTCTGAGGAATAATTGAAAACATATCTCTATATGTCATGACTTTTCACTAGAAAGTATTTAGCAAGGTGTCTCTTTGTTTGCTTAATTGTAACGCTTCTGCTACATTGCCTTCATCTTGTTGGAAACATGCCAGTTGTGTTCCACTTGTTGAGTCCATCACTCTGCTTGCTCGAAAGCAAGGCAATGCACACAGATAGACTCTCCCCAGTGCACACACTGCCTCAGAGGTTTATATGATTGCTTTGTTATTATCTGCAATTCAAGGCAAACACATGCTACCATGTAGCTCTCAGCATGGTTTTGCTCCTTCTGTTGTTTGCAGTGGTTCTTCTGTTATGATGTTTGGACTTCTTGTCAATCCTTAGTCATTTCTAGATCTATCTTGGGATGTTATAATATGTTCTGTATGAAATACTGCTGTTTCGCAACAGTAGTAGTTTTGGGGACCACTTTTACAGATATGAACAAGCCTAAGTGTAATTTCTATTTCAAAACTATCTATATTTGAAATCTCTTTTTTTGGAGTCCTGCTCCATCTGCTAAATAATTTTTTTTTAAAAAGACAAGACAAAAAGCTCCCTATTAATTACATTAATTTGAAAGGTCTTTTGGGTGTTAATAGTCCATAATTGGTGTCCATCAGCACAGTTATTTTTATTTCATGTCTGCTTCACATCATACCATGAGTCTGAGTTGGTCATTTACCTGAGGAGACTGACCATTGGAATTACATGTTTGAACAAGAGCTGCCAACACATTTATAGAATTATTGAGTGTTGTGCATTAAGAATGATGGGTTGGTGAAAATAAATCCACAACACGCACTCAAACCAAGATAAAGGTTAAATTGGTTGTCGTTTTACATACAATAGCCAGAATTAACTGGAACCACATGCTGCTACACCAGAATATACATTCTATATACAATGAATAGCTTGTCTCCTGCAGATCAAAAAAGACGATGGCAATTTAGTAGGACACCTATATGCAGGACATAATAGGAAGGATGAAACTATTTGCTCTTTAGGGTATAAATAAGCACCAATGGACAAAAGAGAATACAAATAATGTGATACTAGACTGTAGCCTACTACCAAGGAGGAAAAGGGAGAGGTATGTGTTACAGATGAAACCACCCTTGTTCATGATGTAAATACGGAAGCAAACACCACTTAATACAAAGACCATTGGACCAAACCAAACCTGGCCTATAACACAAAATCATCTATTGATAATGAGCAATGGTAAATCAAACTACATTTTACGTGCAAATTACCCTTAATATCACGAAAAAAACAACTAAAGAACTGAAAATGTCCCATTTAACTATTATGCTAAAAGCAAAGTAAAATCTGAAAGTGAGAATAAGTGGTTAGTACTTCTGGTGTTGGTCAATTACAAGAGCTTCAACAAACAAAAACAAATTAACATTCCTATGAAACTCCCATAAAGAAACATGAAACATTTTCAAATCTCTAATTAACAGTGGGTGGAACATAGTCCTATTTGCCACTCAGACATTCAGGTGACTGAAATCAGTTAAAAGTTAAATATCAAAGGGACTAAAAGAAGAACTCTCTATAAGCTGTTCTGCTAAACCATATCTTGTGTCTTGCCTGTTTCACCAAAGTGACTATACTGAGTTACACAGTAAGCATGAATAAGATCAAACTCCAAGCAAAGGCTTACCTCTGTTGCTTTCAGGTGTGTTGGTGCAAAGAAATAACCTGGTATACTCCTGGAATCAAACTCAGACTCAACTGATTTTAAAAATGTTGCTTCTTGCCAAGAGATTATGCCTGGAACCAACAATACCAGTCCACACCACAGAAGAGGTTAAGCTATTTATTCTTTATACCTACTGTATTAAATAGCCCCTGTCTCAGATTATATCAATTCACCTTGAACTAATTTGTCTTATGGAAAATATAGCTGCTGTTTGTGTATAATGGCATAATGAATTGTTTCCAACTTGGGCTGTGCTGTCCAAGGAAGGTTGTTGACACAGCTAGATCAAACTTTCATATTGTGCACAAAAAAAGAGTAAAAGTCTGTTGGTTACAGGGATGATGCTTTGTGTTGGATTTTTAAATGTACGAAACTTATACCATGTTCGTTTTTGGCAGAATTTAACCAAGACCACAGTCCTTCCCCACCAAGTGCTTTGAGCCTAAACATTACCATAAAAACTAGACTGGCCTCCCAAGAAAATGACAGCATAAGTTATTTCAGTCTGTGCCCCAAGACAACATATTTTTATGATCAATGGCAAAGCCTCTAGTGGGCAGGAATTATGACAAAGAAGAAAGTCAGGGTATGCTGTTACGTTGTTAAAATCCACCAAACCTGAACTTCAGCAGCGTCACATCATAAAACAGACATATTATTTAATTTAGTTTAGAGGACTTGTTGATAACAACATTAATCACAGCTTATGTAGTATGGGCTGATACTGCATTGCAGCAGTATGGAGTTTTCTTGTAATTTATCAGCACCTTGTAAATTCTGAAAATAGTTTAAATAAAATGATGACATGGTAATGTGATTTGTGTGAATTAATGAAAGAAATAGTATGGATATAGTTACAATGTGTGAATATATGACAACATTTTTGTGCGTTTTATATTTATCTGTAACATGTGTTAAAGGTATTTGGATTCATTGTGTTGGTGTCCATGTGTCACTGCATGTACATGTGTGAGTGGGTGATGCTGAGCATGAGCTTGAATATATGTTTGTCTGTCTATGTGTTTGTTGATGCCTATTCTGTGCTCCTCTGCTCATGCACAGGCACTCAAGAGACGCCTGCGCTAATGGAAGCTGAAGCTGTCGTGGCTGTATTGATTGCTCAGACCTGCAGATTATTGCTCTGAAGAGTGACCAACAACAACCCACTGAGGTAAAAAAAAAAAAAAAAAAAAAAAACTCCTCTAACCAACAGCAGTCTGGCTGCTCTACTCTGAGAAGCAACATGTTTAATTGTTTGTGGTGTTCTCCGGCCCCTGCTGCTCAGGGCCCTGGGGGAGAAAGGCAAGTCCAGGGCCTGACCTTTCCCTTCCATCGCCAAGCTCATTCACACATAGGCTGGGAAACGTATCAGTGCTCCCAGCTTCAGCATTGCTCCAATTACCACATTCAAACAAAATTGGAGCCCTTATCAACTGGAATAGGAACACTGCATCCATTGGAGACCACAAGGCAGTTAATGCACTGAATTGTACAAAAGTGAAGGTTTTCTGAATTTATACCATGACAACAACAATTCACTGTTGTGACTATTGTATCTTAATTTATGCTTCCCACAAGGGTTTTATGGGTTTACTGATTAAAAGTCAGATTGTGTTACAGAAACCTTCTTAAACACCTACATTGATTGCTGTACAAATGCAGTGAGAGATGCATTAGGAAAGACAGGCCAATGTTGGCAACTGAACACACTCCATCAGCATTCAGCTCAGTAGATTGCAATTATAATGAATATTAATGACTGTTTTCTCATACATAATATTCTCATAATGACTCCACAAAGTAAATGCAGCCCTCCTAAAACAACCATTTATCATAACTATGTACCACACTAATACTGTCAACCACTGCAAAGATAAGACCATCAGTTACGCTCTTTAAACTCTCAAATGTAAGTGCACAACTGACAAAGCACATACTCCTTTTTGTAAAGATATTATGTTTTATATTAAATCCTGATAAGCATTACAACCACTGTTTGTAATATATCATCCTCTTTATTCTTGATCAAATATAGTATTAAATGTAATTTTTTACCACCATTATATAAACTCCTACTATATACACTATAATAAACATCCTCTAATGACCAATGAACATTTGCAATACAAAAATTTAATTCTGTTCTGTGAGTGTGCTTAAAAAGAACCCTCCTTTACTCTTCAAACACCTTTTCCCGTGGGCCATTAAAACAGCAGAGAAGCCAGGCTCAATCCTCACAGACATTATCTGTGAGCGACTGAACCTTGTTTGGGAATTGGTAAAGCGTACAGAGAAATAGACTTGGGATAGAACACCCTGGCAAATTCCATTTCACATCTGAAGTAGTCTACTTGTGAAAGATCATTTGGGTTGGAGTGAGTAAACAGAGGGGGACTCCATCGCTCTCAATGACTTATGTGTGAAAGCTGGGGATTACAGCCGATCAGGAAGTCTTGAAGCTGTTTGGAAAAGCATTGCCTTGCAAAATGAATCAAACCCCAGGCATTGTGTTTCACAAGCATATGCTTCTCTCACATTTGTCTATGTTGTACTGAACCTCTGTGAATTAGGTTGGACACATATGCTAATGTATCCCTATAATAGCATCATTTTTTGCTTTACTTGTTCAATGACTTTGGATTAGAAGCACATGGAACAATGTGCTCAAATGTTCTTTGCTATTAGTTTCTGGGGTGGGACTGTATTTATAATTCTTTGAGACAAAGGGAAGAATTTGAATTCTTACACCAAGACATTTGAATTTAAGGGACTTGAAGGATTTACTGTAAACGTAAAGGGATTTTCAGGTTTGATATATTCTAAAGGTTTAGTGTATGCATTTAGCCCTAGAACACTAAAGGTGGGTATATTTCACCCATGCTACATTGATTTTGAATGGGTAGAGTACACAACGTTAGTGTTCTAGGGTTAAGGGTCTAAAATGTCTCCCATTTATTGATAATAACTTAAAATTTCAATTACCTAGAACTTTGCAGGTACATACTTCAAATACAAATATCAATTAGGGATGGGTGACACCTAAATGTTTCCTGTCCATATGATGTCATTAAATTATGGGACTTTTTCTTTTATGTCAATATTGACACTTTTTGCCCCTTAAAGGAAAATAATGTTTGTACAGTGTGCATTAATATCTTTATTGCAAGGGCACTATAAAATATAAATACAACTCAAAAACACAAATACTTTTAATAAATCATACTGATGAGTAAATTAAACAAAAATAAGATAATGAAAAATAAGATTTATAAAAATAAATCTTTTTAAAATGATAAAATAATTAAACTAAAGATTAATATAAGATTATTTGCATTTGTTTAATAGAACATAATAAAATATAGCATGAAATAGTAACATGATAAATATAATCAAACATAACGTGTAATTGCCTGCATTAACCAGTAAACTATCAAAACATAACATCATCACTAACAGTAGCAGCATCATCATGATATCTGATAGGTTGCCATAATCATGTGACACAGAAGATATACGCTCTGGCTGGCCTTCACATGCAGTATTATTGCTTAAAACTCAGAGTTCAAAACAAATGGCATGTTTTGTATCAGCAGAGTGGTGTCTCAATATTAACAAAGGTTCAAATGCGATACTTTGACTGGCTGGTATGAAAGTATCGACTCCAAAGTATCAATGCTCCCATCCCTAATATCAATGTCTGAATATAAGTCCTCCGCACAGTAACGGCCAACCAATCAAAAGGAAGCAACTGGGACCAAATGACAACAAATGAAGGGAAAACATTTTTAAACAAATCTGACCATAAAGGTGTAAATAAATTATACATTTCATTGTTAGGTCATTATCCACACAGCTTAAGGTATACAGGTAGAACATAGCAATGGCAATTGTAAACATATTGTACAAGAGGAGGTTTAAAATTTTGTTTTGATATCTAATTATTTCATTTCATGTTCATCAGCCAGAATAAAAAGACTGTGATCATAGAGGGCTTTTACTTGGGCACAAAAGCACTTAAGTGTGATGGACAAAGAGGCACTCAGTTTCTGTGCAGCTAGTGAAGCTGATAAAAAGGGAGAGGCACTAATTGAATGACCTTGGCATCACTGGTTTAAATAAGCAGATGTGCTTCAATATAGAAAGCATACAGCTGGAGAAAATATCTGGATCTTTGACCATGTCTTTAATGTTATTTAATTGTACACTAATCTGTTTCAGTAAAATTAACAACATGATGTGAGTGGACCATATATGTCATCTACTACACAGGAATCTCTTAAGATTTGAAATAACTTAGGTAAGTGGTGTTCTTTAGGTTAAAAAAAAGACTAATCAACAATTTTAACAGATCACTAATAGGTTGTCTGGATGCTAGTGATCACTGACATTACACTGTCCTATGTACACATCAGGAAGAGGGGCATACAAGGAGAGGCGGACAAAGAGCCTAATCTGGGATAGAAACGTGTTATTGGTGGTGAAAACCTGAACTCCAGCTGAGGGCAGACACTGGCAGTTATGACAGATCCATCAAAGCAGCAGAGGCTGTCTCTCCTGATGTGGACTTCGGCATGGGCTCTGCCTGCTGCTGTGAGCTGAGTCCGGCTCTGCATTGTCCACTGGCAGTAAGCCAAACAGGCCCTGCCACTATTGTCCTTCACCCTCCGAGCTCCGAAGCTTGCTATTCAATTAAGATATAGCAAGTTTGCGATACTTGCTTCAGAGGCTTTAAACACAGTTCCTGCATCGGGGCTGTGCATTTAAATAAAGAAGACAGTCATTGTGGAGGTTCTTTGAAGTTAATCAAGATCAAGAAACAGTGGAGGGGCTTTAAGAAAAATTGTTTTTGTCATGCTTTCTTGCAGACCATATGACACCATGCTGTACAGTATGCCTTGGACCAGATTTTCAAACAGTCCCTGTATCATCTGGTGTATCTGTCACGTGCACAATTACATTATTGCTGTTTCACTTGCACGAGCCACTGTGTCAGAGCTCTCAAAACCAAACAGATGGAGCTAGTTGGCAACAGAAGGCAGGCAAATCATGGATCATTTGATTGGAGATCTTATTTAATTATTCAACCAAGTGGCTGTCTTGGATACAACTCAATACATGCTGCCTACTGTACAATATGTGTAAGCAAATGTTACAGTCTCCATCTAATAATGAGTTTCTTAAATCTAAAAACTAATTGTTTTGTATCAGAGAATAAAATATCTGAAAGACAAATATTTTACTTTTTCTGCAGTTCAGATTTTGCTTTGAACACTGGGTATTTTACTTTCCCTTTTGCTTTATAAAACATAATGAAGCAATCAGAGGACACTACAGACTTTATTATGTGTAACATGTGCATATCCACATATCTGACACACTCCAGTGTTGCTACGGCCACATTGAGGTGTGATGTTAATTTTACGCAAGACTTACAAAAACTCAGGGGAAAATAGTGGGAGAGGCAGTTGTAACAATGAATCCAAATTACAATCATGTCAAACAAGACATGGATTTCAAGCAGTGAAGTAAATTAAATGAAAATTTAGTGTTGGCTGGAATAGTTTGCAGAAAAACAAAATGAGCTGTATTTAACATTCAGGCATAATGTTGAAAAGTGACAATTGCTTATCTCCATGGAGATCAATAATGGCTGCAGGATCATTGTGTAAAGTGTCTGCAGGTTTAATGCAGATAGGATGTCATTATTATTTTCTTTCTCCTAATGACCATCATTATGCACGGACACTGATTGAATTCCATTTGTTACCTACGTTTGAGCCTGAGTGGAATAATTACCATTTAAGTATCTCCATTAAAATTCATGCACGGATGTTCATACTCAGACCTTCTTTTAAAAATAACTGAAGTATTCACTGAATACAAAATGCATCGGCCGTAGCACAGCCTTGCTTTCATACTTCAAGAATAATTACATGTTGTGTTATTAAAGCTTGTCCTCTTTTTTTCAGAAAGTACTTTTTTTCTTTTTTTTAAAATGGTGGCTAAAGAAAAGCAGTTGCTTCTCAGTTGCTATCAATACAGCACAAGCTCTTAATATTTAATTAAAATGGATTGCTGGTAAGTGTGATCAATATCCAGCACCCTTTCTAAATTGCTTTTTCAACCTCTTGAGTCACGTAGAAAATAAATATGTTCTAATGGTTACATACATATCTGATACATTTCTGTTTTTATATCACAGGCTAAAAGGTGATTGTGTTGCATTCAGATATCTGTGGATCTTTTTTCTGCTGTTGGAAACATGGATGACAGCTTTTAACAAGATTTATTCCCAAAGCAGCTCTGTTATAGGTCTATAAGCCTATTTCTTTATCCACCGGAGCGTGATTTCAGTAACAACAAAACATGTCACTCCTTGTTTCTAGTTTTACTCGTGGTCATCCTGAGTGTATAGTCACCCAAGTGGAAGTAACCATGTTTATGTTGCAGGTAAATAAGGCAGCCTCTTCACTAACACAGCCATCTTTCTGTAAATACACAGCTGTGTCCGAACAGTGAGCCAGTGGAGGAGAACGGAAAGGGTATTTGGCCACACCTAATCAATCACTGACAGATTACTGCTAAAGCCACTTCCATACACATTAAAGAGGGACAAATGCAGAATTGCAACTGAACAAGTTCTAGTTTTAAGCCAACAGTGGGACTTCCTGGTGATTTATCAAAGTCAGTGCTGCTGAGCAGCATGCCTGTGTGATTGTAGTTCACAGCAGACAGAACTGAAGCGCAGCACTGAAAGGAGTGTTTATGCCCTCAGCTGTGGCAGTCAGCCTTGTGGAATTTACTGTAAATCACATTGCTTTTATTGCAAGATTTAGTAGCTTATCCTCTTGTGGGCTCTATTCACTTCAAGCTTGTCCCTATTAGGATTTTAGCCAGAGTCTATAGAGGGAATTGGATACACATTTTAGAATAATGTGCAAAATCAGGTTTGTAATTTATCACTTTTAGCGCATCTTTCTCTCTATAATAGCTGCACTACTGTTACCGAATGCTTCATTGCTGTGACTTGACCAGAGTGAATGTGCATGCGTGCTCAAAGATCCATTGCAGATGAGAAATCATTGACTTGGACAGGCCACAGAGATGCAGTACAGCATCTGAGCAGATTATGTTGTTTACAGCATCACTTCATGAAAAGCCCCAAATCGAATTTGATTATATTGTGTAATGATAGAGAATATAAACACAGTTTAGAGATGAGAAAGTATTAAAGATTTCAGTGCCAGTGGAAGTACTCAACATCTATTTGTTTCTTATATAAAATGTGCTTCTGATGTGATTACTGTAAGGATCAGTCGATAACTCTGTAAAGCACTGATCGGGGTGAATAAAGACTGTTACATGAACAAATGTGCTCCAGTGCATGCAGCTGGTTTCTCCAGAGTCAGTGTTTCATGGCAGAGAAAATAAATGCCCAGCAACATTGCTGAAGTGATCACACATGACATAAGAGTCTGAAGGCAGAAGGTTAAAAAAAAGCCAGTCACATAGACCCCTAGCCTCATTCCTGGGGAAATGAACAGTTTTACTATGTATGTGTATGTGACAGGAAAGGGGATATCACCAATTGTTTTAGTTCAATTTATTTTTCAATTTTTAAAAAAAAGAATGTCTGCTTTGTATAATTATAATTGAATTAAAAGAAATAGATTTATCTGTAAAATACCTTATTGGCTCGCATCAGGAAATTTAAAACTGAACTCTATGAACTCTACCCATCCAATCTCAACTTTATTAAAAAAAATCTATATTGTGAAATTTGAATCTAAAATTATGTAAAACAACAAACAAACAAAATAACAATCAAAAACCATCATGTTCAGTGAATATCATTTTTCTTATATCAAGGATTCAAGTGTGTGATGGACATGAACTGGGCTTTTTGTGGCTGTGTGTGCGGGTGTGTGCGGGTGTGTGCGGGTGTCTGCATGATGTGTGTATTGACGTGCTGAAGCAAGAGTTCAGGGAGGCAGCTGAGCAAAATAATTTAGAATGTCCTGCCTGCTGACACAAGGACAAAGGCACAGACTGAACATGCCCATATGAGGAAGGAGACAATGGACGTGGCTACACCTGGAAATGCACTGCTGTTGTTTTCACCATGACCTCCACAGTGCACTGAGATTTTCACTAGCTGTTCCTCTTCAAGCCTGGACTCTCATTTCTGAGTATAAACGGGATAGCTTTCCATTGCAGTTCAAAAATCGTTAGATAAATACTGTAATCCTCGGATACCCAGCAGCATAATGTATTCACTCATATAAATTGTTTTATAAAAGAAATTTACTCTCTTTTGTTTGCTAACAGTGACTACACAGTTGTGATGAATGCTGCTGGAGTGTGAGCTTAAATAGTCGTTTTCCAGAGCAGCTCAGTGGCTGCTCCGTGTCCTGCCTTATGATTTCTCCAAAGAGTTCCTGCAGTTGGAATTAGTATGGTGCAGTCAAGGGAGCACTGAAGGCTGAATCAATGCATCACTCCCAGGGCCTTGGGTATGGAGATGAGAGGGCATAATGTAACTTTTGGTGCCAAACCTCCTATCATGTTTCTAACCAGGGTCTTTCTGTAGTCCCTGGAGCAGAAGGGATCACCTACCTTTTTTCAAGGTTGTGTACAGATAATAGCCAGAGACTGGATAGTAGTCTGCAAAAGCATGTGACATAATGATTGAAAAAAAAAAAAAAAAAGTTGTAAGCTGTTTTTGTTTTTTTGGGGAAAATGGGGGAATTTTTTTTTTGCTTTGTCCAAAGAAGCTAAAAAATCTGCATAGAATTTCAGCCCATCAGCAATACATATGTTTGCCTAATCTGAAAATGATAAATTGCATTTTTATAAAATATTATTTTAAGCATGAACATGTGATTTGATGGAAACGAGTCTTCTATAGTCAAAACACAACCACTGGCAAAGATCCCATATTATGGTCACTAAAACAAAACAAAACAACAAAAACACTACTTTTCTCCCACCATATCATGCTACAGCCCCTCTTGTGACCCTTCTGTTTGAAACACTTCATATTGGGTCCTGTCTCTTTGAAGTCCCCATGCAATCAAGTTCAGTGTTTAAGTGCTACACCTATATGTCTCCTATCCTGCAGTATCTGGCCCAGGCATAAGAAAATGAAACAAAAAAAAAAGAAAGAAAGAAACTGAAGAGACATTTTAGAGTTTGCCCCTTTTGTTGGAAATGTTTCATAAATGTTGAAGATTTATTCTGAGCGTTATTATATTTAATTAATTTTTTTTATATTTTCTTTCATTTTTCTGAATTGCAGCAGAACTGATTCAATCAGGGAAGTTTCTGCTCAGTACAGAGAAGGTGTCCATGCCTAAGCAGACTGGAAGGTTTTCTGAAGTAGCTAGCCATCCCAACCCAGCTTCTCCAGGAAGCAGTAAATATACAGACATACAGAGCACTCCATTAACCATCTTATAGGAAATTTGAAGCCTACCAAACGCTTTGTGGCGTCTTTAAAATGAAGAGGCCAGTCTGTGGTTGGATGTAAAACAAAGGAGTAAATCCTAGAAATGAGACTAATTGTGTCACAGATATTATGTTCTAAAAAACAAATAGTTATGACATCTGCACAACCCTACGGGAAGGTACTGCATTGTTGAACTTCATGTAAAAGTCCCTTTTATGCCAAATGAGATTGAATCTGGGGTGTGTATATACCTCAAACAAGAAGGAAATGGTAATTTGAATGGATAAGCATGTTTTTATGGTCCTCACACCCACATAGTCATTGGCTGGTGTCTATACATCCTCTGCCAAAAGCTTGCAGTCCAAAGATGTCATGAAAACTGCAAAGTAGCATGAGACGTGAAATACAAACAGAGAATTTCTTGCTTGAAAGATCTATGCCACCACACCACTTGTGGGTTTTAATGCATTTTGAGATCAAATATTTCAATTTTAAGGACACTTCTGCTGGTAAAAAGTAGCAGTATAAAGTGATAGTAGTTTGTAAGATGCCAAACTTTCTGTTAACAAGACCAGATGAGCTTTTTTAATTTCTTTACACCAATCAAAATCTTCTTGAGTGGCACTAAATGGTGCAGCTGTGGTGCTTCTGATGACAAACATAAAATGAATAAATCTTTACACAAATCTTCAGATCAGATCTTCATTAAAACCAGCTATTTTCAGTGTGTAGGCTGATCAGGCAGCTTAGAGGTTGTTGTTAAGCATAGTCAAGGAGATTTTAAAAATGGTAACAGACTGCACAGGTGGAGAAGAGCACTGGTTGAAGGAAGCAGCTAGCTGGGAGGCATAAAAGCAATCCATGCCAAGAACAATAACTTTAAATGATAGTTATAAATAATGTTCAGATTCAACTGGATAACGGAGTCTACTGCATAACTATCATGACAATGAGAGTGACAGAAAGGTAGTGTTGGAATCAAAATCTGAACAATGTATCGATCAAAACAGAACAGACTCAGAATACATTAAATGACCTCCAACACATAAAGTAAGATTGCTTCTTTACTGATGTCCACTTTGATGTTTGCCAGGATATCATCAAAATTGTGGTTTTAGAAGAAGATAGTAGAGGATTTTTCTTTTGTCTTTGTAGAATTTTGCAGTCCTATCTTTCCAGTTTCCTTTGTATGCCTCTGTGCAATGTGGTTATCCAAATCCATTTTGGACCCAAGATACAGCTAACTACCTGTGGCCAGCATGCTTGGCATCACCACTTTATCAATTAGCAGCTCTAACATTGTTATTGTTATGGTTATTGTTTATTGTATGGACACCCCCGTGAAGCTGACATCTGATGTTTAAAACTGAACCTGGACTATTACTGACACATTTCAGGCCCTTCAGTGGCTGTGGGAGAGCATGTCTGTCTTTGGTTTGGACTTTCATTTTTGTAATCCTGCATACCTTACACATGCAAAAAACAAAAAATACATAACATGCTATTGGTCACTCATAGCAAGACAGAAAAAAAGGTTCTTTGCAGCTAGTTGCTGCCATTTATTCTTATTCTAAGAAAACATATTTCCCTGTGTTGACCTGTTGCTTTAGTCACATCACAGAAATGCTATTCTAATTATACTTATGGTAAAATCAAGTCTTCATATTAGGAGATTAAAAGACAATAAATCCATGTCAGGGTGGACGTACTGAAACGGAATAATGTAAAGCAAAAAAAATATAAGTCGTATTGTCATGGCCAGGATTTAAGAGCTGATTTAGACCACTGGAATAACATGTCTAGAAATGAACATAACAGAGAAATTTGTCCCTCGGGCTATACAGAGCAGTGCGTATAAAGCATTGGATGAGGAAATCGCTTGCAGATAGTAAGACCACATAGTCATTAGGTCCAGCCTACGGCAAAATGTTGCCAGGAAAGACAACTTAACTGTCGCTTATTAAGGCTGATTCTCTTTGAATTTGGCTCTCGCCAGAAAGAACATGCGCAGTGTCAGCTTGCAGCCTTCAGTCAGCGGAGCAGCTGTCCAGGGTTTGGAATTCCAACATGGCAGAGGCTGTGGCCAGTCTTCCCCTCACTAACTTGGAATGGTTTCAAATCGTGAGCAGCCACGCTTGACCGCAGCGAGCCATTCATCTCCGCTCTCACCGGATCGATGTTACAATAAACCGTGACGCTGCCCTGTCACCTACACAGGTAAGTCGCCTTCTGTCTATCAGTAATGCGAACAATTAAAAAAAGAGAAACGGAGCAGCTCTGCACGCACAAACGCTCGCGGAGAGACGATGTCGCGCATCGCAGGGCTGCAGCGCGGTCTTAGTCTGTCCGTGGCCAGTCATTCTGCGTTTTTGGATCCCGAAGCACAAATGACTTGTCACCGCTTTAGAGAAGAGTGTGTAACAGCGTTGGAGTTAGACGGACTTTGCGATTAATGTTTAACTCCCCCCGTAGTTTGAGGAGAAGGGTTTCGCACGCGGCTGAATCCAGGCACCTAAATAGCTAACTTTCCTGCAACGAGAAGTTTTTGCATGTCAGCCTGAATAAAACTTGCCGCGATAACCGCAGGCGCGAGGTTAATAGATAGATGGGCTGTCATTGCGCTCTTAGTGGGACAACTGCTGGCAAGTAATCTATTTTAAAAGTAAAGGGAGGGGGCATCACGCTGGTTGAGCCTCTTCCTCTAATGGGCGGCATGAAGAATGTGTGTTTTATGTCATCTACAGCCTCTCGCATGCTTCCTATTCTCTAGTTTCATCTCGCACAAGAAGTGACAGCATTCAGTCGTGCCTCCGTGGCTCCTGCGTCTCTGTTCAGGGCTCGTTTTTCTTTTCTAACTGACACGCATGGCCAGTTGTATTCCGTTTATTTTATTCCTAATTACATGGCCAAAATAAATACCTGAGGAAAGAACAAGGGAACGTTCGCTTTTTAAAGTTGTGAAATCCGATAGCTGAGGGAAAAAGTGGCTGTAATGAGAAGCAACCTTTGGAATTCCTCCTCGTGAAAATTCCGATTCTGCTGTTTTCCTTCTCTTGTTTTTAGGCTTGAAGACATGATCACTAGCACCAGTATTTATGGTAGGCCTATGTTTAATTTGTAATTATCCTCAATGTTGTATTGTTATTTCGTATTTGTCATATTCGGGGGGGAAAAAGGCTGTCATTGCAGCATTTTTGTCGTTGTGTATGCATGATTCATCTTCTAAAGTTTGCTTGGTTTAGGTTCAGTAATAGCTCAGAGATATCAGGGCACGTTGTGTGATTAATTTCACACAAGTGACATTACCAGTTAAGTTCAAAGACCCTTAAGGAATTTACTCCAATTGTGATTTAGTTTGGTTTGTGTGGTTTCTGTAATTGGCATTCTTTGTGTGCAATTTATTTATTTTCTTTCTTATTGCACTGTTTTCTTGTTTTTGCATGCATGACTCTGACAATTTGACTGCTTAAATAGTTATTAACATGACATTTATAAACGATGCAAATTGACATTTAGAGATCAGATTTCATAATCAATCCTAAATAATTTTTTCTAGTATGTATTTTTCTGTCACAATTGAGCCATAAAGGAAATGTTTGTCTTAAAGGAATTTATGGGGCATTTTTTCTTATAATGTAATCTGTTTTCATTGTAAAATTACATTATCAGAGCTATATGTTTACTGGCACAGTTTCACAATTATCAGCATGAATCACATATATACTGCAATAAATTTAATAATAATGAATGTGAAAGATTACTAAAATGCTATATAGCAATGCTGTCAATGCAACAATGATGTCATTTGTTATTATAACAATAATTGTATGGTATAAGTAGTCTGTAAATGTAGTCAAACACCATATGAATCAGAATCAGCGTCAGCTTTATTGTATTTATATGAGATGTACAATTACTTTTGTTTAGTTGTAGCTGTCTCACAAGTAACCCAAAATCAGATCTGCTCACAAATGAGTTCAAAGGGAATGTCAGAAAAAGTTGTTTTTCTTGTTCCAGTAGCAATTATTTGTGACAAGCCAGTAAATGGACACAAAGTCAGGAGAAGTAACAAGTTGTGTGCAGGCTCTCCTCTGCAAACACTTTGTCCTGAGTGAACCTTCTCCACCTCCGTGGAACAATTCACTTAATTGTGTTCACACATTTCATTTGCATGTTTTGCTTTGAGAGGAAATTAACATCATCAGCAGTGAGCTGAAGTATGTTTTCACTCCTCTTCAAAAATAACAGCATCCGTCACTCAGTGGAAAAAATGTACATTACCACCACATTCATTATATTTGAGTGTTTGGTTGTAATGTGGTTTTTGTAAAGTGGGTATTACATTTTTTTCTCTTGGATTTGGACATTTTTCACTTTTCTACACCCCTCCATGCATGTATGCTGAGTATTTTTATATCAAAGAATTTTGTTTTGAGTTGCTCAGACATGGAAACTACAATCATGGCAAATTGTTTGGTGAATTAAATTATATTTTGGTCTCAATCTTTAGCTTGGGCTCTAAATCTAAATACAGTATGCAATCTCTTTAAATGTACTATCTCATATTTGGAGTACAATAATGAATTAAAATAATTATTCATATGTCAAAAAGGAAACAAAAAAAAAGGCCGGTGATGTCTACATTTCAGTGTTAACACGCGTGCACACCTATTATAGTAGTAGTATGTTTTTTCACAACGAGCAGAAGTGGGTTTATTATGATAAATTGATGTACATCTGTGTTACAAAAACAGTCTTCTTGTATTTATCAAAGTATTCTTCTGTATCTTTGATGTCAAATAATTATTACAAACTAAATGAGCATGTATATATATAGAGTTCAACCTCTAGAAGAGTTCCATGTCTGAGCTCCTGCTGCGCGTTAGGCAATTCTTGCAGATCCTTTCTTAACCCGAGACACCTCGGGTGTGCATGGAAAGAGGCGGACAGCCCTGTGTATTCCTGATATGATAGCACCTATGATAACAATCTGAGCTGCTGCTTGACATAAATCTCTGAACAGAATTTGACAACAGATTCTGACCCCCCCCCCAACTTCCCGTTTTCATCACCCTCTTCACTGTATGATACACATGTTGTAAAGAGAAGTAGTAAATAATAACATGGTGTTGTGTGGAGTAAACTACATAACTGCATCGACAGAGACTCAAATATAAAAATGTCCTTGTTATACTTTGATATTCTGACAAAAGCATTGCTGGTTGGTAGTGGGTCAAGCTTAAAATGTCTTTTCTTGCAGTGTTATTTGGTCTGGCAAGTTAAAAGAAAATATTAAATACCAAAAGTTGAAATAAAGCTTTAAATATGTCATTGTGTTGCTACAGTGCGGCTTGATAAGCTCTCATTGTTTCTGTGTGCTGACCGCACCACAGCAAGTTTCCATAAATTCAGCGTTTGCATTTCCTGCCGTTAAGATTCTTACAGTATAATATACTACTCTGACTCTTTGTCAGGTCACTTATTTTCAATCGTGCCCAATTGTAGAAATAATCAGGCACGTGCATCTTGAATAAAACTTTCCCTTAATGGTTTAATGCGCCCTTGTGAAGCAATTTAGCTTTTCTAAATGTTATACCTATATAATCCAAAGTGTGTAGCACTAAGTGAGCCCTAAAACTAACAGTGTAATTTACAGCATTACTTTAGGGAATTGGTATACAATAGAACT
Source organism: Leptatherina wallacei (assembly GCA_028567055.1). Taxonomy (NCBI): domain Eukaryota; kingdom Metazoa; phylum Chordata; class Actinopteri; order Atheriniformes; family Atherinidae; genus Leptatherina; species Leptatherina wallacei. The sequence continues at coordinate 16,355,277 of JAOXYM010000013.1, forward strand.
GACACTTCATATTTACACTAATGACAACAATTAAATCAAACTCCAAAATACATTGACTCTGTGCAAATGCCCCCTGGGATGTGTACAGATCTTTTGCAAATAGATTAAGTGTGCATCTTTGCAAATGGATCTATTTGACAGACTACAAGAAATCCCATCCAAACCTTTGACTATATTAAACCAGATCAGAGCAGGATTGTCATTCTGAAGCAGGTATGTTTAGCGGTGTCTTTGCTGTTTTTCACATAAAAAGCCAAGGAGTCCCCACTGGAGTCAGACTCAAGCAAAAGGGATGGAAAAACAACAGTCTTTTAACATGTTCCCCCTCCCTCCTCTCTCTCTTTGTCTCTGTCTCCGTTCATCTTTTCCCCCCCTTGTATCCACATCTCTGTCGTTTCCCTCGTGGCAGCTTGCTATGTTATCTTTGCGCATTTCTCTCTACACTGACAATTCTCACAGTGATTTAAGTTGGACTGCATTAGAAGGTGGAGGCAGCTGTCTGTTGCTGTACTGAGGGACGTGTTTGCTCTACTGCAAAGATGAAGGACCATGAATCCTTGACATCCTCCCTTTTTCTTCCCTCCTCCTACCATCTCATTTAGACACAGTGACTGTCTGGTCAGACTTGTTTTTTTCTTCTTCTTCTTCTTCTTCTTTCTCTGAGTGACAGCATATGGCATTGACATTTTCTTAAATGCATGTGCCTACCAGCGGCTGCTTGTAGTTACCCTTCATATGTCTCTGTGTTACTGGCCTGTCGTGTAATTTATTTCTTCTAATTCTTGTAAAATACTCAGGTTAATTTGTTTTTGAAGATTGTGCTGGACAAATCAGTGCAGACTACACCTTGAAAATATTTAATCTGTTTAACTGCAGCTTGCCTCAAATATATCTTTAGATTTCTTTCATTTGATAAGGCCTATATATATACATATATATTAATGAAAACCGTACAGATAGGCATTCTTATTGTGTGTGCGTGTATGTGCAAGTTGGTCTGCCTGTCTGTTTTTCTTTGTGCATGTTATATTTCCCAAATCATTTTGTGTGCAGTCTCTTTAAACACAAATGTAAAAAAAACAAAAAACAAAAACTAATCCTTCACCTTTACATCCTATAATGTCATTATGATCCAAACTATAAAATGTAATGTGCTTATAGAGCTTAGGGTTCAGCCGATGACTGATTGTAGTAACAACACTTTCATAAGGGTTGTCACGGGGCTGCTTTATTCAGGCCATTGCCAGGCATATTATTTACACAGAGTGCTACATTTGTTGCCTCAAACTCCTCGTTCTTCTCATTTCCAACACGTTGAAAAAGGGGCTTTGTTTCATCTCGTTCACATGAGGTGTCTCTGCACTCATAAGAAGATGAGGCAGCTCTGAGCCTGTTGGGGATTGGCTAGAATAGACAATCCCCAGGTGTACTAAACTAGGTTTAGCACTAAGGCTTTTAATCTGGACTTGTAGGAGATTCATGCGCATTCATAGATTTGCCTCTGTAATTATCATACCCCCAGTGGCAGCCAGAGAGACATTTGCCGAAATCACTGATGTCCTCATTACACTGTTTACATTTTAATTAGACATGCAAAATTCAAATTTTTTTTTCTAACTGACCAAAACACATTCTGAAACTTAGAAATCTTTATTTCTGCTTGAATATACTGCATTTCAGCATGATGTGCATAATTGAAACAGTATACTAGAAAATATTCCACACTTTATAATTTTCTTCATTTTTGTATCCCTTTTATGTTTTCTAATCAAATGCATGAGGTTACCTTAGTACATTCTGGATGAGAGTGTACTACAAAAGCATGCTCTGAATGAAGGAGATGTCAACTGCACTACACAACAGGATGCTATTCATCTATGAGGAATGACAACTTCATGTCCTCAGGACTGAATCCACTTCCAAATCTTCCATTCATTTCTTTAACCAGATAATGAACTGTCACTGTCAAGCTTTAAGTACCCAACACTCAAAGAGTAGGATTAACAAAATCTACATTTTCATGACTTTTGAAAATAGCTGGCACTGTGTGTCTGAGTACTGTTGCTTCATCATTGAATAACCTTGGTGAAGAAAGGTGTTTGTTCCTGTCCTTCTTCCAAGGTGTTTTTTTCTTTTTTTTTGTGGACATGCTGTTGGGGAGTTTCACAGGGTGAGATAGCAGCCAGCCTCTCACAAGAGAATAAGAGAAAACTCTGTATTTTTTTTTCCTGTATTGAAATGCCTCGTGTGCTCTCACACAAGCCAGTTTCTGATTAATCTGCTAATCGAGGCCACCGCTGCAGAAACACTGAAGACTGCAAACAACTACATTGATGTTGAAGTAGCACTTCAGTCCACAACATTTGTCAACTTTTGATATGCATTATTCTAAACAGAAATTGGTTAAAATGTCTGCTCTTTAATACAGATAATTAAATTTGTCTTTATCTGTCATACCCTCAAATAATGATGACACTGGACTGGGTGGCGCTTATTTGATTGAATTTTAGACAGAAAATATCATTTTGAATACAATTTTCTTACATAAAAATAGTCCAGGACAACCTTTTTATCTGCAACTGTAGCAATGATGAAATAATAATTTTATGATTCATGTATTGAAATCCATGCCTGTATTAACTTTGATATTTATATTCTAGTGCATGCATTAATTTGCTTTGAATATAAAAGCTCATCTTTTTACTCCTTTTCCTCCTCCCATTTATCACAGCCTACCCTAATTATCTTAAATATCAATTAGAGACAATTAAGTAAAGCGATGATCAGATGGGATGTGAGCTATCAGGGCTTTTCTCAAAGTTCTCAGCGATTCATTCATCCTCTGTGGCGTTGGGCGGCTGACAGTTTGGCCCGTTGCCAGGTGCTAGCAGAGGGAGCTTTGAGTGCCAGGGACAAGAGAGGATGGGTTGAGGTTTGCCTGATGGTGTGGAGAGGAAAGGAGAAAATCAGGGGGATGAGTTGAGGAGAGGGAAGAGGGGGGGAAAGTGGGGTGTGTTTATGCTGTCATGGAGGTTTAAGGTGTCAGGCTGTGGCAAGGCAGCAGGTGTCTGCAGTGACATGATGACATGAACCCTACAGTTTGTGAAAAAGAAAGGGAGTACAACAGAACATCCAGGACAGAAAGAAATCTTTTATTTTTGTGAAATTAGCACATGGACAGAAATTAAATTCACAAACTTAAGTTTTTTGTTTTTTTTTGGTGTGTAAGTGAATAATTCCTGAAAATCTTGTGTGTCACGCGACCTATTCAGCAGTCCCTCTTGGAGTCCACACGGTATTAGATTAATTTTAAAAAGGAAAAAGAACAGTAAAAAAAAGAGTGTTCAAGAGTTCATTGTCATAGCTTAGCTTTATGAGGGCTGACACGCTTTTGTGTTCATTATCAGGAAATCACCTCAGGGAGTTGTGTTGACTTTGCATGGTCTAAAATAGCTGTTACAGTGGACTGCCCCACGCTCGCATGCTCACTTCCATTGTAGTTATCTTGGGAGGGAAGGTGGAAATACCAGTCGAAGGTTTTGCTGAGAAGAGCTAAACATAGTTTAAACTCCCACTTTCGCAGAAGAAATCAAGCCATTTGTCCTGTTGCATGTTGCATGTGCTCAATAAAAGCCTGCGTTCTGTTTGAGTCCAGTTTGATTATATCTACAGAGCCCAGAACTTTTTCATGCTGGTAGCTAGTTGTTAATGCCAAGGGTGTCGAAAGTATTCACATTCATTACTCAAGTTGAAGTATAGGTACAAGGGTTTAAAAGGACTTTTGTATAAGTTGAAGTATTAACTCAAGCTTTTTACTCGAGTAAAAGTGTATAAGTACTGGTTTAAAGTATGAAAGTAAAAGTAATGTAAGAAAAAACTGCCATAAAGGATAAAAGCTTTGGCCGTGCCACATAAGCTTTTATCCTAACATTAACATATTCAAATGTTAATATTGAAAAATGTGGGATGCTCTCGACTACCTGTTCTTGAGTCTCTGCCACAAACATCTATGTTCTAGGCTACATATGTCTGCTAGGTCCTCGGTGGACGTGTGTCATGTGGTGGTGTGATGGATTGCGTCAGGGCCAGACCGGGACAAAAAGTCAGGCCGGGAGTCATACACTCAACCGTGCCACCCCAACTCATATACTGCACGCGTATGCTCACACTTGTGCAAGTGTGCACATACAGATCAATCATCAAGTAGAGTAGACCAACATTCACACAAAACTATCAGCCACCAGTCCAGTTAAGTTCTCTCCCCTACCCTCACCAAAAGGCTCAATACTACAGTAACAACAGGACTCCTATATTAAGAGGGGTTCCACTTTTTCAGGCAGCAACCCACCTGTGGAGATATGTTTGGTTCAGCAGGACTGACCAAATATTTCATGCAGTAAAATAATCAATGTTATTAAGAAAGACAACCATAAACATGCACTCCTTATGGAGTTGTGATCAAAAACTTCAGACATCAACATTTAAGCAAAAAAATATTTTAAAAGCTGCATCACATCATTTATAACAAGATGAACACACTAACAAACTGTTCAGTCAAAACATCCCCAGCATTTATAACATCATTTCAACAAAAATAGGAGTTATGAGGCTATTTTTTCAAAATGTAAGTAGTAGAAAGTACAGATAATTGCGTAAAAAGAGAGGGAAGTCCTGCTTAGGCTGCTGCCCCCACGGCCTGGATAAGTGGTAGAAGATGGATGGATGGATGGATGGATGGATGGATGGATGGATGGATGGATGGATGGATGGATGGATGGAAGTAAAAAGTCATCAGAAAATAATTACTCCAGTGAAGTATAGATACCCAACATTTCTTCTTAAGTAAGGTAATGTAGTAACTATACTTGACACCTCCGGTTGCTGCAGTGTGTCCAACTCATTCAGCACGCAGATCATTTCTTTTTCCCTCAGTGACATAAAAAACACAGCTTCATTGTTGCAGTTTTTCTCTAACGTTCCTCTTATTTAAAGGAAAATGTATTAATACTATATCATCCTTGGCATTATTAGGTCTGCAGACAGTTTATAGCAGCATTTCTATAAATCCAGAACAATGGGAGATTCATTTAGTTGAAGCGTGATGTTTCCGCAGCCCAAACCCTGACTGCATCGCCTCTCCCACATCTTTAAATGGATCCCATGAGTCTTCAGTTCTGTTGTTTCCATTATTCATTTCAAAACTTCCATGTAGCACAGAGAGGCTAGAGGGGTGAAAAATCATTTTGTGTCTGAAAAAAAATTGATGTAAAGCAAAGTCACTGCTTTATGCAAAGTGTGCCATGCCTTGGGAGTATGTGAGCTGTTGTACTATCGGAAGAGTGAGCACTGCTTGGAAAAGGGATGGACTGTGCGTGTGTGTCCTGCTTGTGTGTCTGTGTGCTCCTGTCAGTCTGTCAGTTAGGCCTAATGTGGCTCCCTAGAGGTACCTGGGGGAGACCCATCTAGCACCCAGTCAGCCTCCGCTGGCGGCCAAGTGGTGACAACGGGTTCCCACAGAGAGCGGAAGTGTCATAGCATGTATGTAAACTAGTGACAGATGACTGGAGACATGTGGCCTGTAGACACCGGGCTTGAAAGTAAAGCAGTTTTGCATCTTTGGCTTCTTTTTCTTTCATCCCACTTGAGACATCAGAGAGTGGGCATCAGGCTCCATCAGCAGCACACAATACTGTGACAACAAGTCAAAGATGTGAATAAAAAAGGATGCAAATCATTTGGCACAAAAGACACATGCTCCGCGTAAAGGTTTCGTTTGTCTTTGAAAGGCTATAGCAAAGGAGTGAGGAGTTTGTAGTGCGCAGAGCTTCAGGCAGCTTTTCTAGGCCACAGGTCATGTGGGTCAGTGTTACACTCCCTGCAGCCTCACTTCAACCCTCGGTCTGGAAATAGAACATGCAACGTCACCCAGCCAGGAGGGAGGTAGATTCCAGACCTCAGTGGCCACAGGCTGCACATGTGGAATCTGCTTGTGTAGTTGACCCCAAGTGTTTGAAACTCAGAGCGCTCCCAGTAGGATATTGTTATTTCATGCATACCCAAATGAGCAGGGCTGTATGAATTGCCTTGTACAAAGTGGACTGGTGTACTTTCTGTTCACTACTGGTTGTTCACAATTCATCAAGGGAGCTCACACTAGCTAGAGGCAGGCTTATTTAGCAGTATTCACATAACCTGTAAGAAAGGCAAAAACCTTACAAATAAACAGAAAAGTAAATGTTTTTTAAAGCATATTTCTGCCTCTAGACAATGTGCATACTTTGCTTTCATATGCATTTAGTGTAATTGATGATGATGATAGAAGCAAGAAAGCATTTCATCCACTTCTTACGGTCAGAGATCATAAAGCATGTTTGTTATTGTTATGTTACTTATACCAACATATAGTATTTTATGGAGGACCAGGAGAGTCATCGAGGAAACCAATACAGTATTTTCAGGATGATTAATTAATTGTGAAATAAAAATATAGATTACTAAATATAATTTCAAATTCAACAATTAATTCATATAAAAAAAAGAAATCAAATTTGCAAAACATTTTGTAATTGCACATTTGAAATGTAATTATGAATGAAATTAATGAAATTAAATTAAATTAAATGAATGAACTGAAATGAAATGAAATTAAATTAAATGAAAAATACTTTATTTATCCCACTTAGAGGGAAATTATTGTTGTAGCAGAGGTTTTTTTTTTTTTCAAATAATAATAATAATGATTATACAAAAAATTAAATTGAAGACGAAGATAGGGCCTTGTTCCGGAGGGTGATGGCTGCTGGCAGGAATGATCTCCGG
>JAOXYM010000013.1:16362195-16381321 GCA_028567055.1 Leptatherina wallacei
TCCAGCGGCTCCAGAGTTATCCCCAGGACAGAACCAGCCTTCATCAGTTTGCTGAGTCTCTTACAGTCTCTGGTTCTAATGCTGCTGCCCCAGCAGATGGCTGCAAAGCTGACTTATAGAAGATTAATGATTAATTATTAAAGAGGAATTACATATTGTATTCATTAATTCATTATTAAATCCTGTGATTTGAAAATGCATTATTGCAGAATTAAATGACACAATTCATAAATTTGGTTAGAAATACCTTTCCATATCATATATTTAAAAAAGTAATTCACTTTTCCATTTTCTTTTCCCCCTTGCATTTTCAAATCCTTTGCGCAAATGCATTTCCTAAATGGTTTCCCCTCTCCATTGAACTATTCCGTGACTCTTCTGGGCCCTGAACACACTGAAAACCCAGTTCAATCAATGAATCACAGCTGCTTCACGTTGTGCTCCACGTGGTACTCCAGCTCTCTTATTGGTTAGACAGCAACACATGGGTCTCAACAGCTAGCTAACAGCTAGCTAACCGCGTTGACAGTACAGATCCAATAATGCAAATACACTGTAAGGAGACAGCTGCAGAATAGGTGAAACTTTGAAGCATCCACACAGCATCCAGAAGATGAGTTTCTCTTCAAGTTTCATGTGTTTTCTATCTTGTTACTACGCTAAATTGGCAAAGTAACAAGACAAAGACGCAAATGTGATTGTCTGACCAATGAGAGAGCTGGAGTACCACATGGGGTACATTGTGGAGCGGCTGTGATTGGTTCAACTTTGTTTTCACTGCTCAAGGCCCAGAAGGGTCACGGAAAGGGTAAACCATTAAGGAAACGCATTTGCAAAAAGGATTTGAAAATGCAAGGGGGAAAAGAAAATGGAAATGGAAAAGGGAATTACTTTTTTTAAATATATGATAATGGAAAGGTATTTCTTACCAAATTTATGAATTGTGTCATTTAATTCTGCTTTTAGAAAAATTATTTGAAAATGCATTTTCAAATCACAGGATTAATAATGAATTAATGAATACAATATGTAATTCCTCTTTAATAATTCCATTTGAAATGTGCGATTACAAGATGTTTTGGAAATTTTATTTCTTTTTATATGAATTGATTATTGAATTGGAAATTATATTTAGTAATCTATATTTCTATTTCACAATTAATTAATCATCCTGAAAATGCTGTATGGCTTTTCGATGACCCTCCTGGTCCTTCATAGTATTCAACTATTATCCTATAAAAAATGATAATCACAAAATAATTAAAAACTTACAAGTATCATTCAGACTGATTTCCATTGACAAGATATAAAATCACTATTCTTGGCTACATGCAGACACGATGTAGAAATGTGCAATTTTGGATTTTCCTATATTTAATGCTTCTCTTTGCGGATGTTTGAGTTTTCTTTCTTACAAAACCTAATGCATTTTGAGAAGAATTTGCCTGAGCATGATTACAATAACAGAAAGTATCTCTAGTCTGTCAGTATTTGATAATTAAGGGTTTTTTCTATTAATGACTATTTGAGAGTCTCAGCTTTCTATCCAGGGAAGTAAAATCTATCAGCAGTGATGAGTTCATGCTCCAACGAATATATGCATGCCAAACTGTTTATTGTGAACTCCAATAGTGCTATTGTGCTTTTCTCTAGTCCACATGGTACAAAGAGCCAATTCACATTTGAGCAATGGCTGACCCTTGCTTGTGTATATTGATGAGTGGGATTTGTGTCTTGATAGAATTGTGTCTAATTAATTAGCTTTTAATTGGTTGAACTCTGAACATGCAAATGCAGCACAATGCGGAACAATCATTGCTTTAAACTGCATAAAGAGCTCCACATAATGAAATCGGGAAAATGTTTGACGACTGTTTATTCTATGTGTGGTAATTTGTGCTTTGTAGTGTAAAATGCATGTCCTACCTGAAGAATGGAAGGATAACACCCAAAAGGTGTTTGTTGAACAAAGACAGTGGAGAAATATTTGAAATACCTACCTCTCGATTTCTGTTAATTATCTCATTTATTTTTCACAATTGCTTTGTGACACAAGTTGACCTTTTTTCTTTCCTTCATTTCATAATCTATTAAGGAGTGCTCTGGAATAATATTCATTGCACGTTCCTCATTTGTGTCAAAGCACTGAACTCTCTGAAGGCTCCGATCTCGCAACTGGCTACAGTGGTTTACGATTGTTGTCACTGTATATGCTGTCGTCTCTCTTTCTTCTCTGTCATTTGCACAAATGATATCATCGTTACAGTGTTACCCTGTTACAGCATGCCTGTGAAGACATTACGGCCATGTTTACATTACGGCCATGTTTACACTACAACGCTGCTGCCAAATTTGCATTTTTTTTCCTCTTTGCAGGATCGAAAAAATTATATGACGCATTTATACGACGGCAGAATTAATCCGATCGCCGTTGACACGACTTGGCAAATTGAGGGAATACGATGTAGTACGCATGCCAGGCCTTGCAACGATACACAATGTTTACTTTACACTAGTTCCTACTACATCCACATAAAACTGGAAGACAACATTTTTGCTGGCGACATACATGCTCAATGATGAGTAAGTTTTGTTTTAAGAGATCTAATAACTTGAAAAGATGTAGCAGCACAAGAAGAACACGGGTATCCGCCGTTGTTGCTTTGTTCCCGTGGCCTGCAGAGTGCGCAGTGGACAGTGATGTTGTCCTATTCAAGAGCTCCCACCTTGGCTTTACACATCTCTTTGCCACCCTGCGGAGCAAGAAAATTCCACCCTGGAGACCATCCTCAAAACTTTGCGGAGAAATATTCAGTTGCATCTAAATCAAGACCAACCTTTAAAAAATGAATGCTGTATGGTTCATGGTTCTGTGCTGACTGTGCCAGCTTCGCTCTTTGAAGCCATTGTTTGCCAGTGGGCGAACCAATCTCATCAACAGCTTTTTCCTTGTAAAAGTTCTCCTTTATGGCTTCACTTCTTCAGTTCAGTAACTTTATTACAGTATAGCTGAGAGATTTCTATTTCATATTGACCTAAGATTGCTTCAGTTGTCTCATTTCACCTTTTGTCTGGCCTGTGTTGGAGAAGTAACCTTCCTTGAGACTTGCAGTCGATACCGCAGAATACTTCAGAACAGCGATTACAGGCAAACATCCTTTCACTGATCACTCGGGTATTTTCTGTTAGAGTTCAATTTAAACTTTTAATCAGTTTAATGTGAGGGGAAAAGTAAATAGAACAGCAGATGGCCTTGGCATTACAGTTTCCATGCAAAAATACTGGGAAAAAAAATCAATTACTGAATGCCATAAATGCAATTGCATTTTTTTCTTTAGAATAGTGTAAAATGGTTTTAGGCAAATTAGTACCAGTGTATCATATAGCTTCTGTTTCTGAGATAACAAGAGGAAGTTTAAATGTTATGTTATCCTATCTTTTTTTTTTTTTTGCTCCTTTGCATTTATTGGTTAGTAAAAAAAAAAAAGCTGATTTGTTGGTTCATTTTTATTTAGTTTGTTTGCTTAAATATGGACTAAACTCAACCTTTTGTCATTCTGAGTAATGCTTTGACATTTAGCCCAACGCTTGTCTGATACTGGAATTATTATTATTATTATTAGTCTTTCTTTTTTTTTTTTACAGTTTTGTTTATCTGCCTTACACATATTCTTATAGTTCTGGAAAACTTTAGTCAACTCTTGCTATTTTTGAAAATTGATATTTGAGAATTAAAAACAAATATACCAACAAAAGGTTCTGACCTTCTCCTGAGTTACAGTATTGTTTTTTTTTGTCCACATACATTTGCTTAGGAGACCATAGTGGAATTGCTTTTAGTACCATTAAGTCCTTTTTTTCTCTTTTTTCTTTCCATTGATTTAGCTCACTCCCTTTAGGATCAGAAAAGATTGCACTTTGGATAGCCGTTTACAAAGAAATGCACATTCAGATTTATCTCCACAATGTCAGTTTTTTCTTTCTTTCTTTATTATACAATTACATTTTATACCTGTTTTAACCAGGTTATCATGGTTGTTAAGTAAATGGTTGGATGTAATCTCAGTTGTTAATTGGACCAGTGAACAAGATAATTTGTTAATTTCCGGTGGGCCAGTTGGTGTGTGAATCAGATGACTCAGTATGATGAATCCACTGCATTCCAGTTTAAGTCAAGATGTGCATGTTCAACCCATTCTAGTTTTCCATGGGGTAACTGAACTTTGGGTGATGAAGATGTTAGTGAGTAGCTTTTGGTCAATGAGGCCTCATGTAGCAGGGTCACAATCTGCTTCTCCTCTCACTTGAAGTGTGTAAGTGATCCCTTGAGAGGCAAAGTAGCCAAGTTCATAGAGGCTTGCAAAAAAAAAAAAAAATCACTTCTTCTACAGTATATGTGCTCTAAGGTTAAACAAGTTTCACCCACTGCTGAAGTTTAACAACTGTGTTCTTTTAACTAACAAGCCATTTGAGTATTCATCAGTATTATAAACTGCAGAATACTATGAAGGCTGTCTCGTGTAATTGTCTTAGTTTTAACCAGTATTCAAGTTCTGCTGTTGTGTGCCGGGCTGTTATTTTAACGTGTGTGGATCCAGCTTTACTTAGGGCAGTAATGGAAGTTGTTGCCTCAAGGGCTTCATGGCCTGAAGAGTTGTGGTTTAATGAGCATCACTGAAACGAAAGCTCAATCTCACAATTTGCTGGACTACTGAGACAAGCCAATATAGTTTATCATGAACTTAGCCCAAAAGCCCATGGGACTTTAAGATATCCAGAGTATGCAACAAATGCATCGTACAATTTAATCTGCATTTTTAAACTGTGTTTGTATTCGTAAATGTAAAACGTGTAGTGTAATTTGGGGGTTAAAATAACATTGTGTAAAAATGTTATACAATCTGGTGAAAAGACAGACATGATCTTGATAATATTCTAGTATTGAAATTTTTTTTTGTGGCACTTTCACAAAGTTCTTTTATTATATTTATGCAGTAGGCAATTAAAGCATTGGAACAATGAATGTAGGATATGGGCACTGTTACAATAGAACATGTCAACAGTAGCATGTGTACTATCCCACAATATATTTCCTTTTATTTCTTTTATCCTTTATCTGAATACCTATAAAAATTGGTTTTGTTTAAGTGATTCAAAATCCTAAGTGGTAAAAAAGGAAAATGTTTTTTTTTTGTGTGTGTTTGTGAGGATTTACAACTCACTTTATATTTTATACTTTATACTAGTACTAGTAAACAGTTTTGTTCCAATACAAGCTCTTATAGCCACTGTTAAAATAATGTGCTGCCTTTGTAGAGTATCACAGTTTTAGGAAGACTTAGATTAAATGCATATCTTTTGTAGCCACTTGTGCGTTTCATCTGCATTTTCTTACAAATTAAACATGTTTGATGAGGTTGCAGTTTATTCAGAGGTGAATTTATGTGACATTTATCCTTGAGTAGTAATTGTGCAACAAGTTTTCTTGCCTGAAAAAAAAGCCCTAAAATATTGAGGTGTTTTTGTCCTCGCAGTCACGGCTGTCGGAGCATTTTAAGGAAATACAAAAAAGGTGTTTTTTTTGCCCCAGTTTTTATGATCCTTTTTTAACTTCTTCTAGGTTAAAAAAACTTTTGTAGGTTCAGTGTTTGGCTTAAATTAAATAACTTTCATTTTCAAGGCTGCAAAAATAAACATCCAGTTATCATCATAAAACACCATCTAAAAATTCGAAAAGAAAACAAACAATGATCTCCATTCATAAAGTCCAGTGTTCTGTTGACCTATCATCCTGCCAAAATCTCCCCCTTCTTGGATCTTGTGACTCCCCCCACTGTGCCTTAGTTATAATTACAAGAGTTCTTTTTTTATACCAAATGTATCCAAGTACTTCTGTTGAAGTACATTCTTTCATGGAAGTAAAAAGATTTCTTTAGACCACAGCTATTCTGCTTTTCCACCAGTGGTGCACATTCTTCAGGTGCACTAATTACAAATCAGCAATGGCTCACCTTCCTATGAGGTTGTTCTCAAGGTTTGATTATTGTCATTTGTTATTTATATTTGAAAAACTGTGGATTAATTAACAAACAATGTTTTGTTTCTGGGTTTGGATGCTTTATTCTCTCATCATTTGTTTTCTGTCTTGCTCTCTACCTCAGCAACTTGTGAACCGTTATTAACTGTCTCTCCCCACACATTGAATCAAGCATGAATGTGTTTGAATGCTGTATTTACAAAGAGTATCAACTAGTATTAGGAACTATGGTGGGGATTAAATATGAGATGAGTCAGACAGAAGACAGAAATTAGACAGGTGCCATTCAAACCCAATCAGAAATTGTCAGGGTTGCAAGACTTTAAAAAGTGCTTCTTCCTGAATAGATTCATTAAAGGGGTGGAAAATGAAGTGTGTTAATCTGTGAAATACTGTCTTGTTAGTATCTTTAGCTAATTGTTTAACTCCAATATGTGTGTATTTGAGTGTCATGTTTACTCAAATCAATGCTGTAAGTTGTAAATCTTTAACAATAGCTAGGGGATTAGATTAAAATGACCTTTGACCTGGTCCACCGGTGGCTAAGTTGCAGTTTAGAAATTATTTAATGCCCATGTTTTTATGTTCTTTATTGTCGTTCTTGTTTGCATTACACCTACATTTATTGTTTCATTTCACCATATGAGTGGTCAATCGTTCTATAGCTATACTTATTTTTCTTTTAAGATTCACATAGTTTTTAGATGTTGAATATGAGAATACATCGTAAATGTGGGCTGTTAGTTGTGTTTTATTAGTGGTTATGGTGCAAGCAATGATAATTGATGATGTTGTACTCTACTTTCACTGCTATATCTGAACAGCACATCCAGCAAGTGGGCCAACTTGGCACACTGCCGGGGCAGAAATGGTGCACACCCACTCTGTTGTTTTCTCTCTGGCATTGACGCTGAAGTCTTGCTTTGACTGACAGACCTGCAGCAAAATCATAGTCAACACGATTTTAACGGTAGAATCAGGCCATCCACTAGTTTATAGCACAGAATATTCAATCCAGGGCTCCGTGTGCTGACATAATTACAACAATAATGTTAAATTTTGTGTTTAGTTTTGTAGTGGTTAATGTTTTCTCCTCCGCTCCCCCGTCCAGGACGATTTCCTGTTATCAAAATGCAGCTCCATTCCACACGAGACAGCTACAGTAAAAAATGTAAAACTTCACTTAATTCCTCACAGAAAACCAGATACTAAACCATTTTTCATATAAGAACTTACAATTCCCACTCACCCCTGCAAATATTTATAATAAAAGTTATAATTTTTGGATTGATGTGTTTCAGTATCCTGAAACACCAAAACATAAAATAGTCAACGGGTGCAGATTATACCTCACACAATGTGGCAATTATACTATTGTTTTTTTTATTGTTTCTTTTTCTCCCTCCTTATAGATTTGTATGTTAATGTTTTGAGTGAATTAGATTTGGCTATTTCTTGTACTTATTTCAGTCTGGTGTGGATGGGTTTGGAAACATTGCAAGAACTTGAATAAAAGTGAAAACTATTCCTACTATTCACTCTGTGATGTAATTGTCTTAGCTTTTGTGTATATCAAAGTAAAGATGAACCGTTTAGGTTACTTTGAGTTTGTGATTTATCTGCTTACCGGCACACTGGCTCCTCATTATGCTGCAAACTTGGCAAGTTGATCATAAAAAACTAAGCATGGTATCCGCATTTTACCACACTTTCAAGATAAGCAGAACACTGTCTACTTTACACATCAATCCCTTAATAAAAAAAAAGTGAATGTGGTCCTTGTTTCTGAAATTGGCAATTTGTTTATGTTCTGGCTTTGTGAATGTGAGACCTGAGGTTTAAACCTTATTATAATTCAAATAAAGACATGTATACCTATTCTGTTGACCAGAAATGATTTGATATGTTTATTATTTTCTACTTTAGAATTGATCTATTCATCTGAAATTGTGGATGGTTTAAAAATTATTATATGTTTCTTTCCTCATGATTGGCATTGTTTTGCGTGAAATCCGGTATGGGAAATTATTCCAACTAAATAGTTAAAGATGGTTCTACATCCATTGATAATGAGGTTTTTGATTGGCAGTGATTACATGTGTAAAGCGAGTAAGGGACATCAAAGCACAAGAAATCTTTCTAGTTGGTCATCA
This sequence comes from Leptatherina wallacei, assembly GCA_028567055.1. Classification (NCBI taxonomy): domain Eukaryota; kingdom Metazoa; phylum Chordata; class Actinopteri; order Atheriniformes; family Atherinidae; genus Leptatherina; species Leptatherina wallacei. Next base: position 16,370,386 of record JAOXYM010000013.1, read on the forward strand.
ATGGGTTGGGATCTGAAGAAGCAGAATTAACTTGCTCTGCATTTTGCCTTTATTGATGCTCCCTCGTTGCAGTTGAAAGAAACTGTTGACTTTGTGATTATGTGTCAGATGTCTGCTGCCTTCCCCAGGTGCAGCCAACAGTGACGGGGTGTACTATGCAGGTAACAACAGTAAGCTGTCCAACTGAACATATGGAAAATTAAATCATGGAAAAATGACGTAGAGAAAAGTATTTTGAACTTGTAGACTTTAAAAGGATGAACAAGTCCTGATCCTGCAAATGTTACATGGATGTATGTGCACAGATGTAAACTGTGGCATAACGAATGACAACAACTTACTTAATTTAAAGATAAAATGTGTGTTTCCATAGTTGCACACTGACTTGACACAACAAATTTTGTCTGGATTTGCAATAAACCTTCCATTAAATCATACTGAATTTTTCTAATGTATAGATTTGAAATTTTAAATTGTCATGTGAACATATGATACAAATGTATTATGCCAAGCATAACTAATATAATTTTTTGTGAGGAAAAAGTTGGGACACAAAATCCTGGAGTTTGATACAGATGCAGCACTTCAGCTAAAATACCTGGAACACAGAGAATTTTTAAAGATCTTTTTTAATTTAAGTGACAGATACTTTCTTTGATTTGTTCTTTATGTAGATGAAGTTATCATGGTGTGATTCAAAGATTGATAAAAGATGGCAAATTTGCTTAATGCTAAATCTGGTGCAGCCATCTTATTAAGTTTTGTACAAATAATCAATTGTCCTTTGAATAAAACAAATGACAAATTACAATTTTCTTAGAGGCCATCAGAAATGCTTTTGTTATTCATAGTCTGGGGAAAGAATATTAAATCATCCTTCCACCCATCGATTTTCTTTTATCCCCACGTTATCGTGTTCAGGGTAACGCCATGTATATGTCTATGTACTTTAGGGTTGTCAAACTATTAAAACTTTGAATGTGATTAATCAAAGGAAAGTAGTGGATAAATCATGTTTAATCACATTTCAAAATAAAAACACTAAGCTTGCGGTCTGCCCCCAGCTAGCTATCGCACCTGAAATCATAGCGTCAACAAATGCGCACTTGCTGTTGAAATGGCAGCTAGAGGTGCTTTGGTAAAATAAAAACTCTTTTCTGCTCTGTCTGGAAATGATAGCGTTTTTATTGATTGTTCCATTTTTTGCTTTTTTATTCTCAAACTTCCCGTCTAAAGGGCCGACAGGCTTTTCAGATTCTTCCATCCCATTCTGGTCTTAATCAGTTATTATGTAGATTCTGATTCTTTCTACTCTCCTGATTTTCCTCCTCCTCATCCTGCTGCTTTTTCTTCTTCTTCTTCTTTTCCTTTTGATTCTTCTTCTTTTCCTCCTTCTCCTCCTCTTGGTATTTGGCATGTTATTGCCGATGCAACGGCTGATTGGCTGTGATATATATTAAGTGGGTCATTCTGCACATGCAATAATGTATAAAAATGTATGTATCAATTCCACAAATGAATCTGTTTGCATTAACAGTGTTAATTTTAACTGTCCTGATCAGGATCTTCACTCCAATTCTTAGCTATAAATGGTGCAGCCACAATTCTAATTAATCATTTGCACACAAGTAAATGAATATATATGCAAGTAAATATGACAATGAAAGCAACAGCAAAAAAAGAAACAGCCTTGCCATATGTGAAATTCAGTTAATTATCAGGGCGCATAAACATCAGGAAGGTAAAATAAAATAATAATAATCATAAAAGGGTTAAAAAGTGCCATGGGTTACAGGATAAAATCTGTAATAGTTGAACTTTTATTCAGACAGTCAAGAGGGAGACAAAATCGTTCAAATGAAGCTTGGTGTGTCAGCTGTTTTCTTAAATAGTCATGGAATCTTGAGCAGCATAGGAGCCAACTAGTATCTTGTGCTAGAAACTTATAAGTGTCTCTAAATACTTGTTCAAGTATTTAGCAATCCATGAGCTGATTTGTGATACACACCAACAGTTATTTATGGCAACACAATTAAATCACTGTGTCATTAAAAACTGCATATACAAAACAAATATAGACAAATAACACCTTTTGATACTTGGGAATAACCTTCATTAAATTCAGTTTCATTTTATGTTAAATTCGGTTGCATTATTTACCGTACACCTTCCACCGTAGAAAGCTTATCAATGTAAATAAGCATGGGTGAAGAATCTGTTAAGTGTAGACATTCTCACCCACATTTTTCCTTAATGGAAAATAGTTTGTGTACAAAAATGAGTAATGTATGGTTTTGTATGCATGCATTATTTATGTATCTGGCCCCAGGACTTCTGAAAAAATTTGCTTTTGACTTTTTTTGGACACAGTAATAGGGGATATTTGGTGTAAATAAATTTGTCAAATGTAACAGAGAGCAGCCGTTCAAGCTTTACTCTTAAGCAGGTTGAACAACGTATTGACAGAACAAGAGTTTCAACGTGTACAACACTAGACAATGTTGCACCTCTCAAAAAGAAGATAATTAGGGGAAAAGAGGCAGGCTTCTTGGTTTAAATCACAGCTTTGAGTTTTAAAGCAGACATCAAGGCGATTAGAAAGGAAATGGCATTCATCTGATCTAGAGGAATTTCACTTAGTCTGGAAAGAAAGTTCAGTATAATATAAGAAAGCCCTTTGTAAGACTAGAATAGCTTGTTATTCATCATTGACAGAGGAGAACAAGAACTATCCCAGGTCTCTTTTCATCATTGTAGCCAGGCTAAGAGTTAAAGTGCTGTCGAGCCATGCATTATTTTTACTCTCAGCTGCAATGAGTTTGAGTTTCTTCATACACAAAATTGTTTCTGTCAGAGAGAAAATCCACTGGAAAGGCTTCCCACTTTTGATTATGTGAATGTGTGGATTTGTTTTTATTGCTTCACGATGAATTAGCTTGAATTGATGATGTCTGTAAAATGCCCTGAGATGACTTTGTTGTGAATTGGCACTATGCAAATAAAGCTGAATTGAATTGAATTGAATAAAAGCATCAGGGTGTAAATGTCAGGACTTGGGACTGCTTTTCTGCAACAGAGCACGAACAGTTAACAATCACAGAATCCACTTTCTTTCTTCTTCTTTTTTTAGAGTGCTTTAGGAAAATTTGAGACCATCTGTCCAAAGATTAAAGCTGAATCAGAGGTGGACCATACCACATGATAATAACCCGTAACATTCCCCTACATCAACTAAGTAATGGCTCAGTACAAAAAAACTGGAGAGCTGTGGAATGGCCCAGTCAAAGCCCCAGATCTTAATCCTATATTGAGATGTGTGGGGATTAAAGACAGGCTGTGAATGCAAGAAACCTCTCAAATATTAAACTGAAAGGATTGCTGGTCTATGCCAGACAGGTAGCCTATTACAGGGAGCATCATTATGAAGTAATTTTAGCCAAAGGAGGGAATAGCAGCTATTAGGCCATAAAGTATCCTACTTGTTTCCCTGTAGCAAATTTCTATCATGGAATGATTTTGTTTATTTGTTGTTGTTTTTTTTATTGGTGATGCAAATATATCACCTTTATCTGTAAACATGATTTGAAAGAAGATAAAGTATGGGTATGTTGATATTTCAGAATAAAGCATTATATTAGTTTGTCATTGATAAATTCAAAACTGAAAAAAACTATTTGGGTAAATTTTTTTGGAACAAGCAATCTCACTTTATCTTGAGAGGTTGCTATGAAAACAACAGGACACAAACAAATATATAGGTAAATTAAGCTCAAGCTTTTACGTACAATATTATTAACCACTTCATTCTTTTCAAATTTCACTTCATTTAGTGACTATACTGAATCTTTTCTTTTCTTTTTTTTAATATGTGAAAACAAACGTGGCGGGGCAATCATTACTACTCAATTCAGGTATGTAGTGTTTAAGTGTTGTTAAGGTTTTCATACTTTTACCATAAAGTAACAAGTCAGCCATTTGTTGTTCAAACAAATAATTTACTGATGTATTGCATGTGGCCATCTGAATGTAGTGAAGTTGTACAATTTCTTTGATTTAAGAAATTCAAAGGCATATTAGATATATGTTTGATTTGATGCAAAGTTTACAGCTAAATGTGTTCCAGATATTTAGTAAAGGTGCTTTGAAATACTAACTTTGCGTTCACTAAACTGAGGTAGTGGCTCTGTTTTTAATTGGATTCTCACTTCATCTCACTTCATCCACTATGATCATAAACATTGTTGTGGTTACATAAAAAGGTCTGGTCAGAAGGAGTTGTTTACTTAACTGGCAGGTTGACTGCAACAAACATACTATAACATTATGCTTCACCGTTATTTTCTGCGATTGATACGGATATAATCCACTGGGATCAGTGGACTTTAAAAGTGTGGAGATGTCTAGTAATTTGCTGCCATGGGTGGTCAGGATGTGAAATGTATGGGCAATAGCCTTGAAAAAGACAGTGACTGAGGAAGGCATATCTTTTCTAAATGAGGGGTTAAATGGCACCCTGCCATCTAAAGATTGGAATTACTGCCACATGGAGCTCTAAATTGAGTTTAAATAGTCTTAACTTGATATGTGAGATGAATGACTGCCTGTAGCCGTACCGATTACCATTTCACATTGTATTAGAATGTTTCGCCACACCCCTACTAAGACTATCTCCAGTGAATTTGAATATGAATATGAGCTTGTTTTTATTTATAAACATAATTACTGTCTGTCTGCAATATTTGCACGCTTGTCAAGTCGAGAGCTCTGTGTGTGCAGAATAAAAGCAAATACTCCCATAATTATGTTTACGTCCGGCACTGAAAATCCCAGGGTTGTAATGATCAGTAATTATAAATACTTTTCTGTATGTCTACTGCCTCAGCTGGGACTATTGTGTGGTGTGAAGTGCAGAGTTTGTGCAGCTTAATTATGACATTGTACATGGTTAAATGTACTAGTCTGCTTCAGCTACAGTTTTCAGTGTGTAATCATGCTCAAGTCTGACTTTAAAGAGCTCATTACAGTTAGTTTTCTAAAGAGTGGCTTATTAAACACAGTTACCTAATAAGCATCTTTGGTGATGCAAATTGGTAAAAATGTTAATGAGTCTGATTAGGCCACGTTTCAATTAAGACAGCTTTCACCTCCCCACCACACGCACACACACACACACACCCCTCTTTCTTAAGCCACCCATTTCCCCTCTCATAAGCAAAAGGAGAAAGGAAAGTCCAGCTCTTTATGCTGGGGAACCTCCTGGAAGGCATTTTGCCTCCACTTTCTCTCTCTTCCTCTCTCCGTCCCTCATACACACATACCGTACGCACGTACTCGGAAAAAGGGAAAGAAAAACCATTCTGCCACCTCTGTGCTTCCTTTCAGCAGCACTGTAATGAATAGAGAATTGTGCAAGCGGTGGTCCAATTTACGCGCAAGGAAATTGGATGGACAGAGTGGAGGCCCACTCTTGTTTGCTTAAAAACGGCCTGGGCTGCCAGATTAATAGTTCCCAAAAAGGTCAGCATCTCTGTTTCATCGATGATGATCACTGAACCAGACATTAAACACCAGTGCACAGAATGACACCACAGCATCGTCATATATCAAAAGGGCTCTCGACTAACTGCTTTACTTTTCATTGAGAAGTGTGAAAATGTATACACAATTTACAACATTAATGGCAGCAATTATTCCAAATGTTTTGTTTTGTTTTATTTTTGTTGCTTGTTTTTTTTTACAAATCTATATGTTGTGTTTTTTTTAGAAGAAGAAGAACTTATCTATAACAGGGGATATTCAGATCTTTTTTCTCAAAAACTCCCAAAATTTGCCACATTTTTTGAGAAATGAATAAATTTTGGAGATAATCTTTCTCTAATAATCGTCAAGAAATTTATCCTTGAGGATTATTTTGGGCCATGAATTGAGAAATGGGAAACAGTCTAACAAAAGCCTTTTCTGTTGATGGCTCATCAGTGGAATTTGAGCTCATGTCCCGAGGCTATCTGAAAACATTCCACCAGCAGAATGCTATGTAATTATACCATTTCAAAGAAGGACAAAAGAACCTGTCAATGCTGTTTTTGAATTTCTATGTGGGTAGAATAAAGTGCAAATTTGACCGCAAAACCAGAATAACAAATTATAATGATAATGCAATGTATGGATTGTGTGTGTATATTTATAGAGGTGGTTACTATGTTTGTAATTCTATGTTAATGTCATCATGTATGTACTATTTTTGAGCACACATATATACCAGGAATGAGAACCTTTTTGCTAATTAAACTGTATAGAGACTGTTGGTTTCGATACAATATTGATATTAAAAAGGATAAATGGGATTTTTCCTTTTTTTTTTTTACTCACACACATAAAGAAAAGAATTTAATGTTAGCTTCACTGCAATATACAGTACTAAAATTTTATGTAACATATTAAATTCTCGACATTGTAGAAATGCAAGATGTTAGTATTTTTTAGTTTTAGTATTTGATTTAACTTTTTAGCAACTGACAATAAATAATTTTCATCATAAATTCTATTGGCATGTTAGCATCATTCTGTAATTTGTTCGCCTTGAATGATCTCCACTGATGCTCAGTGAGCTCAAGCACACTTTGCAAGTAATTCCTCCTTGATTGTCCAAAGTGTTACGTGGTTCAGAGAGGGTTTGCTATAACACCCTATAATAGGAATGTGGGCTCAATGTGGGCAATTTTGTTATTGACAAAATGGACCTTGAGTGTTAAGGAACTCTACTGAATGATTTTTACAAGAGCCATTATCCTGCTACTCTCACTGCAATGTCAGTAATGGCTGAGATTCTTGGCAGACAATACAGTGCTAGTTGTTATTTCCCCAATACTAGTATAAATTTTGGAATATTTTTCTACAGTTTGTAAAAAAGAAGAAACATGTATGTATACCCAGCTATACTGATAAACTAATATGTAGTTTATTTATATATATATATATATATATATATATATATATATATATGCAGGTGGCTGGCCCAGAATGTAGTGGGTGATAAATACAAAAGGGTAATCAGTGACTGTTTTTTGTATTCTCAAGAGTAATTACTTTGATTCAAACATATTTAAAACCAGGTTTAGCTGAAAAATATATATATATATTTTGTTTGTTGTGATCTTTTTTTTTAATGTTCATCTACAGTAAAGCTACCTTATTTTCCTACTCATTCTTATTGCCTCTGGCTTTTTTTGTTTTTCTTTTTAATTATTAACTTGGATGGTTGACAACCATGTGAGCCATAGCATGGATCTCTTTGACTAAAACCTTGTAAATTAACACAATTAGCGCAGCATCATCCTGCTAATTAGCTGCTGGTGTCTAGTGTGGCATGTTGGCAAATGGCTAGGAGGGAGTCAGAAGGGAATCTACAGACAAACACTGCATTTGTAATCTGCCTCTGGACAGTGGCTGTTTGTTGTTCAAATCCTATGATATGGATTTAACCTACTGAAGTATAAAGAATATCACAGTAGTGGCAGCTTAAGAAAAACAGACATATTTTAACAGGCAGGAAATCTTTGCTTAAATGCATCTTCTCTCAGATCTTTGTGTAGCTTTTGGTCAGATTAGTGTTGATGAAAGATGTGAAAGACTGCACAGTGCCTCAGATTGTTTTGAGCGGTAATCTCTAATAGTCCACATTCAGAAGGGCTACACTACATTCTCTGATAATCCCAGAGTAAAAGATGACAGCATGAGGAAAAACTTTTATTTCCAGATTGACTTTAGGATTTAACTTGATTATTTCTGTCATTCAAACCCTTAAGGCCACATAGAGAGGCTGAGCGAGGCTGCAGAGAAAAAGACAAGTGAAGCATGTTTTTTTTTTCCTACTCTGTCGATGAGGAAGCAGTAGGCAGACTCGATGTGGATGTAATTCATGCTGGGCTGAGGGCTTTGTGTGATGAAAGCAACAGAGCGCTGCCAAGGAAGATTGCTTTGCTGCTCTCCTCCAAGCAGATTTGAAACTGTCTCAGAATGCCTCAGATGAGAGTTGGATTATAGACTGACCTGCAATGTCTGTGTCATTCTGCTCTGTGTTGTGTGGATTATACCACGGTCACCAGGTGTTGGGTCCCACATCCTCATACTTGCCATGATTTATATCCAGTTAGTGTTGTCTGTTTTTCCCAGATGAAAGACAGATTATGAGGCAAGTTGTTTTTTTTCTTTGTTATAACCATTCTTCATCAAAGCAAGTAAGGGGAAAAAAAGGATTTTTTTTCTCTTGGTGTTTAAATTTCTTCTTGGTGGTTATTACAAAATATGCATGAATATCAGGATATTTATTTTAAATTATTATGAATCATTATCAATGCTTTCTTTGACATTTTTCTCCTTTTATGCGGAATATCTAGGTCTAAAGATGCAGTGGACCCCAGAGCATACACAATGGGCAGAGCAACACTTTGACATCTCATCCACTACCCGCTCACCAGCACACAAAGTGGAGGCCTACCGGGGGCACTTACAGCGAACATACCAGTATGCGTGGGCAAACGATGACATCTCTGCACTGACTGCCTCCAATCTGCTCAAGAAATATGCAGAGAAGTACTCTGGGATACTAGAAGGCCCAAATGAAAGAGCCCTGCTGTGCTCCTACTCTGATAACACCACTGGACTCATGAATGGACGAAAGTCAGAGAATGAATCCTGGCAGGAGGGGATTTACCCAATGAACTGTGCTCCAGATGTTATATCTGTGAGCAAAGCTGGAATGACAGCTGCCCTACCCCCTCCAGACGTGTCAGCTAGCATAGGCAGCTCCCCGGGGGTGGCCAGCAGCTTGTCTGAGCCCAGCTATTCCAGCAGTAACTGTGGGAGTCACCCAGCCACCGCTCTTCACTCGGGCCTCCCCTCTCAGGAATATACTGCCAGCTACAATGGCTCCTACCTGCATTCTAGCTACAGCAGCCAGAGTACCCCAGCCCTCCCCTCCCCACACCCTTCTCCTTTGCACAGTGCTGGGCTGTTACAACCACCTCCTCCACCTCCTCCTCCTGCTTTAGTGCCAAGCTATAATGCTGGGTCTCCAAACCTTCCCAACTACAATTATCCTCCAACAGGGTATGCTTCACAGACTGCTGTGGGTCCTGGTTATAGCCCTGGGGGAGCACCTCCCCCGTCTGCTTATCTACCGTCCGGTATTGCAGCCCCTACGCCAATACCTCCCTCAACACTGCCTGGCTACACCTACCAGTCCCATAATCATACACCAATTGCACCTACACCTTTGAATGGCAGCACATCCAACTCATTAAAACGAAAAGCTTTCTACATGAGTGGACATGGAGATATGGACTCTAGCTATGGTAATTTCAACTACAGCCAACAGCGTTCCTCTCAGAGCCCACTGTACAGAGTAGCAGATAGCAGCGTGTCAGACTCAAACAGAGGCAGTGGCTTTGAAAGAAATACTGAGGCATCATCTTTAGCTTTTAAGCCAACCAAACAGCCAATGTCCTCTGATCAGCCACGAAAATTTAACTTACACTCTGGCAGAGCACTAAGTCCTCTGTCCTACGGATCAACCAAAAGCTCTGCAGAGGATCTCAGATCTGGCGAGCCCTACACTAAGTTTGGATCTCCCATCATGAGTGAGCAAACTGAAGAGCACAGACAGCACCTCTCTCACTCCCTACCAGGGTCCGATGTAGGTACAGCTACCTCGTCCATCCATGCTGCAGAGGAACAACTTAAGAACAGCGATTCAAACCTGGTGGAGATGGTGACTACTGAAATTCTTCAGCAGGGCTCTCCAGTGGACTGGAGTGACATTGCAGGTTTGGAAATGGCCAAAGCAGCGATCAAAGAGGAGATAATTTGGCCTATTTTAAGGCCTGATATGTTTAGTGGACTTGCCACATTACCTCGGAGCCTCCTTTTATTTGGACCTCAGGGAACTGGCAGATCAATGCTGGCACGCTGTATGGCCAGCCAGCTGGGGGCTGCATTTTTGCGACTGAGCAGCTCAGCACTGGTGACCAAGTGGCTTGGGGAAGGGGACAAGATCATCCAGGCTTCTTTCCTTGTAGCACGATGTCGCCAACCAGCAATAGTCTTCATCAGTGATGTGGATCTTTTGCTGTCAGCCCAGCTCAGTGAGGAGAGCCCAGTAAATCACCTCAAGGCTGAGCTCTTCATACAGCTTGACAGTATTCTGACCTCTGCTGAGGACCATGTTCTTGTGGTCTGTTCCACCAGTAAGCCTGAAGAAATCCCAGAGAACCTACGGAGGTATTTTACTAAGCGATTGCTCATCCCCTTACCTGATGGGACAGCACGCCATCAAATAATCAGTCAGCTGCTTTCACTGCACAACTATTGTCTTAGTGACAAAGAGATGTCACTAGTGGTTCAAAGAACAGAGGGATTTTCCGGACTGGATGTTGCCCAGCTCTGCCAAGAGGCTCTAGTTGGTCCTCTCCATGGCATGCCCAGTGCTGATCTGTCAAACATGCACCCTAGTCAGATGAGACCAGTCTCTTACCAAGACTTTGATAATGTGTTTTGCAAATTCCAGCCCAGTATATCACAAAAAGAGCTTGACATGTACACTGAATGGAATAAAATGTTTGGCTGTAGTCAATGAAAGAGACCCATCTAGCACAATTTGTTTAAACTCAGTTGTTGAATACAAATAAGTGTGTGACCTTCAGTGTGCAAGAAAGTAAGAAAAACATGACATGAACATACTACATAGGGCATAGCGATTGCCCTTAAAGGCTTCTAACTGAGGACAACCTATTAGACTTCACACACTGTTGAAAATCAACACTTAATGTGGCTGAAGCCACATACTCATTAACTTGGAAAGGATGCCCCCAATTATTGTGTATGCATATATATATATACATACATATATATATATATATATATATATACATACATATAT
>JAOXYM010000013.1:16393436-16404657 GCA_028567055.1 Leptatherina wallacei
TGGCCAATGTGGCCGGGGAGAGGGAAGCCTGGGCGTCCCTGCTCAAGCTGCTGCCCCCGCGACCCGACCCCGGATAAACAGAAGAGGACGGTACGGTACGGTACGGTAATTGACGTGTTAAAGTCCCACCCCTAATATATATATATATATGTATACATATATATATATATATATATATATATGTGTATACATATATATATATATATATATATATATATATATATATATATATGTGTAAAGAAAATGTACGCATTTAATCCTAGTGTGCATTCCAACAACACAGAACATTTGTCATTGCACAATTTATGGCACACCGATTTAACAGACAGTAAAATCAGTGCTCGGCTAATGCAAGTGTTGCCAATTTAACGACTTTGGCGCTATTTTTAGCGAGTTTCCAGACCCCTCGTGCGATTGGCGAAAAAATCTAGAGACTTTTTTTGCTGTTATCGGAGACTGGCGTGAAAAAACGTAATATTTACTTTTCTTTGTTGGGGCCTGACATAAGCACCTCCCCCCATTGAGGAGGACTCAACAGCTTCGGTCCCAGAGTAGGTGCTTCAGAGTAGATGTCCACCTCTGCTCCAGGACCAGACTCAAAGCTGCTGCTGGCATCCCGCCCTGGCCTACTGTCAGATAGTGTAACATGTTGTAGACTCTTAATTAGAGAACAGCTAGAGCTGTTAGGTAAAGTACATAAAATGGCGCTTTAACTTTAGGTCTGTTCAGTTTTGGCCTGGGATATTTTTTTTCTATTTCTTTTTCTACGGTTTTGAATTGAAATGCAATTAAATGCATTTTTCCAGACATTAGAACATGAGTTTACATTATCAATGTCTGTGTCTATAATTTGATTCAGTTGTCCACAAATATCCCTTTAAATGCAAAAAAGTTGATCGAGATTAATTAATTACATAGCCTCTAATTAATTAGATTAGATTTTTTAATCGAGTCCTACCCCTAACATCTGTATATACTGTATGTATATACATATACACACACACATAGGTATATACTTAGATTTAGTATAAAATGATAGTTTCTACTGATATTTGGAGTTAATCTTCTTTCCTACAGTTTACAATGATTCACCACCATGTTTCATTAGTAACCCAGAAACGATGAACCATTGGAGAAACACTGGCTCTACAGCAGAATATATTTTTCATTCTCACAGTAGTTTTGCTTAAAAGCTTAAAATGGGGATCAAGGGTGGGATTGCAACATACAAAACCAAATTTTTGGGGTTAAAATAAACCTTTGTCCTAATTAGACTCATGTTAGAAGACACATTTCTTCAACAAGCTTCTTCATCTAATTTATTGGATTGAAACAGCTATGAGTTCTATGACAGTGACATTAGCGTTCCTTTATGGAACCAGCACTGCAGGTTCAAGTCCAATCAGAAATTTTTTCTGAAAATAGTCTGTCATTTGCATCAGTCACAACTTGCTGTTGTATAACAAAATTGCTTGCCTTCACCCACAGTATAAGTTAATGTACTGTTGTAACAAACCAGTGATGCCGTCTAACATGTCTGCATGATACAGCTAATGGTTGGCTGAGATGTCCCCAACCTGTCAGCCAGGTCTGTCTGGATGGTTGCCAGAAAACCCAGTATTGTTGAGGGACTGTAATGCCAGGCCCAAAGCATCGCAGAAGTCCGAAAGCACAGCTCGCGGCAGTTGGAAACCATTGAGCCATCATTGTCAGCCATTAAGTCTTGCTGGTTTCTGAAAATCCACCAATTTCATAGTCTCCCATGCAACATGTCCTCCAGCTGTGCCAGACAAGCCATTGTGCGTCTTTGCGCATTGGGGTGCCTTTTTTTATGCTACCATCTCTCAATTTTCTGGAAAGCTACATGTGGGGAAATACCCTGATTGTAGTCTAACTGACAAATACTTCGGCACAGCAACTATGTCGTTTTAATTGTAATTTTTATTAATGTAGACCTTAATTTGTCTGGCACATTAAGGCAGTCTACTGTCTGCGTTACTATTTAGCTGTAAATGGATTTTATAATAACATGTTAGATATGTTTCAACAGAACATTGTATTTTAGTGGTTGAGGTTCTTATTAATAACACAGATCTCTGTTGTAAATCCTGGTTTTCTTTTGTGAGTGTGTAAGTAGATGCACTCCCAAAAGAATCAATATCAAATATGCTGCTTTATTTGTGTTTGCAAATAATTTTATTAAGCTATATAACATGTGATTTGAAAGGCAATATCTGATTTTGCACAAATATCTCACATTTAACATCATTTCTTTGTTTTTATTCTTCTGCCATTGGTGCCGTAGTTTCCCGTTACTCCAGATTTTGCACGTAAGGCAGGGTCAGAGTTGGCATTGAGTATTGGGACATTCTCCTGCCAAGTTTGTTTTTTTATAAATGCAAAAGTTGACTATAATTAGCGTACGCCAGTTTTTGTACACTTGACAGCTCTATAAATGAGGCCCCAGATTTCAGATCAATTTCACATATGAAAGATGTCAGAAAGTGGAACTCAACTAATAAAACTTATTTTCTTTTTGTTGCCATAATTATGAACATAGATAAACCTTCTATTTACTAAAAACCTCTATAAGTTATACCCTAAGCAAAGAATAGCTAACTTCTCTTTATTGTCATTTCTTTTTATTCATGTTGTGTTTAATACATACAATTACTGTCTGGTGAAACAACTGTATATAGACTGAGAGAGAGATAAGGCATAGCAGTAGAAAGCAGATGGCTAAAGATGAAGGTCAAAAGCAATTGAGAAGTTTGTCAAAATTTGATGACATAAGCAATCTGTAAGGTGTTATTGCACCCAAGCTTGAGGTGTAGAGAAACATATTGAAATTACAAAAAACACTGCAGCTGCCAGCACACTGCCAGGAATGATTGCCCCGAGTGTTTTTTCTTGCTTTGCTTTTCTCTTTCTGTCCCTTAACCCCCCTCCTTCACACGCATGGCTGCCTGCCAGATGTGAAGAGAGGCATATCTGGATTTAATGATATTACAAATGCCTTTCTTTATTCTCAATAATAGCTCATGTTTGATTGGTGTAGGACTGTTAGGGGCTTATCTTGATACAAATGGAGTTGTCTGTCATCCAGCTTTGAGTCATCAATTTTAGCTGGTGATGAGGCTTGTTTGCCATACCTAATCATCTGTCTCGTTGGCAAGCCTCTGAGGCTGATCAGATAGCACTTGTAAATACTCCAGGGCAACAACCATCACAACAGAAGCTTTCAGGGAAAATTGAGTGGGCCTCATTATAGCTTGCATGTGTGGCAATGTCCGAGGTTTTTTGTATATAAAGCAAAGCCTGGAATAAATCATACAGTACACCCACATTTCTATTGATTAAAGCAGTTCCCATGCCTGCATCTGGTGAAATGTCCACAGAATAAAGAGCAGCTTTATATTTTGTCCTGTCAAAATGTTAGGTCATTCTATCAAGGCCAGCCAGTCCTATACAGTACCACAGAAAGTCCTTTGTTGGAAAACAGTGAAAGACAGAGGGTGAATGCTTGTATTTCCTGCAATGGGAATCAGTTTGGAACTCAGTGTCATTTCAATTTGTTCACCAGACTATTATAGCTTCGATGTGAGCAAATACCACAGGTTTGCCATAATTTAGATCTGATAGCTTCTTTACAAAAAGCGGATAAGCTGACAAAATACTCAGTTTGGAAAAGCATTTGTTTGGGTTCATTAAGTAGGTAAGTTCCTTTGTTTTAGATCTATAAGGAATGAATAAACATTATTTAGTGCACAACATTATGTGAACATAATTAGTGTAAGAGTTAATTGATATATTTACAACTACCACAGTTCTTCCTTTGGGCAGTCATGAGTGAAGTCTGGTATATGAAAACATAATATAACTGAAAGTGATTCACAAAGGTATCATTATGGGCAAATGTGTAATTGTTGCAAAAAGACTGCTATAACACTTCACATGAAATACATAAAAAAAATTAAATGATCTATTGAATATCTATTTACTGGTCATAGATATTTATTGGACTTAAATTCAAGTGCCTGTGCTTTAATTTAGTTATTATACACCTGAAGTCACATTCTGTGTTGAATCGCAACTATAACTTCATTCATAGTTACACTTATTCCACATGTTCAAAGACAGTCTCCCCTCTTAAAGCACTGTCTCATATTTTGCTGCATTCTACACAATCACCCTGATGAGAACTTAAAAGACTTTTGTTAATGTGAGACTGTGAGAAGGCCTGTAGCCTGTAGACCCTGCTTTCATTCATCTCACTAACATCAGGGAGCTCAAGCTTGGCGTCACTCAAAGCTTTTTTTCCTTTGATATTCCCCAGGCAGACCCACAAATTAAGCTCACTTCTGTTTGACCAAAGATGAGACCAGCCCTAAAGTAAGGCAGCTTTCCCTCCTTTTTTTTCACAAGAGTTTGCAATCTATCCCTCAGAACTCCACAGACCTATAAATCTCTTGAAAATCTCTCTATTCACTGTCAGCCTGCTATAAAGAAGCATATAGAAAATTGTTTCAGTTCTCATTGCATTCTGACTGCAGAGGACAAGCACAGTTTGGTTGTGAATATTGAGTGCAGCTTGTATGAGTTGTATTTCTAATGGATGTCTTCTTTGTTTTTAAACAAACTGACAGTAAATATATTTCAGTGAACACTAGCCTACTGAAAGTGACTACATTTGAACAGCAAATTTCTTTGCCTTTAACATAGAGGCCAGTTGGCTTGTGTATGGTATTGAATATGTGACATTATGATCCATAAATGTAAATAGCCTACCACCTAATTTGTAATGATAATACTCTGGATGAAGCTTGATTTCCAAGGGGGGGAAAAAACAAACATTTTATGTAAATAGGTGGGTAGAATTTATTGATTGTGGATCATACAACTTGCAAATAAATATCCATTTTAGAATATAATTTTGAAATTGAAAAGCACAAACATATTTTGTTAAGGGTTTGTGTGTCGACCAGCTAAACATCCCAACTTGGAGAACATCTCATGACAAGCAGTCACTCTTAATAAGATTCTTCTCCAGAAAGATTCACAGGGAAAGATTATCTGAATCTATTCTGAGCACATTCAAAGGCAAGGGACCATGCACTCCCCCTGCGAGTTCATTACCATTCTCAGGTTATCCCTGGCCCAGTGAATCTGGAACGCAAATGAATTAGTGAGAATTAAGAAGTCTCTGTGGTCTGAAACCTCTCCAAATCTCCTCCAAGATGAAAGGTACATAGCTATTGCTCATGCACTGTCGCTCTCCTAACCTGAGCCCCCACAGTGGTCCTATATACAGACCCACCCTGAGACACCTCCATATGCCCCCCTTCTAACAAAAAATGGAAATGATACAGTCAGTTAATGTTGCCTAACATCTCCTGACCGCAGGTTTTGTCATGAGGGAGTAGTCGAGCAGGGCAGCAAGACTGAGGGTGCCATCGCTAGCGATTAATTACAGCACTGTGGTGCTGGCACTTCGGCATAGTTGATCCCTCTGCAGGTAGCGCTTCCTCTCATCTCCTCTCTGTAGCCTTCAAAGGGCTCTTTGCTGCCTGCAAGACTGAACCTAGGCCAGGTAAGAAATATGCCATGGTTCCACTGTGCACTTCACATATTTCAATGGGACTTGAGTTGTAGATTGTGTCAGTATTACTCCCCCTTTGTGCAGCAAGTTAGCATGGGCAGTTCGTGGCCATGACAAAGGAAAACAAACAAAAAACCCTACAGTTTTGTAAAAATGAAAAGATAATGATAATTTCAGACGTGCATTATAAGTGATTAAATATTCTGTTCATTTTAATTCACGCTAGATTTCTGGATGTGCTTTGTGCCCACTTTCTCTGACAAAATGGATGAAATATAGTAATGGTCTGTCTGTGCTCAGTATTTTTCCCTCCTTCCCCACCCTTCAGACCAGGCCTTTGTAACAGACTGCAGAGTCTGCTTCTCTCCCTCAGCTCATTCAGCATCACACCCTGCCCTTGTGCTGGACATCAAATGACCAGTTCCCCCCCTGAGGAGCTCTCAAGTTTCTTCATTTCAGCAGCCGCCTGGCTCTCCCCTGGTCAGCAGCCGGCCACGCAGGGAGAGGGGACATCTGCCTGTCTGAGGATAAGGGACAGGCTGGCTCACTATCCGTCTGTCAGTCCCTCAAACTGGACCTCGCACGTCACCGCTCCACTCCCTTCTTATTATTCTGAAGAGAATGCTGGAATCTGATATGAGCTGTTTTTTGTGCCATATTGGTCAGGAAGACCAGGCAGCAAGGGCTAATGCACTGTGATTTGAAAAGAAAATATCAGTGTGTGGCACACATTCCTCACAAAAAGCTATAAGAGGACTGCAACAGGAAAATCACACATTAAATCCATGTGACAATTTATTAAAACACGCAATAATTCATTTGTAAAAAGACACAAGAATTAAAATCTGTTGAGTAGTTATATACAACAGATTATCTTTTCTATGCTGATGTACACAAGGTCCATAAATGATTATTCCGTAATGGTTATCTCTACCTGATTAGATGCAGTTTTCTCCATCAGACAAAAGTACGTTGATCAATACATATTATGCATAAAAATCTATTTCACCATAGGTGAGGGGTAATGTCTGAACTCACTGGATAAAGATGCATTTGGCCTTCATGTCTATAAGCTGAAAAGTAATTTGTTTCCTCTCTAAATCTTTTATTTGTTCTTTTTCTCTGCTGATTAAGATCTTGGTTTTTAGTGCATATAAATATGTGGCTAAAGGAAGTGAGGAGTTTTAATCATGTACAAATATTCAAAGCTGGTAACATTAGTTTGTATTTAAATGGATTATATGGAAACAGCTGCACCTTTAGGTATTTGTTTTTCAAATTGGAGAAGCTTTGAATTATTATTTTTTTTACTGTGTGGCTATCACACAACCAAAACAGAATAATGGCA
Source organism: Leptatherina wallacei (assembly GCA_028567055.1). Taxonomy (NCBI): domain Eukaryota; kingdom Metazoa; phylum Chordata; class Actinopteri; order Atheriniformes; family Atherinidae; genus Leptatherina; species Leptatherina wallacei. The sequence continues at coordinate 16,400,384 of JAOXYM010000013.1, forward strand.
TGTAGAATCTGACACCCTGGTGCCCAGAGAGAAGCCTTGTACTGTAAATGATCCTGCATGTTTGACTGCTGGCCTGGAGCCACATCTATGAGCAGAGGAGGACCGAGCGCCGAAGAGCCTCCTGGACTGAGCCGGAGGTGAAGGAGAGAGTATCACACTCTCCTTGTCAGCTGCAAGGGTAATTACTGCTGGCTGAAATTACTCAACATTTGTTTATTAGCTCCCCAGAGCACACTGTAAATAGATTGTCTGTTATAGTCCGATCACATTAAAACCCTGTGCTGTGTGAACCCACCTCCCCCTGCCGCCGCCTCCTGTTTGCTGAGAGCCAGCCTGCTGCTCACTTATTGAACAGCTAGAACCAAGGAGCCATGTTAAATGTGATTGTTTTCCATTAGCTACATCCTGTCTAATACCTCACTTGTGCGTTGCAATTACTGAATTCTGCCATGCAACATAACCTTCATTAGCTGACTGTAGAGTCCTGCAGCTCCAGTAGACCCTTACCATAATTCATTTTTTTTTTCTTTTTCTTTTTTTTTTCATTCATGAGTGGGGAGTATTTTAATTCAATATTGATTTCGACATAGACAGTTTGTGTCTGTGCTTTGTGTACTGCATGGTTGCTGTGCTTTAAGTGTATGCAGTGATTGAAAAAAAGAAAAGAAAAGAAATCAGCAGGCCGTGTCTTTCCATGTGTTCATTGTGCTGGTTGGTTCCTGTCAAAGATGACATTCTGAAACATTTGACCCACTAAAAATGAATTCTTGACCAGAGCCCAGTGACAGTGGCAAGCAATCCACTCCTTGAAAATGTAAGGAGATAAAAAGGGAAAAAAAGCAAAGGCATGCAATTGGCCTGTCAAAAGAACAGGGGAGTGAAGAGAAGTGGGGAAAAGATAGAAATTGAGTATATTAATGTGAATGAAATATGTGAATGACATTCAAATTCACAGCTGTCTCCACAAAAATCTTTTCTCACTGTTTGAAATGTTACACCAAATAACTCATCTCCAGGCAGCAATGGAACATTTTAGTGATAATAGCCCAAATGTTGTTCCACAGACAGCAACATTTGTAGCAGAGATATTTAGCTGTAAAATGAACTAAAACAGCATGCTTTGTTCACTTGTGACAGGGAGAGCATGGCTCCCTGGAAACCAGTGTGATAAAGCGTTATCTTTCCCCGGCATTCTCCCTTTTCCTTTAATGTTACCCTAATAAAAGCAACCGCTGAGGTGACTGTGCACAAATAAGGACCTAAAGCTTCTGGACATCTATCCCAGATCCCTGGAGCCACATTACACACACCCAATAGCCACTGGAAGCTTCATTAGGGTATTAATTCCACATGTTTCTGAAGTGATTCCATCCATAATGTGACAGTTTCTGGCTGCTAGCAAGACAACTTGTTGTTATTGTTGTCCCACTCCCTGCATTCTACCTATTTTATCCCCTATCCCTTTCCCTTCCCTCTAAGCATATTGTTATTCTTACAGTGCCACTGTCTCAGTTTTTCTAGGAAAAAGAAATCTGATAATACTGGGTGTCCTTTGAGATGCAGGCCAATAAAATAGCTCTGAGCACTGCCAAAAGCATAGTACCATCTGACCAGGGGAGCAGATGGTCAGGTCCACCCCGGGTCTGAGAAACAAGCAGTAACGCTAAACATTAGATATCATTTAGCATTTTTAAATACATATCACCTCCTCCCACCTGCAGGATGTCAGAGTCCAATGACTACAGCCAACAGTCAGTTGGAGTCTTTGTGGATTATAGATTTGTTTCTAAAAGGCAGCAAGAAGGCATGAGGACAATTCGGCCAAATAACCTTTTCAATAACGTTTTAACCTAACACTTACAAAACTACTGGTTTTCAGTAATGACCAAATCTTTATGAGTGTGTAAAAACCTTGACCAGAAGGTAAATTACCAGAAATAGAATATATGATACAAATTAGATTTTATGACAGGACATAATGGCTTTATTGGTCCATGGTGCAAAACATGGTAGTTTAAAAAAGGCTCAAAGTTTAGATAATGACCATATTCTACACCATTTCCTGCTGTCTTTGTGGAGACGCAGGTTATTCATGGCACATATGTTATCCACCCAAGTTCTCACTGTTTGATGCTCAGCTAGTGCATTTACCTGCAAAATTCACCTGCAACATGACAATGTACTGTACACATGTTACATACTGCTGATATGTTTGTTAACAGGGAGGAGGACGTTTATCAACTGTCATTCAAGTGACCAGAAAATCAAGACCCATCGGACACTAAATATTTTTCCAAAGTCCTTTTGCTTTTCTGCGTCATTAATAAAACTCTACTTAAAGCTAGACAGATAATCTTTATGTTCATGTCACATGGATGCTCCCCTACATAGAAAAACAGCTTAAAAATACATTGGTATTTCAATGATTGACCCCTAAATTGTGGCACTGCTATGTTTAGGGCATGGGGGTAAATATACGTTTTGAATTTTTTGTGTTGAGACTGTATTGCCTGCAATTATGTATATATTAAAATGTCTTTGTTGTAATGCATTATTTAACAACTAATAGATATGTAATTTATAGGTTTTCTCTGACTTTACTCTGACAATGTTTTCCTGTTTCCTCCAGCATGTAAATGTGTTATGTGACAGTAATAAATGTTGGTGTGAAGCACTGTGAATGACCACTGAGCAGAACATACTTGTGTGTATTAAGCAAAGCATCAACGAAAACAAATTGTGTTAAGGTTTCCTTCTTCTGTTGGGTAGAGTGAATAACAAGTTGGTACATGTTATCTGGTCTCGAGAAAAAACTTTGAAAAGGTATTGTAACTAAAGAAAAATTGCATTTGTGCAGATGCTACCCAACACAGCTTTCCCATCAGTCCATACACACACACACACACACACACACATATCTCCAGTTTAATCATTGGTTACAATACATTGATACTTTAGCTGGTACAGTTGAAATTCAACCAGTCAAACAGAGTTCGGTTAATTCTCAGCCAAAATATATTCAACATTACAAGAAATTCATTCCATTACTGCTTTCACACCAATTAAACCTTAAACCTAAAACCTTTCCACCACTCTGATCCTATCACTTCTGTGCTCACATCCTCTATCTTGAAATAGCACAGCAGTTTCTTGAGGGATATCAAAGTAGGGGGAAATGAATTAGGAATATTTAAAATGCAAAGAATTTCTCTTGTTTCAAAGACTGAAATATCAGAGGTTCACGGATGGTGGGAGAGGGGCTACTCATCTTTGTCAGTGAAGAATTCCACTCATCCTAACGAAGCTCCTCGAGATACAACTGAAGTGCAGGATTTTGACATCTCTGAAGTGAAATGATAATTGCCTTTAAAGACCAAGGAGGGAAAAGAGAGAGGAGATGAAAGATAAAAGGTTGGAACTAAAGAGAATATTAGGGTGATGAGCAGGAAAGCAAACCACAGAGACCGGCCCCATAAATAGTCATGAAATGAGAACTTTCTGCTTTGTATGAAGTTAAGAAAGAAACGTTCAGCGAGAGGCCAGCAGGCCAGACTGAATAATCCTTGACCGAGCTTCCCATTTTGAATCCCATATTAGCAGCCAAGATTTTAATGTAAATATGCCATTACACTGTCATTACAGCGATCAGACTGCATGGCTTACAGGTCAGCTCAGCCACTGTTAATTTTGCAGGAAAAAGCTTTTTTTGTCTTTTGAAATGTTAATAACTTTCTATTAGTTAATGTAGCATGACTAAAATTCAAATTAGACATAATTTATTTTAATATCTGTGACTAGCTTGTCTGACCATTTAGCAATGGTCCTCCACTGAATATAATAATCCAAATTGTGGTAATTTGCATTGGATGGCTGAGGCATGCCTCACCTCACTGTTGGGCTAGTGTGAAGTCAAGAATGATTTATTTTTGGTCCTTGAGGTATAAGAACCTGGAATTAAATAATACTTTCCATCACATTTAATGCACTTGCTTTTTGCAGAACAAATACAGACAGTTGTAAAATGAAAGGGACCATGTAAGGTGCAATATTAAGTTTTACGTTTCCTTTTTATTTTTACCAACCATTTAATGTAATTGGAATAGTTTGTCTTCTTTGCTACATACATGCATTGTTGAATAGAATTTAAAACCTTCATACACCAGTAACAAAAATTTTAAACAAACACCTCATTTTCTCTTGCATGCACACACACACACACACACACACACACACACACACACACACACACACACACACACACACACACACACACA
>JAOXYM010000013.1:16425369-16448194 GCA_028567055.1 Leptatherina wallacei
GTGTGTGAATGGTTGTCTGTCTCTCTGTGTTGGCCCTGCGATGGACTGGCAACCTGTCCAGGGTGTACCCTGCCTCTTACCTGATAATTGCTGGTTGGGCTCCAGCCCACCCACATCATACAGAAAATGAATGAATGGATATGGTTAAGGTTGGCTTCTTTGTATTAAAAAACAGACCAAAACACTGGGGTAATATTCCTGTTTGCTGTAGTACTGAATGGTATACTGTAAGTACATACAATCCCATTAGTAGCTCAGACCACATCAAGAAACTTCTGATGTTTTTTGACACCCTCAATACAGAACTTATCCTTGAAAGTGAAAGAATTAGGTCACAATCTGTAAAAATTTGCAATTTGTTAATGTAAGCTTCCAGTTCATAAAAGCTTTTAGAAAACATTTTACAAATTTTTGTCCACCAAAGGATGCTGTTGGTTTGCCTTTTGACATCTTCTTCATCCCTGAATCCAAACAAATGAATTTAATTCAATTTAATTGCACTTTTTTCTGCGGTGAGGTAAAAAGTGTTTATAAGAGAAATCTCTTTCCGGGTAATGCCCAACGCATTTTTACAAACCACACCAAGCCAAATATTTGTTTTCTTCCCTAATATCAACAGAAATTGACCGAGGAACCAACAAGCTATCTACTTGGGGGTTAAAAGGTAGTTACAATAATTTGGAGTCAGCCTTTGCTTTCTGATTTGTTGTTTACATAAACAGGCTCGGTTCAGATTTTTATGGTGAGAACAAAGGCTCACGATAAAACGACCCAGAACTGACTCACCAGGTACATTGTCTGGAAGAAGAAAAGGATTTTATCAAGCAAAGAGATCAGAGCCTCCTATTGAAAAACATTCTGCAGTGATTAAGATCCTTCAACTGATAAGAAGTTATCCATCCCTAACTAATGCCATGAATGAACCATCATCTTAGAGAAAGAAGTCAAAGAACACGCTATTTATCAGCAATGTTTAATTGTGAAAGTAAAATCATCTCCACATTAGTAGTATTAGTGGGGGGTGGGGTGGGGGTGGGGTTGCACTCTGGAGCAATGAGTCTAGATTTATCTTTTTGCTGACTTATTGGCACATCAGGATGTCATCTCTATACATGTCTGGGTTATAATTAGACTACAACAAACTCTATTGAATAGGAATGTGTCTGTAAAAGTGCATTGAGATTACTAATTGCCACTATACTAATAAAGCTGAATTGAAGTGAAGTGAAGTGAAAAGCACTATGATTAAGTGTTGCACCCATCGCATCTAGAGTCTATTGTACAAGCTTGTTGGAGCAGCATTATGAAGTGAGATTGTTTTAATTGGTTCAGCAATGTCATTTGTTCAAACCAAGGTCAGATGACAACCGGAATTCACAGAAAGGTTTTTCCATAAATAGGATTTTTTTTCCCTTTGATGCCAAGCCAAACAGAGTATTAAAGGTTGACTTCTTTTTTCTTTTTCTTTTTTTTGCCCGTGTGTGTGTGTGAATGTATGTGTGTAAAATGCAGTCCCACATGAAATGAACAATGCTTTTTGAAATATAAATCATATTTCCAGCACTTGGTCTGTAGACTTCCCATACAAAATGTGGCATGCGAGTGGCTGTGGTAGCCACATGATGTCAGCACAGAGGCATTATTTCATCCTTTAGATGGCTCTTAATTTTCTTCAACACAACATTTCTTTGTACCTCAACAAGATATCTGTGCAAAAAACAACAATTTCTCAGCTTAAATGCTAATATTATAATAAAGGTCACAACCATTTAGTGAAACATAACTGGTGAATTTAAAAAAAGGCTCTTACAGTGCTACTGTTTGTTCATATTATAAAAAGGAGCACCTGTTAGTGACCCAGAAAGAAACAACCAAGATTTTTCCTAGCAGAATTCCTGATGGGTGCACTGAAACACCTGCTCAATTTATATAGTTGTTGTTATAATGCAGCTTTTGCATGAGCTGTGAATATTGTTATATTGCTGATACAGACTTTTTTTCCATGCCTCCAGTATGTAAGATTTTGTATTTATTCAATCTGCACCACATTAAATTAAACAGGAAGTGGTTGCAAATAAGCAATACTATGAAATGGAATTCAGAACAGTTGGCAAGTGCAAAAGCTTATTTTTTTAATTAAATTTAGCTTGTTTGAGTATCAATACACAATTTTTTTTAAATACACCATCCACACTATTGATTTCAATGAACACAACACAAAATTAAATACAATTGTAGCTCTATTTTCAGTCCTCAAGGAGAACTGCATCTACACCACTTACACTAAACTTGATGAGAGTGAGGATCTGTGTGAAAGTTAATCTAAAAAAATGTTTAGACTGATGTCTTGGCTGCTCAAACTACACTTTCAAGAAAGTAAACAAGAAACAGTTGCATGTAAAATCAATGTTTAATAGTGTCATTGAATGAATAGGCAGTCAATTATCTTCATTATAATATGGACCATTCTTATATTCAAAATCTTTGAATATTTCTGGCTTATTTAAACATGGGACAAAATACTCAAAAATCATCTCTGCATGATGTGTTAGTCACCTTATGTGAGGCATGACGACATCCTGTCAGTTAATTTAAATGCGGAGAGGACTTTGTTACGGGCTCCTCTTTAGAAACACAGCAGTGAGTCAGACAGTAAGAGTCCCTCATGATCAGTGGGCCAACCAGACGGTGCATGAAGAGATGGGACTTTAATTAAGCATAATAAACCTCAAAATGTTTGAAGTGATACTTTATAGGAATAGCTCTGAAAGCCTATAAAGAATATTAATCTTAACCATTTCATCAGATTACAAGTCAAAAGTTAGTTTATCATGCCTCAAGTCACGGGAAAAAGAAAAAATCCCCAAAACAGTACTGATAAAGCACATGTACAATAACAACATGAAAAGTGGTCTACATCGCCAGAGGGAACAAGGCAGTGGTACATCTACTGGGGCACACCAGTTTCCATGGTAACATTTGATCAAAGAGGGGATAACAGGAATGAAGTAATCACTCCATTGAGCTCTGCCGGTAATTTGAAAACAGTGGTTATGAACTCTCAGTCTAAAGCATGGCAAAAGGATGGCAGCATAGATAGCTTTTTCACATTTTGGTAATATTTGTTAGACAAGTTTTTTTAATTTTCTAAAGTTTCTTTGAATAGGTTGAGGGTGGCATTGCAGTGTTATTTAAAGCATTGATTTCCTTGTTTTCTGGCTTATCTGCAAGGTGAAAACAATGTTCTACCACCTTAAACATAATCCAAATCTGAAAAAAAAGAAGCATTTGGTTGTTTTAGTATTTCATTTTCTTTATTTTAGATTTATTCAGTGGTCTTTAATTTTCCCCAATGACTTTTTTTTTCTTTTTTTTGGCAACCTAGCCACTTTCCCATCATAATCATAATTCCCAAACTGTCTTGTATGGATAAATTTCCAGACATTGTGATCGAGTTATAGTATGTGCAAATTATCTAATGAAACCATTTGAAGAGGAAGTTTTGCTCTGCCAGGAACAATTTCTAACTGTTGCAGGATTGTGCAGCTATTTAGCACTGTGAGGAATGGATGAAATGAGAAACTAGCAAAAGCCACCAGAAAACATCAGCTGGGGTACTGCATCGACTGGGATTCATTTCTGAGGTCGAATGATTAGGCCCAAGCAGAGAGCCACCAGAACTGGTTCCTACTAAATGGATGCTCATCACCATCCACCTGGACTAGGCCAACCAAACAAGCAAACAAAAGCAGCCAGTGGCTTTCAGAATGATCCTGGCTACAATCAGCCAATCACTCACTCGACCCTGTCCAGGAAGACTGTGGCCTTTCATTAGCCATTAGCTGCAATTTACCTAGACAGGGTCAAGTGAGCAAACTGGCCAACAGCAGCCATGAACCAGCCTGAATGTCACCACCCGCCTGCTTAGCCAGAGGGACACCAGCAAACCTCTCCCCACAGCTTGTACTAGCCTCTCACTTCATGCTGAGCAGCGATATGGGCAGTATGAGAGCTAACAGGCTTTTGTGTTGAAATATTTGTTCAATGGGAAACAGAAAGTATTCTTTTTTTTTTGCTTCTACAGCGATAGTTTGCACTCATCAACTAACATTAACTAATCACTTAACATGATTAGCTGTATGGCTAAAAGTAGTTGATTACAATACTAAGCTAAACTGAGAATGATGAAAAGGTAAATCAGGTAGCTAACCATTATTTGAAAGTTGTATGCTGAATGTAGTCCAGGCTCCACTTTAAAGTGACTTGAAATGAAAATTTGAAGATGAGTGGTGGTATTGATGGAGGGGTGTTTGAGTCCATTTGAAAGGCCTGATGGAGTATATCAAATAAAAAAGGTTGGGCACCATTCCCACTGAACTCAGCGGGAGCACATCAGCAGGAGACATACAGCAGCTGTTTACTTCCTGTTAAATGATTAATCTGCACTCAAATCCAAGTGTTTTGAAACAGTGTTTTTTGTCAGCATCAGATTTTAATTGGCAACATTTTAATTATTCATGAAGGTAAATTGTTTCTTTTTGGGGGAAAGGTTCAGTGATAGTGGCCTTCTATGTCATCAGGCATTAGACTTTCACTACATAAATGATCTGTGTTGTATAATGTTTGACCATATAGCTCTGGAGAGCCATTACCACAGCCTAAAAAGGAATTTATACTGCTGATGCTGAGGATCTCACAAGAAAAGCTTACCATTAAGAAAAGATAAAAAGCTTAAATGTCATTTTAAGCTGTTTCACAGGCATCCTAATAATTTCAGAACACAATAGAGGACCGACATTAATTCACGATCTAATCATCTTTCACAGTAATATCATTTAATTAAATCAATACATGTTATTTTGCCTCTGCATTTTGTGTGACTTTATAATAACTATTTGTTTATTACTAATATATTACAAAATGTCCACTGCCATTCTGACAAAAAAACAAAAACAATGGCTAGCTAGCCTACAGACAATGTCCAGCATTGTGATGAATCAGCAGTCATAGCCTAGATAAAAGCAAAAATGCAATGCATGCAGGCAGCGGTTCACTGTCAAATGACTTTGTATCCTGTTTGTGGGTGGCAACATATGGTGCTTGTGCCTCGAGACTCCAGCTGCATTCACACAGGACCGGGAAGTAAGGACACTGGAGACAGATGCTGCAGTATTTCTGACCCTGCAAATTAAAGGAATCAGGTGATACGAGATGGTTCAAAACCATCTCTGTTTGCAGGATAGCAGCAGGAAGTAAAGTCTGTAATTTAATGGTTCAATGTAATTTTGGTATAATATTTGTCATAGCAATCTTTTCCAGCTTGTGTGATAAGTCCAGCATTTGCAAAAGGGCCCAAAAGGAACAGAGCATTGACCTCTAGCAGATTAAATGATATTGTGAAGTCTCACACTAAGCCACAAGTGCAGGGTGGCCTTTTTTTTCATTGGGAGCAGATGGTGTGGAATGTGTGCAGTGGTATATAGGGTAAGGCACAGCAGCAGAGGCAGCAGTGTTTTGCAGTGGTGGATTATTCTCAGAGATGGGGCTGTAATGGTTTATATGAACGATGAGTAAGCCCTGCGACCGTGCTCCATGGGTGTGAGCATGCAGGCCACAGAGACAGAGAACGTGGAAGGAGAGAGAGAGAAAGACCGATTGAGAGACAGAGAGAGAGCACTTCTGTCGTGAGACCTGGATTAGGCTCTGGACACTGCATGCTACTGTGGCGGCTGCTGTTTTGTAGATTGCTCTAGATTTTCAGAGATTATGTGCTATGAATGAATGACAGACTGGATGAATGAATGGCAGCAAGATCTTCAAAACAACGCCGCGCAGCATGCATACATGTTTGAAGCTGTAAAAGTAATAGATGTGATCATTTCTTTAAAGAAGTCAGGCACTTTTTTAAACAAACCAATAAACCAATTATTTGCAACAAAATGACCAATACCATCATCTTTATAAATTTTAACAGTCCTGTTTGACATTGATGTAAGAATTAGTGCCTTTCGGCATGATAAACTTGCAATTTGCAGTTTTGATACCCCCCCCAAAAAAAAAAAAATCTTTTTGTCAGACCTGTAAATCAATATTTTTTATAATAAAATACATGCAATAACAAATGTAGTCATTGTATACTACTTGAGAATGCAAGTACAATTCCAGATGTATGATGCTTGTGTAATCTAAAGTGAACAATGACACTGAAGTACTTCTATACTGTTTTTCTTTACCCAAGGCTCTGCAATGGGAACATTGTTTCCCATGTGTACAGCTCTCAGATGAAACCAGCCGCCACTCCCACCCCCCCCCCCCCCCCCCCCCCCCCCCCCCCCCCCCCCCCCCCCCCCCCCCCCATCACTACCCTTTGCTTTTACCAGTCAGCACATGTGCCAGTATTAATCAATTGTGTTTCTTGAAGTAAGATGCACACAGCAATGATATTTGTGGGATTAATCATAAAATAGTAAGAATCCCTGAACTGAATCAAAGGAATCTGTATCCTAAGACACAAATCAAAACAAATAGAAAAAAAACTGTCCTAATTTAAACTAATGAGCATCCTCTAGAAGGTTTGAGTGTGGCTATGTTGTGAGTAATGAATATGAGCTACAGCCTGCCTTAATGCAATTGTCAAATACAGCAGAAAAAGCACTTTGGCCTGGGGAGGCTTACTCTATGGATACACAAGGAAAAGCACTGCAAGATTATCTTTGTACTTCCAAAGAAAAAAAAGGTTCCCAAGCTGACTTTTAAAGTAAGCTCATTTCACAAAGCAATGCAAAACAACTATTTGCCACAATCCTCAAAATGTAGGCCAATAAAACTGGAGAAAAAGCAATTCCTTTTTTTCCACACATACACACACCTGCAGTTCCACACAAGATGCACAGTATAAATCAATTAAACAACACACCAACTAAGGCTAATGAGTATGGTCTTTCTTTTGTTAATTTGTGAAAGTCAGTACATTGACTAAACAAGAAATGGAAAACCAAACAATAAATCTATGATAGAATGAAAACTGAAACTGCAATTAATCCAGTCCAACACATTAACACTCCTACACATCTTCTCCAAATAATCTTACTGTTGTTATTGCTACTAATATCAATAATAATGATATTGATAATAACCTTTTGATAACTACTGGCACTGAGAGAGGTAGTGGGGCAATTCTAGGCTTCAGAAAAGGCTGAAAGGGTCAGGCATACTATGGTATAGTATTTTTATATGACTGTACGTTTTAAAAATATTACTTTGAATCTTATCTCTGTGTTTTCTATGTTGTTCCTATCTTTATGGAGATCTTATTTCAATGTGTCTGATGTTGGTTTTACTTTGTGTTGAACCCCCTTCAGAACAATAAAGGAGGGGGCTGGCCCAGTGTGGGGTTAATCCTATCCTAAACCACTCCCACACCACGAGGAGGTAGTCTATTTATTAGGGATTGGTGGTTGGATTTTGTTGTGGACTTTGCAAGGCAGAGGTTAATGGTGATCATTATGTTGCCTTTTGCTAAGAAATCACCCAATACTATGAAGGTGATGTGCAATTGTCGTTTGTTTATGTTTTTTGTTTTCCTTTTTTCCTGTTTCCTGTTTTGCCTTCTATGCTATTTATATTAAGAGAGAACAGTTGTGGATATAAATAAGATTTCATTTATATTGATGAAATAGTATAATCTCTCAATGTGATCATGTTATATTTATGTGCATTAATTCTGCTCTCTCACTCTCAATTGACCAGATGTTCAATGAGCTAAAGCTGAAATACTGGGGCAGATGTTTCAAGACTGCTAGTGAGGTTTTGCATTATGCATACATTTTCATTTGTTCACCACGTGGCTTCAGCCTGCACAGATTAGATGGACTTGAATGAATGCATGAAAAGCACACTATTGCTTTTCATGCATCCATTCATGAAAACCGGGATGAAAGTGTGCTTGTGTGTCTCCCTGTGTGTATATATCAGTATGTGAGGGAGAATGAGATGACAATGAGACTGTACAGATGCTACAGCACATTGTGAAAGCAAATGCCTTTTTCTCAAATGCAACAGCCAATGAATGTAGACTATTGCTGAAACTACAGCACCATGGACAGCGCCTCAGTCAGCTTTTTTTGCCCTATACCTCTTTCTTTCTTTTTTCAAAACACATTTTTTCAGTTATTCTCAGTTGCATAAAATTCTCGAAACAAATAGACTGTTGCACACTTTATTTCGAATACTTCTAATATTTACATCAAACCTTAATTCTCCACTAAAATCTGTGCATTTTTTCGAAAGAAAGACAGGAAAATCTTTTGCTTTCAGATGTAGCATGAAATGCCTCAAAAACACATAAACTGCAGTATAGCCTAATACTGTACATTGATAAGATCACTTTAACTACTGCGGAAAATTGGATCTCATATGTTTGCCCATGCACATTTTTGTGCCTGAAGTAGTCCACCATACAGTAAAACCAAGATACTTTTATAATAAACAACTGAAAATTGAATGAGAAAGGTGCATGCTGAAAACAACAAATCATCTGATTTCAGGTCTGGGTCAGGCCAAATAGGTGCATCAATATCACAGGTTATAATGATACTAACTAAACAAGGTTCTATTTTACAGCCTTGTCTGCAAGGATTTATGATTTCTCTTTTGGATTCCCTGCAAGTACCCATAGTACTAAGTGTTAAGTATTTTGATTATTCTCATTTGATGTCACTAATGAGAATGTAGTAAGGCTGCTCTGATTGCAATGTCTCCTCCTTGTCTAGCTGGCAACTATGGTCTCTTTGACCATCAAGAAAATCAATAAGGAGTATGGTGTTTATGAGTCCAAGGACACTTTGATTGGATGGCCTATGGCCGCACAGGGCCACACACATTGGACAGGGACATTCACAATAGCCTAGTAATCAGTAATGATCCTTCTCCTTTAGTTGAATCCTACCTCATGATTAAAGTTCATGAGGAACAGATTAACCTTCAATGTCCAAGAATATCCAGATTGCACAGTAAATTTCACAGTGAGTACAGTGCAAGAGGAGCAGAGGCACATATTTCATACATTATAAAAACTCATGCTTGTGCATTCCTGGTGCTGTTCCTTGACACAGTCATAATTTCTGTTAAACATTTTAGGCCCATTTCATCCTGAGACTGTTCTTTTGGGGAGAAAAAAGATCTGTTCATGCCTCCTGATATGTGTTGATTTCAATCATTTTCCATTGTCCTAGTCAGACTACATTGTTTCCCATGATCATATTGATAAGGTTTGTCACATGCTTCTTTGAAAACAACCTTCATCTGCCTCTACCAGGTCATCTCTCAGTCCTACACTTACAGAAGTACTAATGGGAAACTGTAACTGCACATCTATTTTTCATGTAACTACACAATAGCTCCACATTTCTATCACTGTATAAGAGACAATTCAATGGATTTCTCACAGCATGTACTATTGTGCATAGGCCAAACAGCTAAAGTACACATTATGTGTAATGTTGTAACACTAAAGAGTATGGCACTCTAAAGCTACAGTAGATGGCAGTGTGTAAAACACTATTTTCCTCACTGAAGTTTGATATTACATAAGCAATGGTAAAGCTGTTCAGGTTTGACTGCTCTTGTTGCCAGCTTCCCTCATTGACATCTTACAGACAAGGACATGGTTGACAAGAGTGGCACAAATTTCATCTGACACTTTTTCTTTAGTCATTCCAAACTTCCTTTCATTCTCCTCCTCCTCTGGGTGTTCTCATCTTCTTTTGAATCTTTCTGGATTCATTGTTCCAAAGCTAAGCGAACTGACCCAAGGCACTTTTATCTTTCAGTTGAAGGCTTTTATTGGTGTGTGAAGAACTTTGACTCTTAATGATTCCACTTGAATAATTGTGTCCTTAGTGCAATATTGATTGCGCAAGCAGTCAATATTGCACAAAAGGTTCAGCCCACTGCAATGTTTCTTCATAGAAGCTTTTCTACTCAGACCAGACTTTACATCCTGTCAAATGGGAAAATGATTGTTAAGCACCAGAGAGGGGAATAAAAACATGTCAAATATAAATTTCTACAGATTGAAAAATATCAAAAATAATTATTTTTCTTTTCAGAGTGTGACAGTGAGGGTCCTGTCACTATGCCTCCGATTGATCATGTGCCCTGACTACTTGGCCACAGGGATATCCCTTTGATTGACTGGTCAGCGTGCATGACTTTCACCTGGGAGGGTGTGGGTTCAATCCCTGCCTGGGCCCTCCTACGTCCTGCCACATTCTGGCGCTTGCAAGTAGGGTCCATGTATCATGGATTCCAAATAGGTGGCTACATGCGTAAAGCACAAGGACGTCCTTGTGGAAAGAGGGGGAGAGATGTGACAGTGAGGGTCCTGTCACTATGCCTCCGATTGATCATGTGCCCTGGCTACTTGGCCACAATGATATCCCTTTGGCTGACTGGTCAGTGGGCATGACTTTCACCTGGGAGGTTATGGGTTCAATCCCTGCCTGGGCCCTCCTACGTCCTGCCACATTTGGTGAGTTGACTCTGAAAAGAAACATGGTATTACAATTTGGTCACCTTTTGTGGAAATGAATGGTTCATGATAAAGTAACAGCAATACATTGGCTCTTATTTTCAATCAATTATATTGCAATTTAATGAAAGCATTCTTTTGAATAATACTTACAAATAATACATTGAACTTTTGCAAAGCCTCCTAAGTTATGCATGGTACTTTATCTTAGTAATACTTCCTAATCAAGTTCAGCAGAGTTTAGCAAAACATCCAAAGGTTCTTTCATCGGACTTCCAGCAAGTCTTGTAAACAAATACGTTTTGAAAGAGCTTGACATGTTTTTGAACACTTCCACCCCAGTTTGAAGAACATGCATCTCATCTTCATTCCTAGTCACTTCCTAATTTAATCATTGTCATCAGCATCATGGACAGCAAGTTTATGAAGTCAATGGCAGTCAAGTGCCTTAAAGGACTATTAAAGGCCTGGCGCATTTAAGTGTTTTGAGCTTTTCCAGACAAAGCCATATCCTCTCCGGTTTAAGCGGATATGCTGAGAATGATGTGAGGTCAATAGATTCTGTGTATGGTGCCATAGACAGTTAGTGAGATCTGAGACCTGCACTATTCTGTGTGACAAATTATTTTTATGAATATGAGCGTAGCTGCCCATAAAAGCAAATAAGTATATTTACCATGATGTTCAACCCTTTTTAAACAACAATGACAATAACAATAGTTTCGACACACTGTTTGCTCATAAAACACAAGAGAATTCATCCATCAACCATGACCCTTGTCTATGGAGACACATTTTGATAAATAGCCCTTAAGCACACGTCACGACATATTTCAGTCATTTATAACAGTAGCCTAATATGTAAGTTAAGGAGCAAAGCAGTGCTAAATCTATACTATAAAACTATGACTAAAACTGTGACCCCTAATAATTTGGGCTCATTGAAAGTTAAAAGTGTCCGTTTTACTCAATATTTTATCGCTACAACAAATGTTAATATTAGACTTTAATGTGCAGACCATAGCCTACTCTGTTCCATGATCTGAGAAAACAGTCCTTGAGCAATGTTTTTGGCAGTATTTGTGTCGCACATTCGAATAATAGCGCTGTTTCTTTCTCCCCTTAAAGTGTTTTGTCAGTAAGGACAGGAAATTTGTTTTTCATTTCAAGCGGGGCAGCATATTAGAAGCGCAAAGTCTATTCCAATGATGTGTAGCAGCATAAGGCTGTGACACAGTACCGGAGGTAGAGCGCACTAAGCCCACTGGGAGCGACGTCACTCCCCCTGGCATTTTAACCGCTGTCCACTGTAAGCGCCCAACACACCACGACACAGCACGTCAGGATCGCACCCATCCTCAACACGAAATGCTTGGCGAACTGAATCTAATTTACGCTATCCTCCCCGACTCCGTGCGTTTCGGCGAGGAGGCATTTGCATGCTCTGGCATACAAGTGGGATAAATAACTCCTCGACGAAGTAGGGAGGTCATTTAAAGTGGAGAGAGCGTTCACGTCGAGCATGGTAAAGGAAACACCACAAAGATCCAACATTTGCAAGTTCGGGATTTACTTGTGAAAGCGCTTTTACTGGAGATCGTGGAATCATCCGTGTAAACATGCCTATAAGAAGAGGTCACGTTGCGCCACAAAACAC
Source organism: Leptatherina wallacei (assembly GCA_028567055.1). Taxonomy (NCBI): domain Eukaryota; kingdom Metazoa; phylum Chordata; class Actinopteri; order Atheriniformes; family Atherinidae; genus Leptatherina; species Leptatherina wallacei. The sequence goes on from JAOXYM010000013.1 coordinate 16,437,558, forward strand.
ATTCCTTGGATTAATTATTCGGAAATTCGAGGGTCAGAGTAAGTATCTTTTTGATAAATGCATTTTTCTACCACGGATGTGTTCTGGCACATTAACACTGGGGTTACGAAGACAAGTAAATAATGATAAATAAAGGTTTATCTTAAGTTCTTTTCTTCAAAAACACTTCAGGAGGGGGATATCTTAAAGAGAAAGGCAAACAAATTATGTTCTTCATCATTTGCATACTGCTTATTTTTCTTAAGGATAATATTGAAACTATTTAAGAAGTGACAGTGGGTATGTTCTTTTGCAGCCACTATAAGCTTTCATATATGCTTTGAGGTGAGATAAACCACAAAATTACATATGCATGTTTCTTCTTTTAATACAGACCGAAAATTTGTGATAGCCAATGCCAGGGTGGAGAACTGTGCAATCATATACTGCAATGATGGCTTCTGTGAGATGACGGGCTTCTCAAGACCAGACATCATGCAGAAGCCATGCACCTGTGACTTTCTCCATGGGGACCTGACTGACAAAGAGGCCATTGACCAGGTGTCGCAGGCAGTGCTTGGGTCTGAAGAGCGCAAGGTGGAGATCACCTACCATCGTAAGGATGGTGAGTAACTGACCTGGCACAACAGTATGGCTGTCACACCATGCTTGTAAGCCAAGAGGTGTCTTTTGTGACATGCTGCTGCTGCTGAGACAATACCCTACAGTATATCTGTTGCAGCTTCTGTCTGCATCCACTCCATGATGTGGCCTGTCAGCTGGTTCCTAACAATCTACAGTCAGTCATTTAATGCACAACCCACACCATCCCAGATAGAGGAATATAGTGATGGCAGTTAGCTTTAAAATAACTCCATCCTATAAGTTCATACTGGAGTTGTTCCTTTATGATACAATGTGAAAGCAAAATACTAAATATATCTGGAGGTTTCTGCACAGAGATTTAAGAACAACTCTCTTGAAGGAAAACAGAAATGATCATGATATGAAAGAGTTTCTGTAATATAATACATCTGCATATTGTCTTTTTTATTGTCTTCATTGAGACTACTTCATGAGAATAGTCTGCACTTTGATCATGCAAGAATTACACAATAGGGATTTGAATCTTCAAAGATCATACTAATCAATAGATTTTTTTTGGTTACCATTTAATTCGAAACCCATTTCAGATTCAGAATTATTTCAATTCTCGGTTTAACACAAGCACTCATATTACCCATTAATTCAAGTTCACTGTTTACAAGGAAAGCAAGCTTGAAATTAAGCATTTTAAGTTTATGGGAGATTTTATCTTTAGAATTTAGCTACATCTACTGGTGAAGCTGCATATTTCAACCAAATGGAGGCTTTCCACTTATTACCCCTGAAAATGTGATTGCAATATACTCTTTATAAGTTGAACATAGCCATTGTGACATTACCCACTGTTCTGTGGACTTTCCTTTCAAATCCTTTTGTTCAACATTTCAATGGTTTTCTTCTTGATCTTGAAATGAGTGGAGATCCATAAGTAGGTGGTGGATCTGACTAACAGCAACAGAACAGTCTGCCCAAATCATCTAGCCCAGCCTCAAAGCATATCCATCTTTACTGCATATGTCACTAAGCAGTGCAATAATTTAAACATCACGCTTTAGATAAGAAATGAAAGACTTGATGTGAAGACTTAGACCTACTGAGACAGTGTTTTTTGTCTCCTCAAACTCCTGTACTTCTGTTTGCCATAATAGAAGTTGCCCTCCACTGGCCATTGGAAAGAATGCATATTTAGGTATCAACTTAATTTTTCAAATGGAAGGCTGCATCCATCTTCTATATTCATCAGATTAAATTTTTTTTTGCATGGCTTAGGTCCGTCTCTGCTGAGAATGTTTAGGCTACACCTCTTATCATTTCTGTTATTAGGAAAACAAAAGTCTGGTCAGCTGATATTTCTTTAAACCAGTCACAATTACTGCAGGGAATATCAAGCACCTAGGATACAGCCAAAAGTGTGTGAGGGTTTTTGGTGCACTAAATGTGCTAAAATTCCATCCCAGCAAACAATGTAAAAAAATTCTTTGTAGAACTTTGTAACCAATCAATAAAACACAATGCAGGTCTGAATTACTGCACCACTTCAATTGTACAGAAAAAGATTCTGAAGGCAGAAGCTCCCTGCATGAAAGGGAGAAAATGCCTTGTGAAGAAAGCAGCCAATCACAGCTTGTTAATGTAGTTAGTATTTGCTTAATAAGACAACCTGCTTCCCTGTGAAATTTTCTGACTAACATAAAAGGCACGCTTTTGCTTCACAGATTTATTTGAAATATAATCCATTTATCTTGTATATAGTTATACAATGCATTTGATAGGTTTCATCTTAGCTAGATTTGCCTGAGAATGTTCAAGGTTTAATGGTAAACTGGTGTTTATCATTCATATTTCATAAATCCCAGTCCTGCTATGAATGATGTCCTGCAGAGACAGCAATCCTGAGTCACAGAGAAATAATACGATATTACCACTCAGTGGTATAAATCCCCAGATTGACCACCTCCTGCCATGCTATTACAAGAGCCTTTTAATGGTCAGTATGACATAGCTGCACAGAGACTATAGCTAAAGGCTCCTCTTTACATCAAGAGTACACTTTTTTCTCTTTGCTTTGAACCCATGTTGGTGCCAAGAATGACCACTTCTTCTTGCCGTGCAATAGCTTTGAACTGAAGTTCTTCAGTTTGTGATGGTTTCAAAGGCATACATAAACAAATGTATTTAAGGGGTCTAAACAGACGAAAAGACGCAATATTTTATTTAGTCACAAGGAGCTGGCGTTTTAATTTTTAATTGCAAGTTTGACTGGATTCTAGGCCATGGATACATGTTTAATCTACCATCAGCAGCCATCAGCCTTAACTTTTTTTTCTTTCTTGCTAATCATGAACAAACTGGGAGACATCTGCTACATGACTAAAACAGATTGTTGCGGAAACCTGCAAGATAATTACACAGCACACGATACGGTCCTCTCGTATGAATACAAATTGCATGGTTTTTATATGATGAAGCATTTCTAAACAAATTTGCTTAGTTTCCCATCTTTCTATCACATGCTTTCCCAGTACTGCATTTGCCTGTAATATGAAGGATAAGAGCTACAGAAACCTTCTAACATTATAGCTGCTCTAAGTGTCTTGACAATCCTCCCTGGTGTGCATCACGACTTCAAGACACAACTCTTAATACTCCTCAGAGGAATTTACAGTGAGTGTGTGTGTGCTCATGAATAAAGATGTCAGGACTGACAGTGCAGTGACTGGGAATGAGAAGCTTACAGAATAAATGCATTAAACTGGTATGGAGGACACAATTCATGTGCTCCTGCTGTAGGGGAATGAAAGATTCATGGCATCCTTGAGAGCAATAGGCCTATTGATTTAAGAATATCTACAAATTGAAGTTGATGGGAGGAAGGAAGATGTATTTCATGTCTACCCATCTGACTGTATTTCAAGTTATCAGTTCTAATGCAAATCAGTTAATCCTTTGTATTAAAGCCCTCCATTTTCCATACTGTATGTGACAAATCATATCATAAACCAGCTTTAGCTCAGACAGGTGGGGTTGTATGTTTCTCATTAAACACATGGGAGATTTGCTCATTTTAGATAGTTGGTTGAATAATCATCTCTTTATATACCTTATAGACCAAATTTTAGTGGAATTGAAAAGTGACATTGCAAAGGTTGTTTTCCTTTCCCATCAAAAAGTACAAAGTACATTGGAAAATCTTAAAAAGTGAGATTTGGATTCGGTGAAGGCATGTGACATCATGAACAACAAAGCTTTGAATTTTTTTTTTGTGAAAAGGCAGAAAGTTAAGCTGCTTATGTGTACGCTTAGAAATTAAAAGTAATGGAACAATGACGACTGTGGGATCACAGCAAAGACCGTTAGCACAAGGACATTTTCGTTTAATTCATGTGTTCCCCTCTATGTGAACAACCAAGACAGGTTGTGAGAGAAGATACCACACATGCAGTCTTCTACCAGCAGGGATACATAATCAATGAGATAAATGCTTTCTCTTGATGGCTTTGTAAAGCTATCCTATTCCACAGGGTGTAATAATACTTTGTACCTGAATGAGTCTTAACAAAAGGAAGCTGACACCGTGGAGCAGGGGGAAGCTAAATGGATAATGGCTACATAACAGCAGCAGCTTAGCTAACCATGCTGAATGATCTGGGACATGTGGTGTGCGTGGGTGCAGGGTTTCATAGGTGACTCCCCACCAGGGGAACTGAAGGGCCATGTGCCCCTGCAAAGGGTTTAGTCGCAGGAGAGTGAGGGCACAAGGGACACAGAGTACACAAGGTGTGCAGCAGGACACTTGGATGGCTGCATTCTGAAAGAACACATCCATTTTTCATTATGCTCAGCCTTCTTTAATGTCTTCCAAGCAGATGTATCGAATTGTACATTAAACCAAGTATGACAAAAAATTTGGACAGTATGCTGTAACCTGAGCTCATTTTTTTTTATAGACAACGAATGTCAGCTTCATTACTGGAATATTTGGTTTGAGGCGTGGCTAGTACCCTTAGTTAGGCTGTAAGTACCGTTTTTTAGATCATTTTTTGAGATTAAAGATCACTGTTTATAATGGAGAGAAATCCATGTATTATATTCATCTGGCGAGGTCCTTCCACTTACGCTGGCTATATACGACGTTGTTTCTCTACATAGTGTGCCATCTGCTTTTTCCTCATTAGTTACTGTTTGTCAGTTTACTCTTGACTGCCAAGTGTATTAGTTCTGCCAACATTTGTGCTAAATGAAACAGAATTAAAGATTGTGAAGCAGAGTATCATGAATTGATAAATGAAAACACAAGTGAAACACTGTCTGAGCTAGAGTTGCTAGTTATCCCTGATGATTCTGAAGACGCTGATTGAAGATGAAAATAGGCCAGGCTTCGTAGCTCACAGCAGTCTCACTGAGGCGAGATACTGCCACAAGCCCCAAGGCCTCTAAACAAAGGGTTAGCTTGCATGGCCTCTCCCTATATGCCTTAGTCCTGATGGGCAATGCCCCAGTAATGTTATGTATTGGCTTAAGCACGATAACCCTCAAACAGAAGCATGCCAGATTTCATTAGACAAACCATGCCATTAGGCAGTAGTTGTTTGTTTGTTTTAAAAAGCTGCAGCAGTGCATAGTGTGTTGGGAGAAGGAAACAAAGGTCAGTGTTCAATAATATTACTCAAAGCAGACCAGCTTTTTCGGATTAATATGAGGACCCAATACATTAAAACCGAAAGATTAAAAAGTGTTCTATTACAGGGATATAAACCTAATTACACCAATACCTTTGTTTCTCTAAGACATCTTACTATTTCACCATAACTCTGTTTGACCTGTGAGTCATCACTGTAATAGAGTCCAGAGGATCACTTGATTAAGCAGCAATCTTTTAATAATTGATGATGGAAATGGAATCTCCAGTAATGAAATTTCCATCATGAAAAGAGAGCTTGTCTTAATACACCATCCATTCTTTCAACCAGGTGTAAATAACATTTCTTGGCTCATAGGGCAACACTACATAAATGTCAGAGATGAATGGATATTTGCTCCCTCACTGATACGAGCTGCTGTACTGTCAAGGATGTTGACTATATCTAACAGCTGTGACCATGACTGCATAGCATTATGAAGTTCTGAGGTCATTTTTTTGGGAAAGATCAGGAGGATTTAAGACCCTCAAACCTTAACAATGTGCACATACGCTATACTATGGTTCACCCAATGATATAGCTTACATGTGTAAATTTACTCAGCCATATGTTAATCATGTAAAAATGTAAATCAAAAGTTATGCTGAGTGAGTGATCGAAATACCATGACAGTTACTGAATTAAAATCATCTCAACACACAGATGGACAAAAACTAAAATTTAAAAATAAATTTTTATTTTTTACCAATACATGTGCCACATTTGGAAAAATGAAATGTATAAAACATATATGATTTCACCTTCATGGACTCATGCACACCACTCCCAAGAGTTGGCAATCAAATTAAAACAAATGCTTATTATAATGTGACCTTAAACTGGGTAAACCTCAGATACTCACATGCAAGTGAATGCAGCACGTAATGTACTTTCATGATGTTCTACATCAACATTATAATTTTCTTGATCATTGTGCAGCATTTATACAACTTCATCGTGCCAACTGCCTACATGGGCAGTAATATTTGTCTGTTCAAACTATTTGCATTTTATGAAGACAATGTAGATGTCCCTTTGGAGACAGTATTTTTTCATTTCGTTATTGATGATGTCACCTTGACATCACCACTAATTGACAAATCGATTTGGAAAGGCCAGACTAGTAGACTTCAAAAATCACCTAGAATGCCCATCCCTAATATATATTTACGTTTACAAATTTTGCTTTACTTTTTACATCAGTGGAATAATCAAGTCATTATTTTCTAAAATCTAGACCCTTCTATAAAACTTCTCATTTACATGTTCCACCCTTTCCCCAGTCCGTGCTCCATGACCGGCCCCCCTATCAAAATCTTTTTAGACTCATCCCTGCTCAGAATATGTAAAACTACATGTTTCACAGCACAAACACATAGTGTAATAACACAAGTGAAATAATGAAGGCTTAGATAGAGCTTTAAGTTTCTTCTTGTGTTGTATTTAGCAGGATTCAAGTGATGTGATGTTGAGCTCAAACTGTGATTGTACTTTTTCATTTTTAGCCTGAACCCTGCATTTGCGACACCTTAAACCACGTTAACATGGTTGTCATTGAATTTGATAAGTGTAAGGACCTTAGAAAGTGTTGAGTCAGACAGGGCTCAAATCATTTTTTTTAAATGAAATGCAGAGGTCACAATTCAATTCAATTCAATTCAGCTTTATTCGTGTAGTGCCAATTCACAACAAAGTTATCTCAGGGCACTTTACAGGCAAAATCAATTCAAGCCAATTCATTGTGATCCAGTTGTGGTTCATACAACCCAATTTATAAAAAATGATGGCCCATAGGGAAGGATTGACAGCTCTGGTTATTCTGTCCTACTCAGATGTGTCTTTGTGCGTGTTAAAAGTGGATAACACAATTTTGTGAGTTTCAATACTACATTAAAACATAGGCACATTGGGATTTTTAAAAGGTAAGTGTTCACTGTTTTGAAACCTTGAATTTGCAGTTCTTTCAGAACTTTTACGAAACTGCTACATTTTGCACTGTTGACACTTTCACATCATTCGTTCACATCATTTCTGTATTTGCTTTTTTTACATTTGATGTGTATCTCTTTATGCCTTGAATATTTCTTTGAAAAAGCAAGAAAAGGGTGCAAATATGGTGTTTGTTGTAATATTGTGAAAAGTGAATATCTTCAAAAAGATTTTATACTTGAAATGAGCTATTATTGGACCATATGTAAATATATAGTATCCATAACTGTTTCAAGAGGCCACAGTTGAGGGTTTTGCAACAAACCCACATGCATACTGTATGCAGGGATATGCAGTGACATCTTTCTATTGTAGGTTTACGAGTAAAAGATTAGATAAATATTTTTTATGAAGGTGGTATCCCTGGCTTAGAGATATAGTGTTCGTTGACCCCTTTTCCCCTGTTCTCCCCACCCCCAGGTTGAGGCAGATGGGCTCCCTTCTTGAGTCTGGTTCTGCTGAAGCTTTTTCCTTCCTGTTAAAAGGGAGTTTTAAAATATCTGTAAAAGGGAATTATTATAAATTGGACTAATGAAGATCATTTAATGGATTTTAATTGTAATTGGATTACATTTAGATTATAATGAATGTGATTGAATTGAACTGTGTCTGCAATAGTGCCTTGAGATAACTTCTTTGTGAATCAGCACTATACAAATAAAGGTGAATCAAATTGAATTGAATTGTAGTAATCCAAAAACAAGTTAAAAAAATTTGATAAATGTAGAGAAATTCAAATTTACTAGAAAAGTAACATCAGATTATCTTTAAATAAACCACTTTGTTTCACTTTGTAAGTTTGTTAACCTCACTTTTGTCCGTTGATTTAGAGATTAATCTAAAACTACATTGCTTTGTAGTTCTAGATTTCTCTTAAAATAAGCCCACTTCTCAGTAATATTTCTTCAAAATGCAGTTTCTCACAAAATAACTTAATTATGAGATAAAATTACACATTTTCATGGTGCCAAGTCAAATCACAAATATTATCTGAAGGCATAACAGCAAACAAGATTAGCATGAGTTGATGGAGTTTTTTTTATTTTTTTATTTTATGCAAATGCAGGAGTGAGATACTCCTACTAAGGAGTGTAGTTTTTCAGACTCTTGAACTGACTTATCAGGGATTGTTAAAAAGTTCCTGTGACTTAAGGTGATGATTCAAGGCTTTTAAGTTCTAAGTTAAGAAACAGCGTAAGATGTTGTTATGAACACCACTAATAACCTTAAACTGAAGCTAATAATGCCGACCGTGCTGGTTTTATTAACACTAATGCGGCACCGGTTCAGAACGCACTCATTTGGAATGGCTGATCACTTGGCTTACAAACAGTATCATCCTATTAATATTTCATAGGTTACCCAATCATCCAGCCTTCATTTAATTTCTTTATCAGTGCCATTTTGTGATATTAAAAGCATTAATGCCCTCTTCATCTTTGCCTGATCAGAAAATACTGGACCTCATTTTTGAAAGGATTGCTGTGATGCGTACATTACTTAAACACCCTGTGTCACAGAAATCCTCCTCATGACCTCTGCCATCAATATTTCTACTGACGCTCAGTGTACTTGGATTTAAAATTGAAGTGCTTATCATGTGAATTTATGTCATCACTAAAGTAACATACATTTATGAATAATCACAGGTAGAAATATTTTTGCATCAGTGTGGACCAAGGAGAATAACTAAAACTACCATGAAGTAATGACGTTTGTGAATTCTACTTAAGGAGGCTTCATCACTCACATAGTACATGATTGTTAAGTAAAAAAAATTGGTGATTCATGGTAAAGCATTAACAGAATTGGTCAAGAAATTTCTGTTTCCTTTATCAAGTCACAACCTCAAGTGAAGGGATGTGATTGGTGCCATTTGTGTGTTAGTTGGCAAAATGATACAAATCTGCCTAACCAGTTTTCATGATTGCAGAAGAATTCTCGTGATGATTTATACTAGTAAAAAAATGTGAAATACCACACAGACCTTTGTGAAGGATAGACCTAATACTAATACAATGCCTCCCATGTGTTAATTCATTTATTTTCCATATCCACTTTATGGACTGGAGCCTATCCCATCTGTCACAGGGTGAAAGCAGGTCACCAGTCTCTCACAGGATCAACAAGGCAACATCACTAGTTAACCTACCAAGCATGTTTTCAGACTCTGGGAGTACGAAGGAAAAGAAAACTGTGTAGAGAACATCCTAACTCCATGCAGCATGATCCCAGCAGAGATTCCGAGTGGGAATGATTTTACTGTAAGATGATTGTTTAGTTCACTTGTCAATAATAAAGTGCATTCCTGTCTAGAAAGGTAGAGTGCAGCAGACAGATTTTCTTGTTTAGAACTGAGCTGCACTCCGTAAAGCAGATAAGATATCAACACAAAACAGTAGCTCTGTAAGTGTTTATCTTGTTTTGCTCATTTTTTAATTAATTGAAAACACATGAACAAATAACATTATTATAAACAATAAAGTTAAAATGGTTTTGATAAAGAAATTAGATCAGTTGACAATTATAAATCTTTGAGTGTGTTTTCGCTAAATGGTCAATGTCACATACTCCTTCCAAATAACAGATTGAACAGATTTTCCAGGAAGAAAATGAAGAAATAAATGTACCAAAATGTTTTTATCCAAAGCATTTCTTCAGTTTGCAACTGATTGTTCCAAATGTAGGACACATAATATCACAAACAGGTCATTGTAGACGTAATAATTTGAAAAAATTCTTGTGATTCTGAAAAAGCCCGAAGCTTCACATGAAATATTCTGACAGCTTCACTTCAGCTGAGAAATTATATCCTCCACTGTCATTTGTTACTCAACGGGGGGTAGCACAACACATCTGGATAATGGGATCCTTTCATCTGAATTCCGCTTTTATTCACATACTCTGTGCCTTAAGTTTAATTTATAATCCCTAGTTCATTTTTATCCCTTGTGCAATCATACAATGTAAGACAATAACATTTAGTTCAGGCTCTCATGATTTTTACAAGGTTTTATCTGAATCTGAGAAACAAAATATTAATTTGCATAATTTATCTGGAAAGTGGAGCAGTGCAATTAATCAAATTTTACTTTCAATTATGAGTTTGAGTTGTAATAATCATGATAATAAGATAATCAAGGTAAAGTGATTATTATGCTGTATTCCATCTCACAGTGAACCTTTCAATTGGAAGCAATTAGTTAATTATTATGTTTTGTTTCTAGTGAATTAGTTATCTTATGTTCAATAATTGTGTGTGTATATATATATATATATATATATATATATATATATATATATATATTGTCATAGGCCACTTCTCCTCTCACCCTGGACTTGGTATTTTCCACTGCAATCTGCCACACCTGCTCCCACTCCCAT
>JAOXYM010000013.1:16448294-16458580 GCA_028567055.1 Leptatherina wallacei
AAGACGATCGATTCTGTGTCGTGGTTGTACTGCGTTTGGGTCCAAACCCCGCCCGTCACATATATATATATATATATATATATATATATATATACATATATATAATATTTGTAAAGATGAGATGACAGTGGTGATTACGTTGTATTTTGATATTCAATTTAGAACATTGTTGTTGTTAGAAGAAGCTTTCCTTTGATCCATTTTGGTAGAGGTGACATTCAGCAGGAGGCCAGTCGAGAAGGGACCCCTGTAGCTTAGTCTTTAAGGATGACCATTGTTTCCCCATCTGTTAAGGTAAACCCCCGCCCAGAAATATTTCTGCTGCATTTATTATTTTGGCTGTGCACAGAGCTTTAATTCTCTGCAGCATTACTAAGTCTCTGTTAAGCACCAGCTAACGTAAATTTGAATTTAGATTACAGTATTTCACTTGACATTGCATTTTCTTGCACACCCTTTAATGTTCATTAATTATGCAGTTATACCGGCTTTTTACCGGCTAAAAGAAAAGAAGAACTGGCATGCTTTTTATTGTCCAAACTAAAACAGATGAATAACACAGAGAAAAAAATGTTGGTCCACTCAAAATCAGAGAAAACTGATAGCTGAGTAATTTGGGTGCTTACCAAATGGGCTAAACTGCCCTTAGCAGCTGAGTCTGAGGCTGAGTTCAGCTTCCAGTCAGCTGGACCTCTGCAGCATGTCATTCTCCATGCTCTCTTCCCACACATTTCTTGTCAATCTTCACTTCATCTATCTTTTTAAGGCAAAATGCCAGGAAAAGTGGAGGAATAAAAACAAAGAAAACTTGAGAAAAACCCTGACCATGAGGTGAAATTCAAATTAAGTGCATCGATGCTTGAACAGTGGAGAGAAGGGGACATCTGCATGTTTTACTGCATAAAGAAGAGAAATATAGAGGTTTCAGGCTAGAATTTCTTTTATCTGCATTTATATATATAAAAAAAAGATACCCACCTCCTACAAGGCAACAGTTTAACATGCCTCATTTTTAGCAATTATTCAATTTGATTAATGTTTTGTGTTGTTTGTGATATGTTCTGGGCTGCGAGAAGGTTTTAACAAATGCAGGGATTTCCTGCCAGTTAAGACTCAACATATTGTGTACGCTGATCACAATGTTCTTTTTTTAAATTTTGGCTGAAGGTCTTTGCCGCAGATATTTCCCTTGTTTTCTCCACAAAAACAAAACCATCAGCATGTGTTCATATTTTTCAGAAAGCAGTTTGAAGCTTTATACCTGACTTCTTTATTAAAAAAAGGGAATATTGTGAGGAAAAGCATATAGCTTCCCCACTCTGTTAGCAGTATTCTCCTGCTTTATGATGAAACATAGCCAAGCACCTCTCACACAAGGCAGAATGTAGTTCACACCTGCTGGTCTTATTATCCTCACACAGCATATGCAGCTGTATGTTGCCATCAGTTCACTTGCTGTAGTCAAAACATTTAACTCTGCGTCTTCTCGGATACTAATTTCTCAATTTTTTAAGGTTTTTTCATTTCATTAAAATGACATTATCACATTTTCTATATCGTCAATGCATCATTACTTCTGGGAATTCTGATGCAGAAACCCTTCCAACAGAACTCTGGCATGTTGAGGCAGACCAAGCTTGTTATATTTAGTCAGACAGCAAGTCTGCTGCTAATGAATGCTGCTGGCAGGGTGTCTGTGAGCCCGGAGGAGATTACAGGGAACACTAGAAATATGTGTCCTCTGTGAATATGAGCAGCACAACAACCCAGACAGTGTGGAGGGACAAAAGAACAATATTACTCTTGGACATTATTTTATACCCCAGCCCCACATTTTATGTACCACTGTTAGTAATATAATGTCTAAAAATATTCAGTTAGTCTTCATTTGAATGTGTTATGCATATTGTCTATTGTGTGGTGAAAATTATAGCAGTTTCAGAGAAAAAAGGAAACACTGTTATGAGGAGCAGACCTGTACAATAACTATGTTGCAGTTTAGAGTTCACTGATTAGAAAGTTTTCTGTTGTGCCTTCAGGCATCCATAGCTTTCACTAACACATCTATATGAACATCCACAGCTCATGTTCCTTTGCTGTTATGCTGATCCAACCTGTGCCAGCATAGTCATTTTTATGTGTTGCTTGTTTTAAATACACATGGAAAGTGCCATGACTAGGCATCCACCACACATGAGCATGCATACTGTATACGCACACTTTTTAAACCTCTAGGCCGTACTTATTCTATTCCTGCTGTGTTATTTGTTCTGACATGCGGGCACTGACCTTTAAATCAGGGTAACTTTTTCCCAAAATTGTTGTGAAATCAGAGGCAGATATTAGTCATTTTTGCATTTCTGAGTAGTTAGTATTGCAAATGTTGGCCTCTGTTACAAATTATTCTGGTTTTATTTGTTGATTAACCTTTTTTAAAGAGACTATCAATATTTCTAGAGATGAAAGCATAATAAAGTGCATGGTACTGACACTGTGTCTCTCTTTCAGGGTCTGACTTTCAGTGTAACACTCACATAATCCCAGTGAAGAATGAAGAAGGCATGGTGATGATGTTTATCTTGAATTTTGATTATGTCGTGGATGAGGGAAGTGACCACTCCACAGAAAACATAAGCCCCACATCCCCTACAAAGTCAGACCAAAGTAAGTATTAAAGATATCAGTTAATCAACAAGCAACTGTATATATTTTATGTATTTTCCTTGTTTTACCAGTTTCTAAAAAAAGAAACAGCTTTGGGACTGTACTTTTCTTTGTTCCCAGGGTATTTTTATTGGTTGACATCTCATTTTCCAAATTTTTCAAATAAGCTTCTCCACGCCAAAGGCCAGATGCATTAAACTGTGTGCAAATTCATGACTGTAGCAGAGTGTGCCCACAAAAGCAGAAATGTGCATATGCATTCTTTTTTGCCAGATTCATGAAGATGTGCACACATATGATCCTCTTTTATAAATATCAGTCATATGCACGTGTGCATGAACCTGATTTTCGCTACCATTCAATGTCTTTCTTTAGAAATACAAACTTGTTCATAAAAATCGGCATTCAACTGGCTTTTATGTGCACAAGTCATTTATCCAACTGGTTCCAGAAGAATTTCACAACCAAAGCTTAACAATGCAATAATATGTACCAAAAGATTCTGCATGACAATACATCCAATATTTGTTGCTTTTTATATTTTCCAGACTTTAACCTGTACATGTTGCATGAGAAGGTATCCTTCGTGGAACAAAGATATCCTCTCTTCTTTACAAAGTGCCTTATCATGACTAAAACTGAGCAAATATCCCTTCGTATGATAGACAGAACTATATAGCCTACATGAGATTTTGTTTGGTGTCATAAAGTTAAACTTTCAAGGATTTTGCCTCGTTATTCTAAAATCTGTGCATTATTTAGCTATAAAGTACAATAGAGTTGTCATACACAGCAATAACAAGCACCATGTGTTTAGTTTGCTTACATAATCTTCTTGGTAATGTTAAGTTATTTGTATCTAACAAGTCCCTGATTTGTATCTGTCGAAGCATTTCTCTTTCTGTGGATGTGTGTCAGATGGTTTTAATGTCAATAAGACATTCCTGCTCCTCTCTGATTTGAGGCGCTCAGCATATCTTTGACCAGAGCTTAATTATCCACTTCTCTCAGTATGAATTCCTCCAAGGCCCTGACATTGGGCTTGCACTGTATTGTGCACGTGTTTGAATTCAAACTGTGTGTATGCATGCATATGTCGTGTGCTTGCGCGTGCATATATGCCCTCGTGTCTGTTGCTAATGTTGCTAATCTTAGTTGATGACTTGTGATGGTGTTTCATTAAGGGAACCTGTGGGTAAATGAGAAAGATGAACATATGATGTGACTTCAGATTAGTAGAGTCAAAGAGACAGGGTTTTGAATACATGCACACATCACACTTACAGTATGACCTTAACATTGTATTTGTCTTTGAGTGGCTATAAACTATCAGAAAAAAATCATTTTCTGCAACAATATCAATCTTGAAGTATCACATTTGGTCTGATTCCAATTCTTAGGGTCACAAATGTCTTTGGATCAATTGGAAATACATTCTCAATTCAAAACCAAGTTAAATCTAATTTGGGAACTATTGTATATAAGCTTATGGAGTTGTTATAACAGATTTTATAAGTTTCTCTACTCCAACCGTAGTTCCAAGCTAACTAAGCAAATACTAGATGCTGATATGAAAATGCTACAGACACGGGAGTAACAGCCTTTTCCTTTTTGCAACATTGAAGTCCTGCACACTCTGCCATACTTCCTCATCTTTTTTAGAAAGACTTAATTTGCAAATCCATGTGAAAGGAAAGCAAAACAAAAGACACTGATATCCCATCTGTGCACAAGGGTTGCATTTCCACATTCATGAATTATGAATCAATGAGTTTGTTTATAAACCAATAGCTTTATAAATGATTTATATAATTTGTGCGTGATTGTTTTTTCGTTTGTTTGTTTTTTCCAATCAACAGAAATGAGTAATGTAGTGTACAGTTAAGAGCCCTACCTCTGCGTTTCCATTGGAAAGTGTTAAACAAGTTAAGTCAACCTGAAGCATCAAACAGAAAAGCCCCATTAGTTTCTTTCTATCCTAAACTACTTCAACTTCTTAAATCTTGCATATTAAATTTGTCCAGCTCCTTCTACCGTGGGATAACTGCGACCAAATGCTTGAATTAAATACAGACTGATTGTATTTCCTGCTAAATGTCTCACTCTTTCATGAGTTAATAAAAAATGACTGACAAATGCTGAGATCACTACAACACCTGCAGAGATGATGCAGTTCTGTTCTACCACTGCAATCAGTGTATACGTATGGTCGGGGCTGTTCTCAAATATAAGGAACATTTATAAATACAAGATAAATTCCACACTATGCTTCAAAATGTTCTCAGACACAAAAAAAGCACAAATCTGAGTGTAAAAACAGTTGATGAATGAGGGACCTGGTGTTAACAAGCACCCCGGGTGATCCAGTCACAAGAGAACAGCATGAAATGGAGAAGTGAATACACTCAGGATGGACTGAGAACACAGATGTGATCACACAAGCTACATACAGAGGTGGTCCCAGACCCATTTATCTACATTAATGGAGACTGAACACAATGTGACCTGGGAATAATGTATTCATATGTACAATGCATTCTGGGTTGGTGATCTGGCTGCATCCTGCAATAATGTTACAACATTGGCCAGCCAATAGTTTAGATATCAATTCAATAACAGCTCGTTTGGTGGATTTGTTTTTTAGTTTTTAGTTTTTAGTCAAAAGGTAACAAGGGAGCAAATTTTGTGTTATGTTCTCCCATATCACATCCAGTGAGATAGCAGGTGAATTATGCAAGGACAGATGTTTTTGGAAGGAATAGAGCATCTTGTATTTAGATGCTAACCTGCATCGTGATCCAATCAGAAACGGACAAGTCCTGAAAAGAAGATATTCCCACAGGTTGCTCATGTATTTCAATTTGAAATTTTGATGCTGCCTTGTACATAATGTCTTTTTTTTCAGTGAGAAATATTTTTGGTAGTCACTCACTGGTTGTATAAAGTTTCATCAGCCCTCTCGGTGGTCCTAGAATGTCCTGCTTGTGTTCCTCGATATCTTGACATGTTGCAATAGCAAACAGCCGTGGGTCTTTATGGAACTGTTTGTGTCCTTTTTCTTAATGGTAAGAAAGCTATAAAGACAAGTTTTACTTCCCATGTTGCCTTTTGGCTAGGAATCAAAAGATAAATGGCAAGAGTTGTAATATTATTGAAATAGTGATTGTCAAACACATTCAGATCATTAATACAAATTGCATTGCACATGCAAATGTGCTTATTTCAAAATATGTGATAAACGTGAAGAATTACAAATCCTCTTCATCTAAAATAAAGTGTTTTGAGAGAAGAGGTTAGTTTGAGTATATCAAGGCCTGCAAATCTTGCTAGTTAGAGCTTCTTTAGAATAACAATTATACTTGGTTATCGGACTTTGAGAGCAGAGTAATAAAGCAGTATCATCAGCAGAGGAAAAACATGTCATCGCTTAAAAAAAGATTGCCTTTTTTTTGTTTTTAATAATCATGGATAATATTTTCAAAAAGCCACCTTTGAATAAAATATTTTGGACATATAAAGCTAATTATTATATATCATATATTAATTATAAAGCTATAATTATAACTTGTCCTGTCAGCAGGTTATAAGCTGGCAGGGGTCAACTGGCACAAATCTAAGCCTATGGTAGTAATCCCTGTTTCACCTGAGCTGCCATCTAGAGCACACTTTTTACTGTATGTTTTTTAAAGCTCAAAACTAACACAAAATTGCTTATCATTTAAAAAAAAAAAGTCAGCCCATTCAGACATTGTTTTACTATTACAGTTAATGTATGTTGCACATTATACAATAAAATGATTACCTTTGATTATACATACAAATCCATATATATATATATATATATATATATATATATATATATATATCCTTATATGAGATATATATCAAGTATCCTTGCTGCTTTACCAAAAATTTTCTTAGACCTAGTTAAATAAAACCCCTTCTAAGCTGGCAGTTTCAACAAAAAAGTAGCAGAATTTTTATTCTGCGCTTTTGATGTTAATACTCCTCACCTTATCCTAAAACCTTGCTAAGGTACAACAGTTTCCTTTTTATGAAAAATATTATCCAAGTCATGATCATTCAGGCTTATTTGAATTGCTGTTAATGCTACATTATTCGATCTTAACAACCTCATGCTTTATATCTTACACTCACTGCAGATGACCTTGAGATGCTCATTCTCTTGAAGCAGCAACATATTCAGAGCTGATGGGGTACAATCCATCACGGATCAACAGAAAAACATCCAGGACTGATTGAATATACATATTAGGATGGAGGTCAAAATTCTTTTTTTTCTTTAATGTTTTAAGAAATCTGCCTCCTTTTCCCACACATTCCCCATCATCCAGGTAATAAGATAAAAGACCATTTATTTTGGGTTTGGTTCTTAGGCAGTCTCTGCTTGCTAAGCCTCTTTTGACTTAAGAGTCACATGAGAATTATTAATGCTACATGAGTTGTTAGGATCACATGACAGTTATGCATGAATTATGTGAATTAGTTTGAAACCACCTCTGCAGAGATGTCAAGACTGTGCTGTGAGCTGCCGATAAGCTTTTTCTGTAGGGTTTTAAGAGCATTTATTGCAACATCTCGTTAAAACTCCAGAGCAACACACTAACCAGTGAAACAAAATACAGTTGATAACGCAGACTTCCAACAAAACAATTGTGTGTCCAGGAAGCCTGGACAGAATCATTTATCCCTATTGTTTTAAAACCCAGCAACACACAGCTGTGCATAAAACTGAATACCATATAATCCCTGTGATTTTTCTCATTACGTTTTGATAACATCAAATTGTTTTATTTAAAGAAGAGGGAAGCTCAAGTGGTTTTAAATGACTACCCCATGTACAGTGACTCAAAGTCCTTGTTGCAACAGGCCCTTTACCTTATGTCATACCCTTCCCTCTGCCCACTTTCCCATCTGTATCAGCAGTCAAAGTTCTCATCTTTCTGAAGGAGATTTTAAAAAAGACAAAGAAGTTACCATTTAAAAGGACGTGAGATATTTATAAAACCAAGATTCAGAAGCAATGTGTTTCTGTGTACAGAGTCAGTTTATGGAACACTCTGGATAAAGAAGCAAAACCAAATATTGTTTTTTTATTTTTTATTATTACAGGCGCTATGATAAGAAGATATAATAAAAAAAGGTTCATTTCATTTTGCTTTGTGTTGATTTGAATATAGTAAATGAAGTGTAAAAAATGAAGTATGTTGGAAATAGGTGGCTTGTTGTCCTGCAGCTGTTTTAAGTTCAATTGTATTATGTGCTTGGTTTAAGCAGTGATTTGTGTGAGAGGGGCAGGTTATATATGATTTTTCTTCTCTCTGCTCCTTTCCTTTCGAGTGTTTGAAATTTATGTTTGTTTTGGTTGTTTTGTTTGTTAAAGAATTAGATTAATTCAGAAATGAAAAAATAGAAAATAATGCTGTGGAATGATCAAATGCGAGGTATTTATATGAGGAAATTCACCAACAAATTCCCCGAAACGAGTTGAAGTGACAATCAAACTCCTCCAAACTGGTGTGTGGTACTGACAAACAACCAAGAGTGACAGCAGATGCTGAAAGCAAAGGGTCACTTACCTTAGTGACTCTTTTTTATGTAAAGTATTGTTTTCCTCAATTTGTCTCAATTGTTTAATTGAGTTGTTTTTATTCATGTCAAGGATGTGTGAAAATTTGACAACATTTTAGGTAATGAAATAAGAAATATAGAAAAATTCTCACTGTTCAGAAGTTATGACTCCTTGATAAACTCCCAGTGACCTTTAGGCATTTAATGAGATTTATGTAACAAAAAGTTTAACAGGTTATCAGCAGAGTTTAAAAAACTTGGAGACAGATTTACTGCAATTATCTACATTAGGAGCTTTACTGTTCCTTTGGAAAGGAAAATGATATCCTGTGTGATGATGCGTGTCTGACTAACAGTTCATGTCAGAAACTTGCTGATGTATACAGTGCAGTGAAGTGTGAATGTGATTCCCTAAATGGTCAGTCTAAATGTAATTTGTCTTGCTTTTTGCTGATCTGAGTGTTTTGATGTTAACTTTTGCTACAGAAAAATGTTCCTTTATATGTTCCAGCATGCTGCCATAAATAGTGACACTAGATGCAAAGATATTTAAAGATAAAAGATGCATACTTCTAAACTGTAAAATGAAATATATGATATAAAGAAGCCCATAATAAAGTCATAAAATATGCTGCATATTTTAGCAAATTAAAAACTTAATTACAGTGGAATTGCAAAATGAATGCAATGCAAAATGAATATGTTTCACTGAACTGATAGTTGGAACAGAAATGAGTTTGTCTGGCACGTTTTCCCAGATAAGAAGCATTAAAAGTAGATTCTGTCTCTCTGTTTTGTTTTGACTCGGAAGAAAGTAAGCAAATATGTCCTGTGTGAAGTGACAGATAAAAACTGTAGAGCTCTTTGAACCAGCAGAATTTTAAAATCAATGCACTGACAGGAAAGCAGAGCTGAAATCTGGGAATAAACTTTTTTCTGGTTTTACTGAAAACTCAGGCAGCAGCAGCTGTCTTTTCGACTTCTTAAAGAGACCTGTAGAAATTGCTTTAAATCCCACTGAGACATGAATCCCTTTAATGCTTGATATTTTTGTAAAGTGACATTAGAATGAATTTAAACCATCCACATCTTTACATGGATGTTAACCCTCTGATGTATGAATTATTAAAAACAGTGCCATGTTTTTTTCCCATACAGTACATTACTTTTACAGACATTTATAATGATGCTTTTCTTTATTTGTTATCTTATTTTTTTATTTATTTAATTAATTTTTATCTATTCTATAAAATAATGTTCATTTTCAACTAGTTATCCCGTAATTTAAGGGTTATATTATTTTTACTAAATGTTTAACTTACAAATTCAACTGTGTATATGATAAAAAAAATAAGAAAAAATAAATAACTGACTCCATTAGAATTATGGTCAATGCCAAAAACAGCTTCTAGGGTAGTACAGATAATGATCACTTTTTGGACTGAAGCCAAATATTAGGCAAGGCAAGTTTATTTGTGTAGCACATTTTCAGGTTCAAGACAATTCAAAGTGCTTTACATAAAACATTAAAAACATTACAGATAAGAAAGAAAGAAAAAAAAGTAGAATTTAAAAAAGCAGCTAGAATTGAAATAAAATCATTTAAACACAAAAACAATCATTAAACAGATTGAAAGCAAGAGACGTTAAAAGTTACTGTGCGGGTTTCATGCATAGATGCATGAGAACAAAAATGTTTTTAACCTGGATTTAAAAGTTTCTACCTTTGGCAAAAGTTTAATCTCTACTGGGAGTTTGTTCCACTTGTTTGCGGCATAACAGCTAAAAGCTGCTTCTCCATGTTTAGTCTGGACTCTTGTCTGGACTAGCTGACCTGAGTCTTTGGATCTAAGAGCTCTTATAGGTTTATATTCTCTGAAGATATCACAGATGTATTCTGGGCCTAAACCGTTCTGGGATTTATAAACAATTAGTAGATTTTTAAAATCTATTCTCTGACTTACTGGAAGCCAGTGTAAAGACTTTAAAACTGGTGTGATGTGTTCAGATCTCTTAGTCCTGGTTAAAAC
>JAOXYM010000013.1:16474950-16486805 GCA_028567055.1 Leptatherina wallacei
CTACAGCAATAGGAGGGTAACAAATTTAACAAGAAAGTGAAACTATTTGGTAGTATTATGGTAATATTGTGGTAATTCCCTGGTAGCTGCCTGGAAATGTCTACAAATATCTATACATACGCAAATAAAGGAGTAATTATGTTGCCATTATTACCTAATTATAATTGGACAGTTTCTATGTAATAACCGTGAATCAGGGCTGTAAAATTATGCATTTAATGTTTCCATTTTATTTCATAGTAATATGACCTGTTTTGCTCAGAACAACAAATTGAATCCTAAAGTGTAAATTTAGTTAGGATTCATGTTTCCCACTACTACTTTGCTACACAAAGCAATGTCCTGCTGGAAGCTTTAGGCGCAGCCTTATTCATAACAAGTGAACAATAACTGCGAACTAGAACATTCTTCTGGTGAGCTGGTCAAATCCAGCCAAAGCATGCTCCAGCAAATACAATAGAAAAAAAACAAGCTGGCCTTTGTATAAAGGAGTCAACATTGACCGTGCCTCAAATTTGATGAAATTTGATTGCAGGTCTGTAAATAGAGCAAACTCTTATATGAAATGTGTGTTTTATCAGACTGTATTTGTAACTTTTGATTAGTTTCAGATTTATTTGAAAGTATGAGAATTTCTCAAATCCTTGGACTCAGTTACATTTAAAAATGCATCTGATCATACATGATATTGGTTATGCATTATGAACTTGAGATGCAAAACAACAACATTGGACAGAAAATGACAAGAAAAATACAATAAAGCAGAAAATGCATTAAGACATTAGGGGAAAAAGAAGAGAAAAAACAAAAGAAAAAACCCATAAAGGTATAAATTAGCAATATAGCAGAACAACATCAAAACCAAAAGCACATTTCAGAGAACACATTATAAGAAAACACAGATATTTAAGAGAATATTACAACGCAATCAAAAATACAACAAAAAACCAAGAGAGCACAAATTAGCCACAAAACAAGACAGATGTATTTTCTGAGTAGCTGTTTTGCGTTTTGTTGTGTTTGCTAAATGTCGTGTACTTTTGTTCTGTTTTCCGTAATATCATTTTGTGTTTCTGTGTTTTTGTGTCTCATGAAATCTTGAGGCATGTTCCAAAATGATGTGTTATCGTTTTTTATCTTGGAACTTGTGTATTTTTCATAAATCAAGAGACAGAAATGTCAACTTTTTTACACTTGATATCTCATCATCCCGCATGTTACACATACAGGCTGTTGTACAACATTTTCCTTTGACTGTGTTTAAATGAGTCAATGAATCTATAGTGTGCTTGATTCCATTCTGTATCCAGATAACTGTGCTGTTGTCATCCTAATTACAATTTCTTTTAGTAAAACTACATTGATTTAACACTTAGCTGGACACAGCATCCAGTGGGTAACATAATCACTAAAACTCTCTCTGAGGATATCAAACCAACATTATGACTATTTTACTCACATATTTTCTCTGCATGACAGGTGTTGAAAGGTTTTCCTGAGTGCCTGCAGGCAGATATTTGCCTTCACCTCAACAAAAGTCTTCTGCACGACTGCAATGCTTTCCAAGGAGCTACTAAAGGCTGCTTGAGAGCTTTGGCTATGCGCTTCAGTACCACTCATGCACCTCCTGGAGATACTCTGGTCCACAGCGGGGATGTTCTCACTGCTCTCTACTTCCTGTCCCGTGGCTCCATTGAGATCCTGAAAGATGACATTGTGGTAGCTATCTTGGGTAAATACAATCCTTTGTTGATTATTTTACAGCTGTGTTCAACATCAAGAGGTACAATTCCTAGTTTATCCGATGTTCAATCAATTGCCATAATTTGTCAGGGTTTGCAGTTGGTTAAAAGACTATGATGTAAGCCTCTTCTGAAAGATGAAACTGTTGTAGTTCGAGGAAACATCTACATCTACATTTTTTGGTTTGTTTATTTGTTTGATCCTTTTCCATAGTCTGCAATTATTCATGGATGTAGTGACAGCCTCAGTTGCATGTAGGACCTCCATTGCCTCTTAAATAAGTGATTAACTGCCTCTTGAATAAGTGATAAATTGCAATCAATTGTGTCCTTTTTTTCTTTTTTATAAAAGTTTGAGTTTGCATAAGTTAGCTGTAACAGATGAACATGTAGCACTGACAGAAAGACATGCCAGTACTCAAATTCAGTATGTATCCAGATATATGAAGGATTAATATGTAATTTTACTGGAAAATACTGGAAACTTTACACGGATGTCCATCCTCCATTTCCTGTGAGGGATTTAGGGTGTTTGTGTGACAGGTTTGTCATGCTCTGACTTTCTGAGACATCTCTTCTAAGTGGCAAAAGGTGATTGTCTGTTGCTGACATTTGAAATAGTGCCTCTTTGCAAGTAATGTGAGGTAAGCTCCGATTCATTTACCCTGAAAGAATAATGAAAATGTACCCTTTTTTTTCCATGGTTGAACTGTAACCAGGTGCTACAGGCTGAGCCTGAGTTAAAATTGCCATACTTTATGAGATGAATGCTCTCCATAGCTGTACCTGACAGAATGAGGTTTAGCATTGCAAAAGTTGCTGCATCATACAAAACACCGTTTTAACAAACATGCCTGAAAAGTTACCATTCCCCGCAGGCCCACACATTTACTAACATACGTATTGCTCATTCAGCAACATTTTGCTTTAGTTTGTGCATGTTTTTTATGTTTTTTCTTCTATTGTTTCCTGCCAAGCTGTTCCACTTCTAACATGATGGTAGTGGTCAGTTCATATTGCTGAATCCTTTTTCCCATATGATAATGTTGACACACGAAGCTAGTTACATGGTTCCACAGGTTAGGAATTAGTCTGCTACACTAACGGTAATAAATCCTTGTAGTGAGAGCTGAATGTGGGGGAGAGATACACTACTCACTACTACACAACAGTACTACTGTGTAAAGACTTTCTCTGTGGTAGAAGGTGTCCGGTGCATGCTGTGAAAGCCTCAATGGCAGCCAACGTATAATATCCCTTTTTTCTAAAGCCCCTGCTTATACTGTTCGCATTTAGTGAACCCCACACATCAACAAAGGGATTTTTCATGATGACCTTTAAACTAGACCTCACCAAAATCCTCCTAGCAGAGGAAACTGCTTGATAACTATGTTTATGTTAGAATATTTTTTTATAATATTATGGAAGTTTACTGAATAAATGGCTTAGTTATGTGATAGCCATTATCAACACAAATATTTCCTTTTGAAGTGCACAACAAGTAAAGTGTGTCAGTGACTATCAATCCTCCTTTGGCCTCACATCAAAGTTGCTTTGTGTTAGTGGTTATTCCTCAGGATAAATAATGGATCAAAGATAGAAAGGCAGCTGATGCACAAGCCTTAGGAGAACATCTTCACAGAGAGGGGAAGCTGTTTGATTTTCATTATCCACAGAAACAAACACGTCTGCTGCCCTTTAGTGAAAACTGAGGAGTAGATAGATATCCCCATGGAAAATGCAACACAAATTCGTATCCCTAAACACACTTGGTTAATTTTAGAAGTCAAGGAAGGGCAAGGTCTGCACACTTTCCTGCTGCTAATTAACTTATTAACATGATTTAACTTTTTGACTTTGTGTGTTTCACTACCAGGAAAAAATGACATCTTTGGAGAAATGATCCATCTTTTTGCCAAGCCAGGGAAGTCCAATGCTGACGTGCGAGCTCTGAGTTACTGTGACTTGAGCACCATTCAGAGAGAAGATCTGCTTGAAGTGCTTGACATGTACCCAGAGTTTGCCGACTTATTCTTCAACAACCTGGAGCTTACTTTCAACCTTAGAGATGAGTCTGTCAAGGTAGATATTACTAAAATTGCCTAATGAGTTCTATACTTTCAATTTGTGCTGGTCTTACTTAAGTCCTAAAATTATATTACATTCTATTATTTTTTAGAAATTTAGCAATTATTTACACTTCGTCACATTTGATTAATCAAACTTCTTTTTTCCTTTATGTTTTTTAAATTTCACAGCCTGATGAAAACCAAGGATGCGATTCAGATGGTGAGGGCAAAAAAAGCATGAAAAGAAGAATCTCTTTCACACCAGATCTACCCAAAGGTCAGTAGAGACAAACCAACAGTGCAGCATTGTTCAGCATGATCTGTGGTTGCAAATACATTCTCTGTTATTGTTTGCTGTGCGGCGCTTGCTGAGAACATGTACTCTCTATGGAATATGGTATAGTCTAATTGCACTGACTCCTGCTGATTGCCGTTCTCCAGGGGAAGACAAGGAAGTCGTTAAAGATGGTCAAAAGGAGAGAGGGTCTAACTCGTGCCTAAAGAGAAGTTCTGTAGTCCTAGGTTCCTCATCACTTTGTGTTCCAGTCCTGGACTCAGATCTTATTGTCAGAGACAGCTTGAACAGAAGACCATCTCTTGAAGGTGACAGACCTTTTTCTCTTAATGAACTTGAAATGTTATATTAAAAACGGTTTTGTATTTTGAGGACAACTTTTAGATCTGGATCATTAACATTGGTACTTCAGTTTTTTGTCAAAAATTTTTTCATTTCTTAAACACTTGAACATCAGAGTATCATGTATTATATTCTATTAAAAAGCAGAATCATTCTAAAATAACTTGCATTATTATTAACTGCTGATTATAATCAGCAGATAATGATTGACAGTTGCTGCAGGGACCTGACCTCTTGTCCATGGTGTCCCATAATGCCAGTGGCTGGCAGAAGGGACATTGTACAAAAAAGTACAAAGTGCTTGAAACTGTTCTTTAATCAACAATCTCGGAGGAATGTTGACCTCAATGCAAGCCGTCATTTTGGTATTTTTCTTTCATAAATTATGAATGATGAAATGAACTGATGTTTAATGCCTACAGTTCCTCCAGAATCTGTTCAGATGTCACATCTTCATTCATGCATTCATTTTCCATACCCACTTAATCCAATTCAGGTTCGCATCTCTCAAGCTGCTTCTGGGTGAGAGGGCGAGAGGAAGGGTACTCTCCGAAGACGTTGCCAGTTGAACATAGATGTCATATATTTTAAACGCATTAAACAAAATGATCCATTATGAGTACCATGGCCCTATATGACTGGTTTGAATGATCCATGTTGGCAAGTGATCTACTGTTAAACACAGTTAAAAAGCAATTGCCTGGAAGTGACGCTGGGATATAAATCAATCTATTTGGAGGCAGTGATGATTTCACTGGTCAGTGACATATCTGGCGCCCAGGAAATTTGACATGGATGTTCCACAACAATCTGCATCTGAAAATCTGAAATACAAGAGAAGTGTATTCTCCTTTCTGCAAGGGAAGTGTAGAAGCTACAGTTTTGAGGTGGGGAAAAGAATATTTGCATTCAAACAGGGAATTTTGAGCATGAGGACAGAGGTTGAAGGGACACCAGAATTAGAAGTGAGCATGAAAACAAGAAATCCATCTCAAATTGAAAAGTGGTGCTCTTGTAACCGGTAATTTATTCCCTCAATGGTTGAAGAAAATGGATAGAGTTGGTTTTTCATCTTTCAGGCCTTTAAGGTTGGTTTCAACACAGACTCACCCTAGCAAAAGTTCAGCATTATCGGATAATTATACTATACTATTATATTAAACAGCATATGACATGTCTGGAGAAGGATGAAGGCTTCTGATGTCTTGTTCTGCATCTCAGTAACTGCTAAATGAATACTATTCACATGTTGTGCCAGAGTAGTAATGTAACAGAAATTAATTAAAAGGCTACTTTTTCATAGTACTAATGTTTGTCTGAACAATAGGGATCAAAACAGTCCAGGCTTTGATTTTTTTTAACCACCCAATTAATTAAGGAAATGATATCTAGATTTCATGGCAAACTTCGTAGTTTTTATTGCATGGATCATGTTTTACTACTTTTTCCCACTCTACCACAATTCATGCATGTACTGTAGAATTAATGAGGGATTTATGAGTCCTACCTTTTTTATAAATAGCCAGCTTTAAACACAAATATGCAAGGAGTATAGTATAGTATGTCTTAATAACCATAGAAGAAATGTTTATTTGTAGTCTTGGTTTGTTCAAGGAAATGAACAAACCAAATGTTCTTAAAGCACTTTGCAGCCTGGCTCAAATATCTGACATATGAAGCATAAATGCAAAACCTTGTCTACCTGCCATTCTTGAACACCGGATTTGGAAAATCACAGGGATTTGGACATGTGCAGATATGATCAGGCTGATTAATCCATCACGTTAGTACAAAGCCACCTGTGCAGACCGCCAAATTTGATAGTTAAATTGGAGAACTAACCACCTCTGCTTAAGACCACAAAAGGGGAACAACACATATTGTAT
The DNA here is from genome assembly GCA_028567055.1 of Leptatherina wallacei. Classification (NCBI taxonomy): domain Eukaryota; kingdom Metazoa; phylum Chordata; class Actinopteri; order Atheriniformes; family Atherinidae; genus Leptatherina; species Leptatherina wallacei. The sequence goes on from JAOXYM010000013.1 coordinate 16,481,285, forward strand.
CACTGAACAGCAGGCTGAAAACTACCATGTGCCCAACAGAGATAACAAAAAGACTGCCATAATAATTCTCCTTGTACAAAAGCTTGATAAATTACAACAAGGAATCAACACACAGCTTTCGGGCAGAGATTAATTACATTCTATTTTAGTTTTCTTTTTCTGTTGTGATGACGTTGTTCTGACCCACATGTGAGAATCTAAATTGTGTGTGTTGGTTTGGTTTCCCAGATCTGCGTTGTGATAAATGGGCCTGTAATAAGCCTACGGACTACCTGGATGAGTCAGCACAGTTCCAGGACCTGAGAGAGGATGATAATTCTGCCAGCGAAATCACATATGGAGAGGTGGAACAACGCTTAGGTCAGCTACAAGAGCACTTAAACAGGTAGATATTTTGAAATGGTGGAAAGAAATGGTGGGTCTTGATTTTGTCATCCAGAACTTTGATTTACCCCTAAATTATGCAATTTCCCCTCGGGGATCAATAAAGTATAATTCAATTCAAATCTGAATTTTACCAGTTTATGTAACAGTGTGACTTGTTTTGATGTAAGATATTTTGATGATTTAAATGACATAGCTCATGTGATATTAATAATCAATGACAGGATGCAGCAGTTTGCCAGACTTACTTAAAAAGGATATAGAATTCATATATAATATTAAGTCTCATCCTATCTTTATTATATTTTGGCTCAAAGAGATTGCTGAAATTAACACTAATTCTTAATATCATAATAACAAATAAGTAATCACATTAATATATAATACATCGTATTTTACAACTGTCTCTAAGAAAAAATTAGATATTTATTGAAGAAAATACAAGTCTTGTTTTTTTCCCCCGTTTTATTTATCATTTATCATTGTAGATAAAATTGATTATCTATTTGTTTTCCACTGTTAAGCAGTAGATGACTGTTGATAAGGCCATCTTGCAAAAAGCTTAACATGATTCTTGTTCGAAAGAAAATATAGTCATATAGTCCTGAAATCATACTTTAGTAATTCTTTTACTAAAGTGGAGGGTGCCACTGTTAGGGCTGGGCAATATGACCTTAAATCAATATCAAGATTAATTAAACATGTTACCTCAATTACGATTAATTAGTCATTATCTTAGTATTTTTTTTATTTCTAGCCCTCATAGCTAACCAAAACTTTTTGTTGCAAATATTTCCATAATAGAAGAGCAGATATTGATTTTAAAATAAGTGAAAGGAAGCTCACAAAGTTGAACTATATATGGTCATTTAATTGATATTTTTAGATACATCTAAGAGATATAATTTTTATGATCTACATGAGGGTGATTACATCGATCATTGCTTCTGAATAACAGTTTCGAGGCTGTCACTACATCCATTAATTTTTTATCAATTGCCCAGCCCGAGCCACTGTTGTCTTTACCTGTGTAGACTTGGTTGTACACGAGTACATGCACCTGGTATTACGTAAATTTCAATAGCAAGAGCCAAGAGGTAGACTTTACCTCTTGGCCATAAACCCCAATGTCAGTCAAACTGCACCAGTTACCTTATAGTTCATTTGCACAGAAGTGTGTTTCCAACTATTAGGGAGTTCCCATAGTTGCCAGATATAGTGTGTGAAGGTAATACTGCTGTATGGAATGGAATATATTTCAAGTCTTACTGGAAACATATTATGAAATGTTAACATGAACTAACAAAGAACACCTTTATAAATTCACTTAAAAATCATTAAAATAATTATCTGCCTTCTAAATCTCACTTCTAATCTGCTGATGTGAAAAGGCAGCATCATGTGCACACAATTTTGCCATTTTAACTGGGGGAAAAAAAGAAAACATTCATAATTTTGGTTTCACTTTTACTGTCAACTATTTTGGTGAAATTTAATCAAACATTTGGTCTAATAAAAACCCTATTCATACGGTATTATTTAGAGCAAGAAAACAAATTTAATTGCAGACTCCGTGTTTAACATCTATAAACTTTTAATGCAGACTTCTTTTACAACTTCTCTTGGCTACATTGGCCAACAGTTTCATACGAAGAAAATAAATTGTGCCTTGACAACTTTTTTCCTTTTATGAAACTGAAACAAAAAAAATGTTTATCACTTAAGATCCACAAAAACACTTGGAAAAAAAACAGCAACAAGAAATAAGAGTCAGTCTAGAGAAAAAAGATTCAACAATTAACTGATTCATGTACCATTATCCCCAATGAACAAATTTAGACTGACTGACTTAAATAAATTCAGAATTCTGCTGGAAAGTATTTTACACAGAAAAACAAAATTCTTCCTTCAACAACTCAAATATGAAAACTTTCATTATAGCAATAAATCAAGTAAATTCCTCGCAAACCAGCTACAACGCAAAAAAGAAAAGTCAATAATTCCCTCAGTCCTATATCCTGCTGGGGATATTGTTCAAAACCTACAAGAAATAAACAATATATTTAAATCAATCTATGGTCAACTTTATTCCTTTGAGCATAACACAAAACAATCTGAAATAAAAGTTTTTTTAAGCAATCTAGAACTTCCTGTACTATCAAGCGAGCAAACAAATATGCTAGATGCACAACTTACACCCAAAAAACTCAATAAAGCACTGACCAGATTGCCCCAAAACAAATCAACTGGCCCAGATGGATTTCCTGTTGAATTTTAAATCAAATCAAATCAAATCAATCTTTGTTTATAAACCGCTTTTCATGCCAAGGGGCAACACAAAGAGCTTTACATGTTAAAACAATTCATGCATATTAAATAAAACAAGCCTTCATACACAGACAAAAAAAGGATAACATAGCAATTTAAAAACACACTCATTATATTCTCTTTCACACACAGTCATACACACACACACACACACACAAACATTTCTGGCAAACATGATCACTTCTTTTCCACAGGGTCACAAATTAAATCAAAGACAATTCTATAATATTTCTACACATGAATACAGTTGCTGTAACAATCCTTTTAAAACCAAATAAAGACCCAATTCAACCTTCGAGCTACTGCCCCCTTTCTTTGATAAACACAGACTTAAGAATAATTTCAAAAGCACTTGTTTTGACATTAGAAATAATCACCCCAACTATATTTCACCCTGATCAGACTGGCTTCAATATGAACAGAAATGACGCAGGAAAAGCTTTTGACAAAGTAAATTGGAAATTTCTCTGTAGCACTCTACATAGATTTGGTTTTGGAGAGTCGTTCAAACTGTAGATGAAGACTGTGGCTCTGAGAGTCATCCAATCTAAATTACACTCCACTCTTGAGAAAAATAGAACATGATCTCAAACGCTGGTCAAATCACCCACTTTCACTTATTGGTTGAATAGCTACAGTCAAAGTGAAAATAGTTCCACAAACCAACTACTTATTTTCTGTGCTTCCAATCTTCCAGTCTACAATCACAGACAACTGGTTCAAATCAATCAATTCAGTAATATCCAAATTTTACAGGAAAAAAAACTCCCTTCAAACAATTCAAAAGCAAAATCACTTGGTGGGCTCAAAGCACCCAATTTTTATCACTATTACTTGGCTAATCAATTAAAAAATTACAACAAGTCATGGATAGAATTTTAACAGCACCTATGTAGAACCGTCTCTCTTTCAGACTTTCCGTTTCTTCCTAATTCATTTAAGAAAAACAAATGACTTTAAATGCATCACAATCAAATAAACTCTGGCAGCCTGGTGGAAAGAAAACAAAATCACAAACTCGTGAATACACCCCAATCTGGCATAGCCTTAATTTTCAACTGCACAACTAACCAATCCACATTTCCACTTGGCACTTCAAAGGGCATCACTCATCTTAGCCACCTTTTTCAAAACAAGCAATTTATATCATTCAAACACTAACCCAGGAATTCAGAGTTGGGGGAGAACAATTATTAACAGTTAAAAGCAATAATCAAATCCAAGATAGACATATCCAATAACCCTTCACTACCCCTCCAAATTAAGTAAAGAATGGATTAAGATGACAAATTTCACAAAACTAATATCTCAACTTTATAGACTCATATCAAATACAGACACAGCAATAACACTCCCAGTACCAAATGGGAAAAGGACCTCGCTATTTCCCCCAACTCCAAATTCTGGACTAAAATCTGCAAAAAATACCGTCTCAATGACCACAAACACAGACTTACAATTCATACAATACAAATCCATCCACAGATCCCACATCACACAAAGGAAAATGATTCTAATGGGTTTTGCAGACGCTGACACTTGCACACAATGCACTCAGGGGAGCGCTGATGAATTTTTTTACGCCACATGGCCATGCACACCCATTCACTCGTTTTGGGAAGCAGTATTTGAAAAATCTCTCCACTATTATCAGCTGCAGAATCCCATCACTTTGTCTACTCGGCGACCAGTCTTGTCTCACCCTGTCTTGTTAGTTGTCGGTTTTGGCCTTTATTATCTGTTACCACCTTTTGCACACTTTTGTTGGAGGTAAACTTTAGCATTTGAAGCTAAATGTATTTTAATGTACACTACCAGTCAAAAGTTTGGATGCACTTTTCCTTTAGATTTAATGCAAAAGTGCATCTTTTGACTGGTAGAATCTGACAACTTTGAGAATTCATCTCAATGCATTTAGGATATTTAAAACTTTTGAAAGTTATCTGTAATCATAAATATTCGTGTTTTGTTTTAATATAAAGACACATATAATGATAACTAAGCCACTACATGACCCTGGATCCATTTTAATTGAATTGATCCAGCAACTTTGCATTTGATCTAATATATTTTCAAGAAATTCAGAACAAAATGGGAAAAAATATATATTTTGTAAGCCAACAGTAATTGTAACAATGATACATACTTGACCCTAGTACAGGGGGAGAAACGAAAACCACAAGAAAAAGTTTCATGTCAAATTTATTATTAATTTTACATACTTACCCTTAGGTTTTCAGTCACTTGTTATTCATACTTTCTCTTAATGGTTACAAAAGGGTTTTACTTCTTAAAGTTCTCACTTCCCACGCAGTTAAAAGTACACAAAAGCGACGCCGAATGTTCAGAAGTAGGTGGATGAAGGCAAGTAGCTGGCAGAAGCTGTTGTGGGACTCCGAGTGGGAGGCTGGATCTACTGGACGCAGGATATACTGTACCACTGTAGAAGCACAGCATTTTAAAGAAAACGAGATGTAACAAAAACTAAAAACTTTTTTTTAGAATTGGCACCAACCGAAAACTATGTTTTAATGCATTGTTTTACACACACATTTTATTCTCATTGTTTTGTTTTTGTACATATAGATCCTAGACTTTTTTACCACACACTGGCAGCCACCTGAAGCAGACAGAAGCAGGAGTTATTTTTAACTAGAAGACAGAAATTAAAAGATAGTTTGCGCACTGAATGTGAAAATATGACAGCTTTTGGAGAAAGGTAAATCATTCTAATAATTAAATTAAGGATTTTTTTTTTTGTTTTTTTTGTTTTTTTTGGGGGGGGGCAAGTGTTCATATCTGCTTGACA